>JAWNNL010000767.1:8097500-8107500 GCA_035045005.1 Liodrosophila aerea | reverse complement strand
ACAACAAAAAAAACACGCGTTCTAAGAAGCACTAAAACACACACACACACACATACACGCAGCAGCTACACGGAGTGAGAAGACGACGCCAGCGGTGAGTGATGGATTTGTTGGTGTTTGGAAAACAATATCAAAACTAAGCTTTATTAATTAATAAACTACTATATATATATGTGTATATATATCTATATATATATATAAGAATCGCGCCGCACACACGAACCGCTTATTTACTATTATCGCTCGAGTCGTGTGATGGGTTCGTTCTTGCTAACCGCTCGACGGCATTGCCAGCACTGTGCGCGCAATGTTGCCAGGGCACATGTTGATTAACAATGTTATCACCCACGATATATCGTCGGGTTGCACGGATTAACGGCCTATCGATATTTAAATTATCGCGTACTGGCAAAAAGTGCGCCAAAAATGAATTTAAAAATACGTGCAATTCGCAAAAAAAATCCCCATTGTTATAAAAAAATATTTAAACCTTCGTTTAACGGCTACAATGCAGCTTAGCAAAGTTCACAACCTAAGTTTACCGAAAAGTACACCTTAGTTCCGGTCACAGCCCCGGATAGCCGCTTAATATCCAATTCAACAGCTGGTAGATTTGTCGTTGCACCATTAAAAAGTGTACATTTTGGCGCAAAAACGCCAAGTGTGGCAACTGTGCTCCGAACCATCGAGCACTAGTAGTGTTGGGTAAGTACTGCTCACTTGAGTGAACATGTTCTCACTCGCTCGCTCACTTGTTCACTTCGGACCTTTTCAAGTATCTTAAAAATCTCCCATTTAGCACATTTTGAATTCTTTTCATTACCAGATGCTTGATGACCAATTTTTTTTTTATATAATTTTTAGAAAACTGTCTTAATCTTAATCTTAAATCTCCTCAGCCTGCTGGCAGCCAATGTCCTTGATATGCACCCACTTTGTTATTGTATTAAAGACACATTTGTTTAATATTTATTATTCAATCGTCAATTTAACAAGAGTGAGCAAAACCGCAAAAGTTCTCAGAAAAGCATAAGTGAGCAATAAAGCAAAATGATCACGAGCATAACGCGCGCAAGAACAGCTCAGCAACTGTGCAATTAAGTAATTAGCAAGAGCTGTTCAGTACAAGAGCAGTAAGCAAGAGCAGCTCAGCAACTGAGCAATAAAGTAATTAGCAAGAGCTGCTGAAACTGAGCAATGAGCAATGCGTAAGAGCAGGTAGCAAACTGAGCAGTGAGCAGAGCTGTTCAGTATTTAATCAACTGAGCAGTAAGCAAGAGCAATTCAGTAACTGAGCAACTGAGCTGTGAGCAAGAGCTTATCAATAACTGAGCAAAAAAGAACAATAAGGGAAGAACCTGTTCACTTGTTCAGTTTAGTGAGCAACTCATTTTTGTTCACTCACTGAGAAGCAACCCAGCCCTAAGCGCTAGACAACACTAAATTTTTGACGTTTCTGCTTCTTCTCGTTTACATTTTTTTTATTGTGACCCTAGTAGCGACGTTTGTTGTGTATTAATTTAAGTTAAATTCGTTTTTAGAATATAATTTAGTTATTTAATTTCTTACAATGGCTGAATTTTTGGACCCCGAAGCCGCTGAATCTGAGGTAAGTGTGTTTTTTTTGCAAAATAGCGTTAATTGCGCGCAGAAAGCGTTGTGTGTACGCCAGGCGTGTATGCGTGTGTGTGTATGGTGTGTGTGTGTGTGTATATTGCACTTTTTCTTCATATATTTTTCCATTCCCCATTACAGGATGAAGAGGAATTGGATGTGCTCGAACGAAAGAAATTGAAAAAGTTGAAAACTGCCGTTTCCGACAGCAGCGAGGAGGAGGAAGGTACGTGTATTTATAGCAAAATAATTATAAAGAAAACGAGAGAAAAAAATCCCGCCAGTCAGCGGTTTACACTCTACTCTAGCTTTGCTGCTCGCACGCACACACACACACGCGGACTGCTGTGTGCTGTACTGCTCTCACAGTTCAGCTCCCATCCATATAACTGTACATGCAGATATATGTCTGCGCGAGTGTGTGTGTGTGTGGCGGTGTTCATTGTTTTGGCAAATTGTTGGTCACATTGTTGGTGTGTGCAGGTGTCTACGTTTGTTATTTACAACTTTGAGGTTATGTCGCCTGTGTGGGTGTGGGTGTGGGTGTATTTCATTTGTTGATGTTTTTCTTTTTCTTCTTGCAGACGATGAGGAGCGTTTGCGCGAGGAACTTAAAGATCTTATCGATGACAATCCCATTGAGGAGGACGACGCCAGCGGCGACGACTCCGATACAGGCAGCGGCGGCGATGATGATGATGATGACGCCGGCGGTGGCGGCGGCGGTGGTGGTGGTGGAAGTGGTAAAAAGCGTAAAAAACATGTGGATCACGATCTAGACGATCGACTCGAGGATGATGATTACGACTTGATTGAGGAGAATCTGGGTGTCAAAGTCGAGCGACGGGTGAGTGGCAAGTGGTTTACCATGGTTTACTATAATACTAATCCACGTTCTCTCTTTAGAAACGCTTTAAGCGACTGCGACGCATACAGGATAACGAGAGCGATGGCGAGGAACAGCCGCTGGACGAGGGTCTGGCCCGCGAACAGATTGCCGAGCAGCTCTTCGATGAGAACGATGATGTATGTGCACACACCCTTTACTATTATTATTACCGTTATTCATATGTTGTCTTCCATCTGATTGTAGCAAAGCATGGAGAGACGCAGCGAGCGTAGCATACGGGACGCTGATGCCTTCGATGACGAGGACAGTGAATCGGATGCGGATGATTTCATAGTCGACGACAATGGTCGACCCATAGCCGAGAAGAAGAAGAAGCGCCGACCCATATTCACAGATGCGTAAGTGTTGGAGATGGATGAGATGAGATGAGAAGGGAATGATATGATCATGTGATCAGTTGGGCAGACTATTCACCTGGGCTTGCCGGTTACTTGTTAAGAATCGTCAATGATTCATTCATTCCCGGGTGAGGTAGACCTTCTTTAGAGAAAGTACTAGGTACCTCATGCTGAGTGAGACTTAGAGAGGGATGGGAGAACACATTCCCTCACATTGAAGCTGACATTGCTCTTCTTCTTCTGCTTCTTACAGCTCCCTGCAGGAGGGCCAGGATATATTCGGTGTGGACTTTGACTATGATGATTTCTACAAGCCCGAAGAGGATGAGTACGAGGAGGACTCGGAGGGCGAGGAGGAGTACGATGAGGAACTGGATGGCGATATGCGTGCGACCAAAAAGAAGAAGCCCCCAAAGAAAAAGGCACCCAAAAAGACCATCTTCGACATTTACGAGCCGAGCGAACTGAAGCGTGGCCATTTCACCGATATGGACAATGCGATACGCAAAACAGATATACCCGAGCGCATGCAATTGCGTCAGGTGCCGGTGACATCGGTGCCAGAGGGTTCCAACGAGCTGGACGAGGAGGCCAGTTGGATATATCGTTTCGCCTTCTGCAAGCATACGGTCTCGGAGCAGGAGAAGGCTGAGAATCGTGAGAAGATGCGTAAGCCACTCTCCACGGTGAATAAGATTAAACAGACGCTGGAGTTTATCCGCAATCAGCAGCTGGAGGTGCCGTTCATAGCGTTCTATCGCAAGGAGTACGTCAATCCCGAGCTGAACATCGATGATCTGTGGAAGGTTTACTACTTCGATGAGCGTTGGTGTCAGCTCAACGAACGCAAACGGAAGCTCAAATTGCTCTTCGAGCGCATGCGCCAGTATCAACTGGACACCTTGTGTGCCGATCCAGAGAAACCTCTGCCAGACGATGTGCGTCTGATGCTGGACAGCGATTTCGAGCGGCTGCAGGATGTGCAGTCCATGGAGGAGCTTAAGGATGTGCACATGTATTTTCTACTCAACTACTCACATGATTTACCCAAGATGCAGGCGGAGCTGAGGCGGAAACAGGTGCAAGAGCGCAGGGAAGCGCGTGCCAAGCGACACGCGGAGCTGGAGGGTGAGACGGAGGCGGAAACAGAGGCAGCGGAACAGCAGGAGCTGCACGACGAACTGGAGGAACTGGAGGCCGAGGAGCAGCTAAAGCAGGCGCCCAACAGCAGTCCCTATGCGGTGTTCCGTAAGGCGGGCATCTGTGGCTTCGCCAAGCATTTCGGACTCACACCCGAACAGTTCTCGGAGAATCTGCGCGAGAATTACCAGCGGAACGAGGTGAATCAGGAGAGTCTCAGTCCCACCGAGCTGGCCAAGCAGTATCTAACGCCACGTTTCATGACCGTCGACGAGGTGCTCCATGCGGCCAAGTATGTGGTGGCCAGGCAACTGGCCTCGGAGCCCCTGCTCCGCAAGACCATGCGAGAGGTGTACTTCGATCGGGCGCGGTTCAACATCAGACCGACCAAGAATGGCATGGTGCTCATCGATGAGAACTCACCGGTGTACTCCATGAAATATGTGGCCAAGAAGCCGGTGGGAGATCTCTTCGGGGATCAGTACATCAAGCTGCTGATGGCCGAGGAGGAGAAGCTGCTGGAGATTACATTTCTGCCCGAATTCGAGGGCAATGCCGGTGCGAATGCCTCGCCAGGGGATTACGTGGAGGAGGCCACCCAACTCTATCATCTGGATCAGTTCTCCAAGCATGTGCTGGAGTGGAACACACTGCGCTCGGAGTGTGTGCAGTTGGCGCTAACCAAGTGGGTCATACCGGATCTGATCAAGGAGCTGCGTGCCACACTGCACGAGGAGGCGCAACAGTTTGTGCTCCGCTCCTGCATTGCCAAGCTGTACAAGTGGTTGAAGGTGGCGCCATACAAGCCACAATTGCCACAGCACCACAACTCGGAGGAGTGGAGCACGTTGCGCGGCATACGATCACTGGGATTGGCCTATGATCCGGATCAATCGGTGGCCGCCTTCTGTGCCATCGCCAGTCCCGATGGCGACATCACGGACTACCTACGACTGCCCCACATACTCAAGCGTAAGAACTCCGCTCATGCGGAGGAGAAGTCACAAAAGCTGGCGGATCTACGCAAGCTGAGCGACTTCATCAAGATGAAGAAGCCCCATGTGGTGGTCATTGGTGCGGAGAGTCGTGATGCACAGCTGCTGCAGGCGGACATCAAGGAGATTGTCAAGCAGCTGGAGACCCAGGAGCAATTCCCACCCATTGCCGTCGAGATGGTGGACAATGAGCTGGCCAAGATCTATGCCAATTCCAAGAAGGGCGAATCCGACTTCAAGGAGTATCCACCACTGCTCAAGCAGGCTGTATCACTGGCGCGCAAGATGCAGGATCCGCTCGTGGAATACTCACAGCTGTGCGATGCCGACGATGAGATACTCTGCCTACGCTATCATCCCCTCCAGGAGCGTGTGCCACGTGAGCAACTGTTGGAGCAGCTCAATCTGGAGTTCATCAATCGCACCAGTGAGGTCGGCTTGGACATCAACCTGATGGTGCAGAACTCGCGCACGGTCAATCTGCTGCAGTACATCTGTGGCCTGGGTCCGCGCAAGGGCCAGGCGCTGCTCAAGGTGCTCAAGCAGAGCAATCAACGCCTGGAGAATCGCACACAGCTGGTCACACTGTGCCACCTGGGCCCGAAGGTATTCATCAATTGCAGCGGCTTCATCAAGATCGATACCACGTCGCTGGGCGACAGCACAGAGGCGTATGTGGAGGTCTTGGATGGCTCTCGCGTTCACCCCGAGACCTATGAGTGGGCACGCAAGATGGCCATCGATGCCATGGAATACGATGATGAGGAGACAAATCCAGCCGGGGCACTCGAAGAGATCTTGGAGTCCCCGGAGCGCCTCAAGGATCTCGATCTGGATGCATTCGCTGTGGAGCTAGAGCGGCAGGGATTCGGCAGCAAGAGCATTACGCTCTACGACATCCGGAATGAGCTGAGTTGCCTCTACAAGGACTTCCGTACAGCCTTCCAGAAGCCCAGCTCCGAGGAGCTATTCGACATGCTGACCAAGGAGACGCCGGATTCGTTCTATGTGGGCAAATGTGTGACCGCCATGGTCACTGGTTTCACCTATCGCCGGCCGCAGGGCGAACAGCTGGACAATGCGAATCCAGTGCGCATCGATACATCCGGCAGCTGGCAGTGTCCCTTCTGTCACAAGGACGACTTCCCAGAGCTATCGGATGTGTGGAATCATTTCGATGACAACAACTGTCCCGGCCAAGCGTCCGGCGTGCGTTGTCGCCTGGAGAACGGATTGCCGGGATTCATACACATCAAGAACCTGTCGGATAAACAGGTGGTCAATCCGGAGGAGCGTGTCCGCATCTCACAGATGATCCATGTGCGGATTATCAAGATTGACATCGATCGCTTCTCCGTCGACTGCAGCAGCAAATCGGCGGATCTGAAGGATGTGAACAATGAGTGGCGACCGCGCAAAGATGCCTTCTACGACTACGTCACGGAGGAGCTGGACAATCGCAAGGTCAGCGATGCCAAGGCGAAGGCATTGAAGAGGAAGACCTATGCCCGCCGGGTCATTGCTCACCCCAGTTTCTTTAACAAATCCTATGCCGAGGTTGTGGCCATGCTGGCGGAGGCGGATCAGGGTGAGGTGGCACTGCGGCCGAGTAGCAAGAGCAAGGATCATTTGACGGCCACATGGAAGGTGGCGGATGACATCTTCCAGCACATTGATGTGCGTGAGGAGGGGAAAGAGAATGACTATAGTCTCGGACGCAGTCTATGGATTGGCACCGAGGAGTTTGAGGATCTCGATGAGATAATTGCCCGCCACATCAACCCCATGGCTGTCGCCGCACGCGAACTCATCCAATACAAATACTACAAGCCCAATACGGCGCCGGCGAATGTGAATGAGCGCGACTTCATGGAGCAGTTGCTGCGCGAGGAGAAGGGCCGTGATCCCAAGAAGATACACTACTTCTTCACGGCCTCGAAGAGCATGCCTGGCAAATTCCTGCTCTCCTATCTGCCCAAGACGAAGGTGCGACACGAGTATGTCACCGTGATGCCCGAGGGCTATCGCTTCCGTGGCCAGATCTTTGACACAGTCAGCAGTCTCTTGCGCTGGTTCAAGGAGCACTGGCTGGATGCACCCAATGTTTCGGTTGTCGCTCCCCCCATCGCCAGCAGCAACAATGCCACGCCCAGCAATCAGACGCCCAGTCTACTTATGCGACCGCCCTCAACGGCGGCAGCAGCGTTTGCAGCGCTTAGTGGCATCAGCACTGGAGGATCGGGCAGCGTTTCGGGCGGCACACCGCGCAGTGGAGTTGGAGGCAATGAACAGCGCAGCTCCAGCCTATACTCTGTATCGCATTCCATTGGCAACTATGGTGGCTCCTCCTCGGGAGGAGGTGGTGGTGGTGGTGCCTATGGCGCCCACATCAATACACCCTACACTCCGAGCGGTCAGACGCCCTTCATGACGCCCTACACGCCGCACGGCACACAGACGCCACGCTATGGCCACAATGTGCCCAGTCCCAGCTCCCAGTCGAGCAGCAGTCAGCGGCATGGCGCATATGGTGGCACGCCGCGTTACTATGACCTAAGTGGTGGTGCTGGAGCGGGCGGTGGCGGTGGCGCTGCGTCGTCGGCGGCGGCGCTCAATGTCTACCAGCAGCAGCAACGTGCCAAAGAGAATCTGGACTGGCAGCTGGCCAATGACTCGTGGGCGCGACGCAAGCCCCAACAGCAGCAACAGACACAACAACAACAACACCTCGGCTCCACGCCCACTAATGAGTATCACACTAGCTCCAGTCGGGGTAGCAGCTCCTCCTCCTCGGTGGCCGCAACGGCTGCATCAGTGGCAGCTGCAGCGGCGGCAGTGACTGCTGTCGTTGGTGCCGCCTCCGCCAAGACGGCGGCCAGGAGTACGCCGCGTGCCAATGCCTCTGCCATGCATCTGGGCGACTCGACTCCACTCTACGACGAGAACTAGAGATCCGCTCGCTCGACCTAACCTCACAATCCAATCCAAGCCAAGGCACAGCGAATCCTTCTGAATGAAATCATATATAATCGTATATATGTGTAGTAAATTAAGCAGCAAGTACAATATTATGCCCTGTACACTCAGATTATTAAGCAGAAAGGACAACTCAACGCAAATCCTAAGCATTCATAAATTAAAAATATAACAGAAAACAAAACAAACACGAAGCGTATTTCATTTGCAGCGCGTTAATCGATATCACGTCAATTGCGACTGTTATCGATGACCGGCCGACGGGCATTTCTAAATTTCTATATTCAATTTTTGCAGGCAATTATAATAGGAATTAGCTTTTGTTCTTTGTAATGAGTTTAGTGAGGCTACCAACAATCGTACTCAGCAGCTAAGTCCATTAGCACCAAATGAAGTTGAATCTCAGCGATATTCGATGATTCGGCTGTAATCGATAAGCCATCTGTTGGCAGCTATTTGAAATGAAACCAATAACAGCTTATACATTTCTTTGTAAACAGTTTATTAACAGTTGTATGTCAGCAGTATCAAAGCACCCTCTATATTTAATATTTTTATGCGGAGTAACGGAATGAAGTTGTGTCCACTGCGGGGGTTACGCGGTGTTAGTTCTTGGCTACTCCCCGCTTGATCGCATAGACTAGAGCCATGCCTAGAACAATGGCGCCCAGAGCTAGTCCGATTTCTCTGCAACTGTGGGCAATATAAGACGAGAAGTATAAGACAATTGTGTATAAGTGTATAGTGCAAATAGTTTGTGTGTGTGTGAGTGAGGGGTTAGTGCTAGGCTACTGCAATAGGCAACATTGCTTGGGCGTGGGCGTGACAGGCTCTATACTGGCTTTGGCCGTGGCTTCTATGGGGTCAGTGGGTGTGGCGCTAGTTTTCAATTAAATAAAAATAAAGAGAATTTACAAGAGTCAAAATCAAACGCAAGCGTGCTGTCAAGTGCGTGCATTACATGCAACAGTTACTATGTACAACAGTCACTATACATACATACATACGTACGGAATTATTTACAACTTACAACTGCATCTTATATATAGAGTATTATAATATTAGTTGTTGCTTCTCTTAGCTCTTGTAGAATCGCACTTTGATGGTGGAGAAGCATTTGAAGCTCTTGAAGCTTTTGTTTTGAAATGGAAACGATTAGACAAATTATCGATAACAGAATATAAGAGCTAGCATATAAGAGCCTTATCGATAACAGAATATAAGAGCTAGCAATAAATCTGCGTAATAAAACAAAGAAATGTTCAATACTAGAAAATTCTATACTTAAACTAATTAATTTGACTCATGCAGCAGATTGAATGACACGTGTTAATTAGTAGGTTAGCGGTTGTACAAATGTTGTTGTATGGCTTTGTTATAGCTGATTGTTTGCAGCGATAATTCTCTGCTCGACTGGGAATGGGCATTCTGATGAGTTTTAGACTATGGGAAATAGCTCACCCAACTGCTGGTGGTTTCTTTTTAATATCACTGGCTGCCAGATTGCCAATATAAAATTTCTTCATTATTTCACTGTAACAAGAATATGAAAAATAAACATGGCTTAGTGCAATAATATGCCAAGATAACTGAGTAATTGCTCACCGCGCCTCCTCGCTGTGGCCCACATCGATGAAGTCCTTGGTGGCATCGCGTCCAGCCACATCGGTGAGGCTATCCTCTCCGCCTGGATGCTGCGGTTATAGTCGATTAATCACATGATTAATGAAATCATCATTGTACTCATTACCTCCTTGAGGAACTTGGTCAGGTCGTAGACCTTATTCTCGATCACTACCCAGAGGTCGTTGGGCTTGTTGTGTGCCTTAACGCTAGCTAAACTAATTTCCTTGCTCATGGTTCTTTTTTGCAAAATTGGACTAAAATTTAGACTATATTTTATGTGTGCGAAAACCTGTGGCTCTAGAGATGCAAGCAATGCATTGATACACCGATAGCTACACTCTAGTATATATTAATTTGGTTCGCATATCGATAGCTCGTTCTTCAGCGCGCAGCAACAATTC
>JAWNNL010000767.1:7565000-8095000 GCA_035045005.1 Liodrosophila aerea | reverse complement strand
TTACTGCAGTTTCTTTGTGCGTCGCCATTTTGGAGTGTAGAAAATAAAATGGCGCTTTGCATGTGCACGAGATGAAAATTTATGAAAAAATGCATTTCCGCAGCTCAACATTATAGAAGTAGTTATAAAAGTATATTATTATGGAAAATAATATGCTGTAGACTATATTGTGCATTACATGCAGTTTTCTTTGTTCTCTTCCTTTTGCTGCTCTAATACTAATGCTATGAATCAGCACAAAAATTGTTTAAATTGCCTAGGAAGGCTAAACATTTATATATGCAGCAGTATAATTACCTCTTTTTATTTAGTTAATTGCACAAAATTTATTTTATTTTTCACTTATGAACGCACTCGCTAACGTCTGCTTTTAAGGAACACTGAAGTAATAATAACAACTGTTTTGCTGGCCAGCTACGATTGTCGCTTGCTCGCGGCTGCCACACTTGGCGTTTTTGCGCCAAAATTGGCACTTTTTTATGTGTTGATGCAATGACAGTTTTTTTTTTAAATTGCTAGTAATATATAAGTAATATAATTTCTTCTGTTGACCTCGCAAGCAGATTTATTTGCCATCGGAAGGCTATTGAACGAGATATTTAGGGGGCTATTGTAGCGGCTGTTCGGGGGTTGTGGCATGCACTAAGGTTGCGAATTTGGATAACTGAGATTGTGTACTTGACTAAACTGAACTGCGTGAAAGAATTTTGTACCTCTTTTGCACGTCAAAAAGACGCATTGGTTGCATCTGTCATGCAATTTATCGTAGAGATTCATAATGGTGAATTATAAGCAAAACAGGGCCATGGCATCTACAATTTGAAATAAAGTTGACCTCCCTAGGGTGTCTACACTTGCACTTTCAATAATGAGTCATTTTCGCGCGTAACTTTAAAAATGTAATAAATAAGGCGCTAGGTGGCGCCCCAAATCAATTCTAGACCAGGCACCCAAAGTAAATCTTTCTAGTTTGACAATAACGCGCCAATTTTGGTACAAAAACGCCATGTGTGGCAACTGTGTTTCGATTTCAGAAGCAAAAACAAAGCCAAAAGGGGCGGTCGCAAAGCGCTCGGTACGCGTACGTAATTTCTTTGTAATCGCTCTTTTGTTGCTAAAGAATTGATTCGCGAGGTTGAAATAAGCACTAACGTTAATATATTTGATAAAATTGCGAATTCAAATACAATTGGCCTGCATTATTCAGCACATTTATCTTACTCTGCGTGCGAGTGTGTGAGTGTGTGCGTGAATAAATGTTTACGGCTGCGTTTATGTGTTGAGGGGCTAATTAGAAGTTTTTGTTTAATATTTTTTTTATTGTGTTTATTTTGTGTATTTGTATGCATGCATTAGCCTAGCCTGTGTGTTGGAAATCAAAATTTTAGGGTTTTTAATTTATCGATATCGGTTGGCTAAATTTTGCAGTATAACTTTTGATAAACAACAAAACAACCCTGCGCTGCGCGCACACACAAAAAATCATATGCAAGAGCGCAGCAACATTAAAACCCGCCCCAACGCGTCGTCGTCGTCGTCATCAGAGGCACGCTTACGTTACGCGTTCGGTTGTGTCGTATCGATGCCGTGTGCGCTGGATTCTTATAAGAAAAATCGTAGCCGATATAATTTTTTGCAGTGCTATTTTCTCGATATTTTTTTGATGGCACGCAGTTAATTTTCCTCTTTTCTTTCCTACTTCCTACAATAAAAGAACAACAGGAGAAGCAGCAGCAGCAGCAGCAGCAACAATTAAGACACAAGTGCCAGTGTTTGTTGGTGTCGGCAGAGAGAGAGGAAGTGCGTGTGTGTGTGTGTGTGTGCAGACAACAATAAAAGAAAAAAAAAAGAAAGCAAAAAAGCAGAGAATAAAACATACACAACAAATTTGATAACTTGAAAAAACGTAACGTAACGCAGCAGCAGCGCAGCGGGCAGTGAGCAGAGAGGCAGAGGCTGACTGAGACTGAGGCTGTGGCGTAGGCGTCGTTGTTCTCGTCTACGTCTTTGTCGCGCAGCAATTAACTGTTTTAACAACGTAACAACAACAACAACAGAACCCTTGTGGATCGTTCTCTGCGCTCCACTGTCACCGTTACCAAACCAGTCACTGTCACAGTCGCAGTCATCGTGACACAGTCACCATGGATAACCTAATACCGATCGTCAACAAGCTGCAGGATGCCTTCACATCACTCGGGGTGCATATGCAGCTGGACTTGCCGCAGATCGCCGTTGTGGGTGGACAGTCGGCGGGCAAGAGCTCGGTGCTCGAGAACTTTGTGGGCAAGTAAGTGTTAAAACCTGAAGCAAATCAAAATGTTTACTAGGAAAATCCATAATTTCGACAAAGAGAGGGAGAGAGGGAGAGAAAGTGTGTATGTGTGAGTGTACACACACACACACTCTCGCCACACTCTGTGTTGGTGTGAATTTTGGTGAATAATCAATGAAGCAGCATTCCTGGTTTTTTGTTGGGCTGCACACAGTGGGTGTTCCGCATGTGTGTGTGTGTGTGGCGAGCAGGTGGCCATCAATAATTCGCCCCACTGTTATGTGTGTGTGTGTGTATATACTAGAAGTAAATGCGCATACAGTTGTACATGGTCAGCATAACAACCACCTTATATGTACACACACACACACTCACACAATGGGTCATTGCAGATAATTGTTGAGTAAACTTCAACAATAAACACACACAAACTTTTGCTGTTGTTGTTCTTGTGGTGCGATAAACTCTAAACTTTATTTTCAATAAGAGTTTTTACTCTCTCCCGCTCTCCCTCTCTCCCGCTGCTCTTTTTTGCGCTCACTCACACTGCGCTCCGCTCTCCTTTGCGCGTCGCGCATTGCGCTGCGTTCTGTTGTTTCTTTTTGTTATACTTTTTATCTACAGGCTGCGCCCGCCCCCTGAATATGCTACAACACAATCGAATACAATAACACACAATGTGTATGTACATACATATGTACCAATGTATATGTATGTATGTACGCCCCAAAAAGTAAGAGAACGAGGCAGAGAGCGCGCAAAAATCAATGCACGTTGACATTTCCTTTTGCTGTTGCCTTTTCCTTCTACTTTCGTGTACACCTCCCCCACCCCACCCACACAGCAGCAGCCCATGTCCCCTTCCCCTTCCCCTTGCACACATTTTTCTGCCAACTCTAGCTCTACTTTGTTCTCTGTCCCATGCTTCACTTTGACATTTATGCAATGCTGCCGCTGCCTCTGCCGCTGTCGACGTCGACGTCGCTAGCCTACTTTTTGCTGCTCTGCTTGGGCAGTGTTTGCCCCAACTACGCTTTTTGTGACTATTAATGAATGGAAACAGCGCTTAGCATGTGTGTGTATGTGTGTGTGTGTGTGTATTGGTGTCTGTTCTATGCAAATTTGCAAAAATTATATAATGCTGCTGTCAGTGCTGCCAGCTAGTAGTAAAAATAGCCAGAAACAGCTAGACCAAAAGGACATGCCAAAACTAGCCAAAAATAGCTAAATTGGCAGAGCTTAATGCTGCAGCCACTACAAGCTTGACAGTTGGAATCCTTTGCTTCAGTTTCACATCCACACACACACACACACAGTTATGCTCTGGCTGTGTGCATGGTTGCCACAATTGTGCTTAAAGTGGTGTTTTTTTCTTCCTCTTGGTGTAGTTGGGTTATTCTCGTTCTCATATTTCTCATTTGATTTGGTTTATTATTTTTGGTGTTTTTTAGGCAATTTTGGTGTAAATGCACCTAGTAGCAACCCTGCTTATGAGTCCTTGCTGTGCACACACACACACACATAAATCAAGTTATGTATTGTATTAGCGTGGGTGTTTTTGACACTTGCCATATACACACACACACATAGACACACACACACAGACGGACACTCTGCTCTAAGAAGTTTGCGCTGGCCGTCCGTACAGTTTGACATGCACTTGGCACTTACATAAGCTGCTATTATCGACTGCAACAACAAGAACAATGGGATTCACTGTAGTCAAGCGCAGTGGATGCGCTGAGTCCCGTTAGTTTTCGCATGCGCATACATGTATTATGTATTGTCTATGTGCACATGCTATGTACATAGTGTATTAGTATATAGTCGGTATATACACATAGTAATGTGTGTGTGTGTGTGTGTGTCTGTTAATGACCTAGTTTTATGCTCTTTTTCATAGTATGCTGCCACTTATGCTGATGCAGCTTCTGCGCTGTCGCTGCTCTGCCGCTGCGCTGCCGCTGTTATCCAATGTCAACGTAAGAGCAGCCTGTCAAACTGTAAGCGCCTGTCACAGCCTAAGAGAAAGAGGCGATTAACAAAGAGAGAGAGAGAGAGAGGAGAGAGGAGAGAGGGTGGGTGTGAGATGAAGTGTATTCAATGTCAACTCAACTTGATGCGAAATGCCAATAGTTCACGGCATTTGCAGCTGATGCTGCTCAGAAGTGGCGGCGTCTCTCTCTGTGTGTGTGTGTGTGTGTATTGCAGCGGTTCGATTAGTTTGACAGTGACTGTGTAGTAGTAGTAGTAGCAGTAGCCTTGGCACACGCACACACACACATACACACAATACACATGAGCAGCAGCTGATCGCCTGCATGTGTGTGTGTGAGTGTGTGTTTGACCTCTTTGCCAATTGTTTGCTGAGCAAAAAAGAAAAATATAACTAAATGGCATCCACAACTCAAAGAAATTCCAACTTGAAAAGTAAAGTAAAGCCGAAGCAAGAAGCTGGAAGCTGTAAGTAATTGGAAGTACAGTCGAACTTCCCTATAGTGCACTTCTATACAGTGAAGCTCTCCCTTTTATGAATTGATTTCAAACACACAACTTTTTCCTTTCAATTTCATTTTCTATATAATGAAGTTTCTATATAATGAAGTGATTTTCCCGTCAAGATTCATAATAGTGAAGTTTGACTGTAATTGAAATAGTCGCATTCGGCATTTTTGGACCTTTAGCTTACTCCAATTGCTGGCAGTTCCATGCGCAGAAATGTGAAGAGCATCATTTGGCCATTCACCATGAACCAGCTGATATTGCCATTCACCCCGAACTATTACAATGGGATGGCATGTTGAGAAATACATTTTCACACATCCAATGCAACATTTATGCAGAGTAATGAGTATGTGTGTGTTCTCTCGATTAATACAGTATTTATCGATATATTATTTATCGATATATTATTTATCAATACATTATTTATCGATACATTATTTACCGATACAGTATTTGTCGATACATTATTTATCGATATATTATTGATCAATACAGTATTTATCGATACATTATTTATCGATAGACCAATTTCTATTACTTATAATTAGTTCTTTCTTTTTTCATAGTTGAGAGAGATGTTTAAAAAGGTTTACGTGGATGAGTCTTAATATGTGTTTATTGCATGAAGAAGAAGAGAAGAAAACACACTTTTATAGCTACTTCAATTTACGAATGTTTGACTCATCGCTGGATTATAGTACATACGTAATACGCTTAGGTTAAAGCTGTTGATATCATCAGGCAGAGCGTGTGTATAAATGTATGAATGTACGTAGCATTAATCATTGCATGTACATACATACATACATACGTACATACATACACACATACATACATACATATATGCTCATGTGCATAAGCATACTCGGACATACCTTGATAAGATAAACACACACACACACACACACACACACACACAGACGAGGAAGAAAAACAACCAACCACCCACTCGACTCCACTCCAAAAGGCACTTTTCCATTTTGTTGTTTCAAATAGTTTGCTTATCAAATGTTTTTGCCCCCCCTCCCCCTCTCTACACCCGCTACACCTGCTGCTCATTAAACGCCGATGATTCATGTTGTGTCACTTCCAATTGATATCGCATTCTGATATCGATAAGCGCTGCTTTTAGTATTTTGTGTGCTGCGGCTTCTATTGACTCTGCAGGATTTGTTTGCCACACGAAAACAGGTCACAACACACACACACACACACTAAGCCCAGTTGCTTATGTACACACCCACACACACACACAACTGTTAACTGTGTGTGTGCCTAGTTAATTAATTGCAAATGTTTTTCCCATCAAATATTAAATATCGCTGCCTAATAAACAATTGATCGTTAGAGCAATTGTCTGAATGAGTGTGAGTGTATGAGTGTGTGAGTATGAGTGTTTGAGTGTGCCTGATAACAAATCATGCAATTGCCGTGACTCATACTTAATTCACACTTAAATCACAGCCAAATTGCTGTTGTAACACGGACAACGACAACGATAAACAGATAAATGCAAATACATTCGCCCATTGCAATTTCGTTTCCGAGCTCAGTACGGAGAGAAGATAAATTGATTGGCTAGAGAACTGTTCCCAGGTGTGAACTCTGCCAAAATAATGGGCACTTTCCGATAATTAAAATGCAGCTTAGCTGGAAGGAGGCTTTAATTACAGAATAGTCGAATTATAATGTCCATATATATTTGTATATTTGTATAATAATGTATAATATTATATTATATTATATTATATTATATTAAATTATATAATCTAGTAAAATGCAAACATCAGCGAATTGGGAGGGAGTATTCTAAAGCATTGGTGCCCAAAACTCATAGTTCCTATCACATGTGCGCTTTGCTTGGCAGCGCTGTTTTCGCACGCACAGTCTTTGCTCACACACATACAGGCGTCGTTGATTTTACGACTTTACAGAGGGGTAAGGCGTGAGATATTACCTCTCTACATCTCTTGCCTACGAACCAATGCTTCATGACGCAAAGACATCATCGTGTAAATAGGGACTTAGTTTGGGCGCCAAGAGTAACTTTACTGTTAAAATTGATTCATATAGCTTTCTATCGAGTCTACTATATTCCCAAGAAAATATCTTCATTTGTTTTTTTTTTTTAATTGATTTAAGTACCGGTTGCGAACGTACGGGTCACGAACATATAGTACTATTTTTCCATGTTGCTTTATTTCTTTTCTTTTTTTTTTAATTCAACTTTTTTTATGAATAACTTAATGTTGCCTAAAAAACACAGATTCGACTCAATTTTATGTGTGACTTACATTTTTAGCAAGAAAGTAATATTTATTACATATGAAATATTAACAAGAAATTAGGTCGTTTTTCATTTTATTGATATCTCCGGTGTTTATTATCCGATTGAGGCTCAATTCACAGCACAGATGAAGGCTATCATAAGATTATTGTATACCAAACTTTATTAACATCCTTTAGCAAGAATGTATCGATTATCGATTTGCGAGTTGATTAAACTACGATCTAAACTGCGTAACAATTGGTTTTTACAATTTACTAAAGATACTCATTGATTATTTTAACGATAACAAGTAGTGAATCTATCGATAACACTAATACATCTTCTATTCTTCGATTTGCAGAGATTTCCTGCCCCGTGGTTCTGGCATTGTGACACGGCGACCTTTGATCTTGCAGCTGATTCACGGTATAACCGGTAAGTGTGATATTGAGGGTATTCCCACGTGCGATCTATTGATCGATTAACCGATGCATCGTTCCCCATTACAGAGCATGGCGAATTTCTGCATTGTAAGGGTAAAAAGTTCACTAGCTTCGACGAGATACGCAAGGAGATCGAGGATGAGACGGATCGTGTAACTGGTAGCAATAAGGGTATTTCAAACATTCCGATTAATCTGCGTGTGTACTCGCCGCACGTGCTCAACTTGACACTGATCGATTTGCCCGGCCTGACCAAGGTGGCGATTGGGGATCAGCCGGCGGACATTGAGCAGCAGATTAAGCAAATGATATTCCAATTTATACGCAAGGAGACCTGTCTCATTCTGGCCGTAACGCCCGCCAACACGGATCTGGCCAATTCGGACGCTCTGAAGCTGGCCAAAGAGGTGGATCCGCAGGGTGTGCGCACAATTGGTGTCATCACCAAGCTGGATCTCATGGACGAGGGCACCGATGCCCGTGACATATTGGAGAATAAACTATTGCCCCTTCGGCGTGGCTACATCGGTGTGGTGAATCGCTCCCAGAAGGACATCGAGGGCCGGAAGGACATCCATCAAGCGCTGGCCGCTGAGCGTAAATTCTTTCTCAGCCATCCCTCCTATCGCCACATGGCCGATCGCCTGGGCACACCCTATCTGCAGCGAGTGCTAAACCAACAGCTGACGAACCATATACGGGACACGTTGCCCGGACTGCGGGACAAGCTGCAGAAGCAGATGCTCACGCTCGAGAAGGAAGTGGAGGAGTTTAAGCATTTCCAGCCCGGCGATGCCAGCATCAAGACAAAGGCCATGTTGCAGTGAGTATAGAGTGGTTGATCTATCGATATTTCGATTAATCGGTTTATCGATTGCCCCACAGAATGATACAGCAACTGCAGTCGGACTTTGAACGCACCATCGAGGGCAGTGGCTCCGCTCTGGTCAACACAAATGAGCTCTCTGGCGGCGCCAAGATCAATCGCATATTCCATGAGCGGTAAGTACGATGAATCGTTCGATGTACACTCACTCACTCAAGCATTACCCACTACTCCACAGTCTACGCTTCGAGATTGTCAAAATGGCCTGCGATGAGAAGGAGCTGCGTCGTGAGATCTCATTTGCCATTCGCAACATTCATGGTATTCGCGTGGGTCTCTTCACCCCCGACATGGCCTTCGAGGCGATTGTCAAGCGGCAGATCGCCCTCCTCAAGGAGCCCGTCATCAAGTGTGTCGATCTAGTCGTGCAGGAGCTGTCTGTCGTGGTGCGCATGTGCACAGACAAGGTAACTATCGCGCAACTATCGTGCAACTATCGCATCGTAGATAGAGTAGCATGGCGCCCGAGCAGGGACGGGTTCCGCAATAATGCGGAACCGTAACTATGTACCTATCCTCCGATTGATCTCCTGTGAAAAGTCTTAGTTTAATGGAAATGTATCTCTCTACTAGATGAATCGCTATCCACGCTTGCGTGAGGAAACTGAACGTATTATCACAACGCATGTGCGTCAACGTGAACAGCGCTGCAAGGAGCAGATACTGCTCCTGATTGACTTTGAGCTGGCCTACATGAATACCAACCATGAGGATTTCATTGGTTTTGCCAAGTAAGTTGAACACTTGAACACTCCTGCAACTACTTCTACTTAACTGAATCTCTTGTTCCCTTTCCAGTGCTCAGAACAAATCTGAGAATGCAAATAAGACCGGCACCCGACAGCTGGGCAATCAGGTCATACGCAAGGGTCATATGGTCATACAGAATTTGGGCATTATGAAAGGTATATTGTGTTGCCATGTAGTAGCTCTACCAAATGTTATCACCTGTTGTTGTTCACTTGCCTGACTACCCAAACTAATCTCAAGTACTGCACGTAGCACTATCTAACAATCGTAATATAAGCGCTGCAGTCATTCAACAGAGTCTATTAGGTATTCCTAGGGTTTAATTTAAAGATCTCTGCTGTTTTAACTGCTAGCAAAGTGAAATTTTGTCAGTTGTTTACTTGAAGCCATAGCTAAAGTTAGACTAAGTTTAGTTTATGTGATAATAGTCGTGGGTTTAGTTACTAGTGCTAGAATAGGGAACATAGGGGGAACTTGCAGTTTAGCTTAGTTTCTCTACTTTAAAGAAAACTAATTTAATGTTCTAACCGCTTTGAGCTATCGTGTTGGATTTTGGCATAGGTTTAGCTAGTCATATGATTAGGAGACTTTGAGCATAATCGAAGAATTAAAGAGTTGGATAAAAAGTAAGCCAGTGTTGGGGTATAGCCGGGTATATACAGCTTATAAGTAAGAGGGTTACAACTTGTAGTATCTGTAGTTGTGCATGTGTGTACGTCTAAGCGTAGCTCTACTGTAGTAACACGGCACTTGGCACAGTGTAATTGCGTTTTCTTTTCCTTTCTTTTGTATGTATTTCGTTCCTTAGTTGTTTATCATTATTTGTACATTTCTCTTTTCTTTCTCGTATGTTTTTTGCTCTTTATTTTTTGGGTCTCTCTCTATTATTATTTTTCTTTGGTGTGTTGGATATATTGAAATGTATATGCAAGCTTTGCTGAGGTTTTTGCCACGCATACTTGGTTCGTATTCCATGATTTCTACACACTTTACTGCCAATCCACATCCACTGTACTGCTGCTTACTCTATCGTTGTTGTTGTTGTTGTTTTGTGCCACTGTGCGAGTTGCTCTAGTGCTGTATATACACCCTGCCATACCCATCATCATAATCATCCCATAGAGAAGGTCCCCTTGCCGCGTATTAATGTTGCATCTTTTACTTCATCCACAGGCGGCTCGCGTCCGTATTGGTTTGTGCTCACGTCGGAGAGCATCTCCTGGTACAAGGATGAGGACGAGAAGGAGAAGAAGTTCATGTTGCCGTTGGATGGTTTGAAATTGCGGGATATTGAGCAGGGCTTTATGTCAATGTCTCGACGTGTTACATTTGCTTTATTCAGTCCCGATGGGCGTAATGTTTATAAGGTTAGTAATTTTTGTTAGCATACAAAAAAAGTATTGAAAAAAGAGAACCCCAAACAAAAGCAAAACAGAAAACAGAAAAACAGAAACAGAAAACAGAAGAAACAAGAAAAAACAAATCACTGAAACTACGCAAACCGTATAGACCCCTTGTACTCCTGCGTCGAGTACAGGGAGTGTGAGTGGTGTGTGAGCATCCCGTTCCAAAAGAAAGAAAGAGAACTTGTCCTCCAGTATTTTTTTGTTTCTTTTGTGTTCGAAATTCGAATTCTGTTAATTTGATTTATTTCGAGTAATTCTCGTCTCGTAATTCTCGTAATTCTCGTGGCGGCGATTCATTAATTTTTTTGTATAAGGATGAAAATTACTATGTTTTTATCAACATTTTTAATAACTATAATGTGAAGAACCAAATCGAGGCATCAGGGAGTTTGTGCCACTCGTCGCAAACTCCTTCGATGCCTTCGCATTTGTGCGATCATCCCAAACGCTAGCTCTAATGGTAATTGCTGCGATCTACCGATCTACCGATAAACCGATAACACTAACTCAACTTTGGTCCCCCCTCCCCAAAGTGCAGCTTCAAGCCATAGACATTACTACCAACATCACCACTACTACCACAACTACTACTACTACTACTACAACCGTTCCAAGTACTACTCCACCTAGCGTTATCGTTATCGTTATTGTAACTGTTATCGCTGTGCTATATGCTTGATCAAAAATACCTATCCATTTGTTCTCTTTGCGCTTGGACGCTTTTCTTCCCCCACCACACACACGCACACACACACACACACACATTCTGATACACCTTTTAGGATTACAAACAACTGGAGCTGTCGTGCGAGACCGTGGAGGATGTGGAGTCGTGGAAGGCATCGTTCCTGCGTGCCGGCGTCTATCCCGAGAAGCAGGAGACTCAGGAGAATGGAGACGAGGTGCGTATGCTCGGTTCCCCGATGTCGATATGTAACATACTATATATAGTACATATGTATGTGTATTCCCCTGTCTTTAGCCTAGGCTAAGTGTTTGTAGTATGTGTGAACAGGCTCTCGTAGCAGGCCTTATGTCTAACCTAACCTCAATTTCCATGTGGCATGACACTAGCCCCCTCTCTATCCGTCTGTCTATTAGTATCTCTCTCTCTTCCCCTTTTCACCTGTATCAGTGTGTATGTATCGCTGTCTGTTAACGTTAACAGCGCCTCTCTATGTTAATGTCATGTTATTAACAGTCCACTGTTACCACTGTGTGTATGTGTCTGTTAACGTTAACAGCGCCTTGAGATTCCGCTTTCTCTATGTTAATGTCGTTGCTGTAACTGTGTCTATCCATGTTATTAACAGTCCACTGTTACCCCGCCATACTGTTCCGCTGCTGTTAGAGCTGACAGACATATTCCCCATATAAATATGTGTACATATAACAAATGTGATATTTTATGCAATTTAATCGAGAATAATTAACTCATTAAATGTTTCTTTATTTTTTTTATATATATTCGTTTAACGCGCAATTTCATCAAATCTATATATATATAAATAAAATATATACATATTATGATTCATAATGCTGTGTGTGTATATGCAGGAAGGACAAGAGGTTTGTTTCTTTTCATAATTTTTAGCATATACTTTGCATATCTATCTATCTATCCACAAACCTATATAACTCCTAGCCCCCCCTCAACACTACCAACCTATATATCTACATACTATATCTTTAACTAACTCTGGCTAATGTTTATTTCTGGGTTTCTTTGGTTGAGTTTCTTTCTAACCATACTCTGTGCTCTGGTCCGATTGTATCATTACGATTACGATTCAGTGTGACCGTATTCCGACTGGTCACACTCGTATTACTCGTAGAGGTTGCAGAGTATCTGCTAGTCGTGGTCCAGCGACTAGAGCTTCCAATTTCTTGAGTTTTCTCTACATCTAACATTCGCTGTCTTCTTTCTATATAATAACCGTAAACTATGGGATAACGATTGGGTGTTGTTGCATTTATAACTCGTTTGGGTTAACCCCGTATCCGTATCCGTATTTAATATTCCCATTCCCATAATTCTCAAACTCATTTTCACATTTCCCCCATTTGTTTTAATAAACTTTGTTAACATTGTTCTATGTGTGCTCTATAATATAAATCGTCTGATAACTATATAAAGTGATATATATATATATATAATTTTGATTTAAAATATATTTTTTATAAATTATTTTTCTTCTATTTTCCCACCAAATGTCCAAAATGACCAAACGAAACGACACCGATAATAATTGTAATATCAAAAACAAAAAACAAAACAAACAAAAAATATATATCGATATCGATATCCATATCCAACCGTATAACAGCAAAAAGTATGTTCATTTCTTTACGTTCAATTGTTGAACACAAACTTTGAATTACATATCTTATTTGTATTTAATATGCGCATTGAGTAATACTTGTATTAACTTCCCATTGGCATTGTTTATGGTTTGTTTTCGTTCTGCCTTTATTCGAATCTTAACTAATCCAACACTAATCACTATTTTGAGTACTCCTTTGAGCATAACACTTTCTGTGAATCGATATTTTTACCATTTTTGCGTACTGCTTTTTTATTGGTTATTTATTCTCCACTCTTTCGCTAGTATATCGAAATAGTACAGTACACACACACACACACACACATGCAATTGAAATAAATGGGTTATACGTTCGAAATTTCAGTATGTTATCGATATGCTTATCGAAATTGGTTTTAGTTAGTTTGCTCGAAACTTTATTCGAACTGAGGCCCGTTTTCCACGAGAGGAACGCATCTATCGTTATCGATAAACAGGTCGATAGACCAGACCAAAAGTATATAGTATAGTATAGTATATATTATCATCAAATGAATACACATTCTGAATTGGCCAGTCACATGTAAACGCAACTCTTAAAGAGTCGAATGATCGTGGAATGGAAAGCGGGTACTAGTTCACTTCTTAGGTCTGATGAGATCTTGCATCAAATTCACGCTCTGGGTATCTGGGATCTATTTGACACTTGACACTTGTATCAATGTTTTTGTTTCTACTAAAAAACTGTATCATATTATCAATTGAAGCTAACCATTTATCAATTAACACGTTTTCCATCACAATTGAACTTTTTGTAATTGAGAATCGATGGACACAAAATGCGCATACCTCTACCTTATGTTGGTTTATGATTTGTATGTTTTATTGTTGTTGCTTTCACATCTATCTCTAATCTGTATATTTTTGTATTGAAAACAAAAGAAGAAGAGCAAAATTAGTGAGTAACAAGAGAGTAATACATAGTAATCGATACTCTGTTATTATGATCGAAAAATGTATACAATTTGATTGACTTTATCATATACTACATATTATATCTTGATATGGCTTTACTTTTGTCGGCTGCACCGTTTTTATGGCATTTTTCGATTGTGCAATATTCTTGAGCTTACACTTTTATCATTTAATTGATTCCGTTTCCGTTTTTTATTCTTTTCCAATTACTTTTGCCCCCACCAACCAATCAATCAATCAACCAATCAATCAAATTACTACAAAATTACCCCACAAAACAAAACGATAACTGATCGATAAACCGATAACTAATCGATAAACCGATAAACGATAACAACAACTACAACAACTGCAGTCGGCCAACGAGGAGAGCTCAACGGATCCACAATTGGAGCGCCAAGTGGAGACCATACGCAATCTGGTCGATTCGTATATGAAGATCGTCACAAAGACCACTCGAGACATGGTGCCCAAGGCCATTATGATGCTCATCATCAATAATGCCAAGGACTTTATCAATGGCGAGCTATTGGCACATCTCTATGCCTCTGGTGATCAGGTAAGCTATGCGGAATAATCGATGAAACTATATCAATGGCCCTTCTTCTTCTTCTTCTGCTCAGGCACAAATGATGGAGGAGTCCGCCGAGTCGGCCACACGGCGAGAGGAAATGCTGCGCATGTATCGCGCCTGCAAGGATGCCTTGCAAATCATTGGTGAGTGCGAGAACCACTGGGTGGAGACGTCCTTTATGTTACTAATGTTACTCCGTCTCCGTCCACAGGTGACGTATCAATGGCAACCGTATCATCGCCATTGCCGCCGCCAGTGAAGAACGATTGGCTACCGAGTGGCTTGGATCCACATCTATCGCCGCCCAGCCCCGGTGGCCCACGCAAGGCAGCACCCACCGCACAGGTAAGCCGACAAGCTAATCGATCACATATCGATAAATCGATAACACTTTATGTTGTGCTCGTTCGTAGGGCTCGTTGGGTGGACGCAATCCACCACTACCGCCAGCAACTGGACGCCCAGCGCCAGCAATACCCAGTCGCCCGGGAGGTGGGGCACCACCATTGCCAGGCGGTCGGCCAGGTGGGGCATTGCCGCCACCGTTGCTACCATCGTAAGTACTGAACTCCTTAGCTAACAGCTGATTAGTGATTAGTCTTTAGTTTTTTAGTTTAATTAGTTTATTAATTGGCTCAGTGGTGCGCGCCCTGTACAGTTTTTACATGTACTATATAGAACTCTCGTAATCCCTATATGTACTATATATATATATATTGTTTTCCTTTTTGTGTTTGATTTGTTTGATCGTCGCGATTGGGACCTCTTTTTAGGAGCAGACTCATACACACACTGTAAACATAACCTTAACAGGGACACACAGTTATCGATAACATTATGTTATTTTGCTCTACGCTTCATACACACTGTAAACATAACCTTAACAGGGACACACAATTATCGATAACATGAGCTGCGTCGAGTATTTTGTAAATTGTAACACAATCTGAACAGGGACACACAGTTATCGATAACATAAGCTGCGTCGAGTATTTTGTAAATTGTTTTTATTATTTTGCTTTACGCTTCATTCGATGAGTTTTGTGTATGGAGAGGTTAGCTTCGCCCTTGGGGAACTGTAGAGCGGAGTCGATAACAGAATGCGATAGTTCCTCAAGGGTATCAGTTAATCGATTGGATCATACCTCTTTCTGCTTTTATTTTGTGCTGTTCATTCTGCTTGATTTTCCTTTTCGTTTAGCAGTGAGTGTACTTAGAAAACAGTAATAAAAGAAAACGAGAACTAGAACAAAAACTTAAAAAGTGAACAAAAATCAATTTGTTTCTTCTCTCTTTTTTTCTCTCTTTCTCTTCTCACAAATAAAATTAAATTGTATAAAAAATATAATGCACACACACACACACACATGCTGCACACTCATGCTGCAATCTAACCTCAAACAGACGTCGTTAAGTTGTCGTCTGTTGTCAGCCATGAAAGAGCCCGAGGCAGAGCTACAGCCGAGGCATTTACTCTATTTAACTAGAAAATGAATAAAACCAAAACGCTTTCGCTTTAATAAAAACAAAACAGAAGAAGAGATGGATCAAGAAGAAGAAGAAGAAGCAGCAGGAGCATCAGAAGAATTCCCTAACGAAGCTTCGCAAGCCACACGTAGCGTATCTCTTAAGTAACTGTAACAAGAGCAGACTCTCACGCGCTCTCTTCCCCGCTCTCACTCTCTTAACAGTCGCCGTCGTCAGTATGAGCTCACTCACATTAACAGTAACCACCACCACCACAACAGCAACAACAACAACAACAACAACGATGTTAAATGATTTAGTAGAGAAAAAAGTAACCGATAAATAATCGAAAAATAATCGTTCAATATGTTTAGTATTAAATATGATATTATAATAGAGGGGGAGAGAGGGGACTGATGAGGGAACCTCTCCGCTCTTTGATTTTTTTCATAGTTTATTAGCTATTTTATTATTATTAATATTGCGATATGTCTGAGAGAGCGGGGGAGGTGGAGGTGGGGGCGCTGCGAGAGGAGAGACGAAGGAGTACCGTTATGAATTGTTCTGTAAATGCTATATAACGTACATACATACATTCTCTTAAATATATATATATATATATATATATATATACATACATACATGATAAAATACGAAGCAAATGATAAAGAGAAATATGAAATATGCTTAAGTTAACTAAAGTACCTTTATTTGTGTTGTTGTTGTTGTCGTTAAAGAATCTAAAGCATAATGAAAACTACTATATACATACATGCATACATATATGTATATGCATGTATACATGCACATAATATACATGCTATATATACATATATATCTATCTATCTGAGCTACGCATTGACAGCAGCAGAATTCCTCTACTTAACTCATTGTATTAATTATAAATGATAAACGATAAACGATAAATTATAAATATTTAATGCAGCAACCAAACGTTACAAATTAATTGTTCAGTGTGTGTACGCAACAAAAAGGAAAAGTAATAAAATACATAGTATATATATACAACAAACTACCACATGCATAAACCGTTTGTATACAAACACTCCAGATGGCGCCCACAATAACAGCGAACTGAACAATTGACCTTGACTAGGGATGTTGATCATTGTCATCGATATTTTTATCATTTAACTTTATATTTATTCTACATGAAATCAATTTCCGACATATCGAAATGTTAATATTTTATTTTAAAAATTCTGTTAAATATCAACATCCCTTACCTAGACACTTGTCTATGCCCGCACTGTAGCACATTTCTTCTGGCGGGCAATAGATGGCGCTCTCTGCTAATTCGTCCTAGTGCGTAGTAAACTCTCCTCTCTCTCTGGTTGAGCTGTCGTAGTGCGTGTGTGTGTGTATGTGTTAACAGTCGTTTAACATGACCATTAAATGTGTGTGTGTGTTATGTTATGTAAACGCTTTTGTTTCAGCTTCATGTTTTATGCTTTGTTTTTGTATTGTTTTAGCTTTCGCTTTATGATTTTTGATTATGAAATAAAATTGAAATTAAATGAAATTATATACACGCTCACACGCACACACATACACACATGCAGACCCTCCAGCAGCAGCGAGACAAACAGTTCGATGTTAAAAAGGGGTTTCAAGCGTTACGATAACTGTTCAATCACCTAGCCGCAGGCAGAGAGAGAGAGAGAGAGAAAAAGAGAGCGACGAGATCGAGGGGCGTGCCCATGCGTTTGTTTTTTTAAGTGTTTAGTTTTTGCCAAAATGAAAACGAAAAAGAAAATGAAAATCCCAATCCGAATACCCAGAAGAGTACAAGAATTGCTTTCTACAACTTTCAAGGCGCGTCACTGGAGCTGTCGGCGGCGCCATAACACAGCAGACGGGAGCCAATCGCTACATCCCGGAGAGCATGCGGGGACAAGTGAATCAGACTGTGGGCCAGGCGGCCATCAATGAGCTCTCCAATGTCTTTGCCACCCGATTCAAGTAAACAGAGAGAGCGACCGAGCAAGAGAAATGTGACCACACTCACACACACACGCGCATTGTCATCAGCCTACACACACACACACACACACACACACACACACATGCATACGCCAGCCAACAGAGAGCAGATCGAAGAAAGGCCTGCGCCTGCGCCTGCGTCAGCGCCTACGCCACGCCTGCGTCTGCGTCGCCCTTGTTTTCTCTTTGCTGCCCTTAATGCATTCATTGTCTTTCGCTCATCAAATTGTTTTGTTATTTATATATAATTCATGTTATGCTTTGGTCAATGATTTTAAATTAATAATAATACGTGCATATTTATACTAAAACAAAAGAAAAAGAAACTGTTATCTGTTTTATGCATTTTGTGTTTGTTTCCGTTATGCATTCACGCACACACACACACACACACACATTCCATCGCACACCTATGCGACCAGGGTTGCAACATCAGTATTTGTATGATGAAGCGCAAGCAGAAGAAGAGTTTAACTAAATTAATCCAATATCTAAACTAAACTAAAAGTTGTTAATTACGTTTGGCATAAAAAACTTACATCTCTTAACCTTAGAGCTGGGATAGTAACGATCGAATGTCGATATTATGCCAGCGCTACCCTTAATCTTTACATTCATACATCTACTATATATACATATGTAGTAGCAGTTGGCAATGCTGGCAGCAGCAGCGCAGTTGGCAACGCGTCACCGCTGCTGCTGCTGCTGGCGCTGCCGCTCTGCCTGCAGCTGATATTCTCTTATTTAGATGCGAAAATATTGTAATTGTTGCTAACAAGAAAAACCAAAAGAATTAACTAAATGAAAATGGAAAAAAATTAATGTGTTTTTGTGTAGTTATATATAATGCATATGAGATATGATAAAAATATGTTTGTTTCATCTGTTACTACTGCAGCCGAGGCACTTAGTACATACACATACTAGTAGAGCCAGCAGATTAGACTTAGTGCAAGAATGTTAAAGAGACCGATGAACGAACGAGTAGAGTATGTGTGTATTCATATGTATGTAAAATGTATTTTTGAAATAAGCACAAAGTAAACTAAAGTAGAGAGAGAGCGGTAAATGGAATCCGAAAAGCACTCTCTCTCACACACACACACACGCAGTTCGAATTGCCTTACATTTACAGTTGGCTGTTAATGTAAATGTCGCTAACAGAGGCATATGTTAAAGTTTAGCCCTATAGCGCCAAGCAACAGTACTACTATATTGTATGCGGCTTTTGGTGTATAACGAGTATATGTACATGCATACATACATACGCACATATGCATGTGTGTGTACGTGTGCAAGTTAAAAGCAATAGCAAAGTGTAAGAAGCAGAGCGAATGTGTATGTATGTATGTATGTATGTGCATAACTCTATATGTATATGACGATTTACTATTTAAGGCCGGTTCCCAGATGAGCGGAAATTAAAGTCTTATGACAAACTCTGAATTAAAATAAGAACTGTCAGAAATGATTAGTTCGTTCTTATTTTACAAGTTCCATTTGGCACAAAAGGTCACACTAATATTATATGGAACCCGTCGGAATAATAAGCGCTTAGTTTACCTGGGAACGGGTCTCTAGGTTTATCGATGCCGATAACGATAACATACATATATAATGAATAATGAATGAACTTGTATTTTTTTCTCATCTCCTCGATTTACATGAAATATATGCTAAAGGCAAAATACAATACATATTAAGTATACCGAAAAATTGAAGAAAATATATACATACATACATATATTCATATATAATATATATATATGATATAGAAAATGTCGCAATTACTATTTAGCCTCTGCTCTATGTGTTTGTTTTAGCATAGCACACATACAGACAGACACACACCCACATACACACACACACTCACACACACTCACACAGACATACCATACGTATATGCATACATATATAAATAAATATGTACTTATATATTTATATATATTGTGTACCCTATCAAGTCTACCCTAAGCAAAAGGAACACCCCAACTAATTGCTGTTTATTGCATTGAAGTGAATTACAGTAGTATGAGGTGGAGTGGGGTAGTGCAACCATGTTATATGAAAATGAAAACAAAATCGTATATATGTATATACACACACATATACATATATGAATATATATATATATACTTATATAAAGAGATATTTAAAAAGAACAGAAATCTATCGAAGTTGTTGCCTTTCTTTCTCTGTTAGTTTACATTCTTCTCCTCAGTTAAATTCAAGTACGGAGAGCAGATAAAACTCCCTATAATAAAAGATGGCAACCCTAGTACGGAGTGCAGCTAATTTGCACTATCTTACATATAGACGGTCACACTGGTGTCAAGTGACCTTTTAGTTGGCTATGGTATCTGCTCTCCGTGCTTAGCTTAACATTGCGGCTGCTGGCTGTTACTTTACAGCGCTGTTAAATGAAGCCTGTCGATAACTCTGCGTTGCATTTTGGTGGTGTTGGTAATTGCTTTAGTCATAAACTAATCAAACTTGAACATAACGCTTTAGTCTTATTTAACGGTGAGTGGACTTTTAATAATAACTTTCTTCTGCATCAATACTATTCCTATCTATATTGTTTGTTTCTTACTCTTACTTTTACCACATGCAAACTTTGCTTTAAGCGTACGTAGTTTTCTATTCGATTACATGTCACTCTCTATTATCGATAACATGTCACACACACTAATATCTAATATCGATTACTCTCTGTATGTTCACACAGTCGGCCCGGCATGAACGCGCCCCCCAAGCTGCCCGATCGCCCCTCCTACTACGGCAATACGACCAACGGACGTCCCTACTAAGCAGCGAGATTTAGCTTGATCTGGCGTTGATTCAACGACATGAGGAGCAGTACTGACCGTTAGATCTGGATATATATATATACACACATAGATATATATTTAGTACACTGTAAACTCAATTTGTATTATTTTCTATGTTTAGCTCTAAGTGATCTACGCTGGTGTATTTGTGTGTGAGTGTGAGTGTGTGTGTCTCTGTATATTTCTATATATTATTCATTTCTGCTGTTTTTTTTTCTAAGTGTAGTAGCACACTTTCGACTGGTCCCTAGAAATTGTAGACATATCATAGCCGTAGCTTAGTCGCAAATCATGTTAAAGTTAGCATAGACCCACAGCACACACACACACATACACTGGGAGAAATCATCTGTAATTAGAGTCAAGTTATACGCGTAAGTGAGAGTAGAAGTACAGCCTCAACTGTCATACAGTCATACCACGTGTTATACAGTCATTCAACTATTATACATATTGTTAAAGTTCAATCTTAAAGGATATAAAACCGTACACGTAGATAAAGATAACGATAACGATAAACATGAAGATGAAGATGAAGCCACAACATCCCAAAATTTTCAATTTCTTTGTAAATAGAAAAAAAAACAATAAATCATTGTTATACATACTGTTGAAATGCTTATGGGGCAACGCTTTAAATATATACATATATATATCTTTCCAAATATACAAATATTCACTAGATAACCGAGTGTTTCAGATCCCCCTATATACATATGTATATATATATATATCTAGGCATGTACATTTTGGACTTAATACTTTTTGGCATGAGATGAAAGCTATAAATGAAATTAATATAAAAATTAACTATCGATAATATTTTTTTATATATGTTATACAGATGTACGTATATGCTATATATACTATTATTTATATACACATAAAATGCAAATTATACACTCTAATTTTACAACCGTATCGTCTAAGCAGTGCATTAAATTAATGTTAACTTAAATGCAAACAAATAAAGTTGAAAAGTATAACAAATGACAAATATTTTGTATTCAATTCGTATTGAGTAAAGCAGGTAATTAATAACTGCATCCTGAAAGTATGCTACAAAATGTTAACAACATCTAGCTATAAATACTGCGCGCCTGGTGTGCCCAGCGAGTCTTTTATGCAAATTTAGGTTTGGAATAAAGACGAGAATAAACTGGAAAAGCAATGGAATGATGAGCCCAAATGCTGAAAAGTGGAGAGTAAAAAGGCGTGAAATATATTCCACAGAGTAATCAATACCAAGACTGCAGTTTTGTGTATATTGCTATATTGTACTGGACATCAACATTTAAGCTCTTCTTGGATATACTGTTAAGTAGCAGCTCTGTTAAGTTAACAGTCTCTGGCCGCTCTTGGTGTTGCTTACTCCATGGACAATCTTCAGGGTTTCTTTATTGAACTTTGCAATGCAAAGTTGACTTTATTTGGTTGCACTGTTTTAATTGCATGTTAAATAAGTTAAGTAGTTTAATTACACTGTAATTTTGGAATACGACACACTTGAACATTTGCATTTTTTCTCTTGTGATTCCAAAGTTCTGTTAACAGCTGCTGTTAACTGTTGAGCGGTCTGTTAAGCGAGTTAAAAGTGGTATTCCATTACGGTTTGATTTAATAAGTTTATAATGTATCTATATATAATATGTGAATTTGCTAACATTCTTCCGTTTATGGTAACTATGAAGTGTTGTAAAATTGTTTTTGTCAATTGTTTTCTTTTTCTTTTTGGGTTTCTTAACTGTCTTAAAGAAGCGACGGCCGCCTGTAAAACTTGTGATTTGAGTTTCGAATTTCGCTTTTTGTTCTCATATTTGTTGCTAATAGTAGTTTAAGTAATCGTTAATTGTTAATTATGTTTAAGAAATTGACAGCAATTCTTAAGTATTTATTTAAGTATGTATAAATATTCCACGTGTGGAAGTTAATAATATTAAATTGTTTGTCTTTTCGTATAATTTGCATTTGCTTTAAAATGTTTATGTATAAATTTGTTAATTAATTTATTTGTTTTTTTTTTCGCTTTTGTTTTATCAATTTGTTATGTTAATGTAAATTTCCAAAAATTCATTTAATATGTATCAATTAATTAATAATTCTTAATTTTTGAGAATTATGCTAAAAAACGTCCACATTCGTTTACTATACGATCAGAATTTAGAGATTTGTTGTGAAGTATTTAAATTGTTTCTATATGTATGTTAATGTTAATGTTAATATGTATTAAGAATGTAAGAAATATACTTCTCGCCCCTCCACCCGCCACTCAGTGTATTTTCTCCTGTTGCGGCGAGAGCGAAGAGCGACGTTAAGCTAACATTAATATATTTGTATGCATGTGTGTGTGTGTGAGCACGCACAACGTACTCTCTTACAGTCTAAGCACTAGCTACATGCTATGATCCTCCATCTTCCTTCTCTTCGTTTCTTTTTCACAAGCAATAAACAATCAAAAGTGAATTCTGAACAGTGTAACAGACAGTGCAGCATGCGCTCCCTCACTCCCGTTCCCGCTCAGCCACACACACACACACACACACAGACGCGCGCAGCCTCCTTTCACTGGGGCCAGGCAAGCGCTCAACAGCAAACGGCGTCGTTGAGCCAATGCGCCAGTGTGATCCTGACTCGGTGTTCGTGAGTTCGTGCGTGCGCATTGAGTCGCGGTCGCTCCGCCATGGTTGGGTGGGGTGGGTGACTGATGTTCGTGTGGGGTACGTCACGCGGCCTGCATGCCTGTGTGCATGACCTGGCCCAGTCGCTGTGCGCGTGTGTGCGTGTGTGTGTGGCGAACGAGTCGGAAACAGAGAGTGAGTACCGTTGTTTTTGGTATTTTGGTATTTTGCACTGTGCTGCTCTTATAACTAGTATTATAAATATCTTTTATTTTTGTTGTAAATATGTTTGTTATAAATGTTATTAGAGGGAAAAACTTACGTAGCTACATGATAGAGACAAAAAACCAAAAGGAAATGAAATACTTTACTTTTATTTAATACCAAAAGTAAACAAATATCGTTTAAGAGCAAACGGAAAATCGTATTAAAACATAACAGGAAGAAATGAAAAATGTTAACTCTAATACAGCAATAAGAGCTGTGCTAATTACGTTTGTTTTTTATATATTTTACTATAGTAAATGCAATTTATTTCTTGCTACTTTGCCAATGGTTGTATAAGTAGAATTAGAAGTAGAAATACAAGTATAAGTGTTGGTATAAGTATAAGTATTGTATGTATATGTATATGTAGAATTGTATTAGCATATGTATAATTAGTTAATAGTTTAACACTGCCTTCGTCTTTCGCCTCTACTTCCGCCTCTTCCTGCTGTTCTTATTTACTTGTTTAATATAGTATATATGTATATTGTGGTAGTTTAAAGCTTCTTGCTAGTACGAAAAAGGAGTAATTCCTCAAAAAGTTTCACTATTTTGCATTTGATTTCGAATACACGTAGTTATATGTAGATGTGGAAGGCGCACAATTGAAAGACTGTAACAAGCACACATACACATGCACATGTGTATACGTGTGCACATGCATGTGCGCATTATGTTAATATTTAATAACTGCAAATTTAAATATATTGCTTTTCAAATATTTTAAGCTAATGCTAAGCCGTATGCAATTGTTGGCTTTTCTTCTCATCATAATCATCGTCATCGTCATCGTCATCGACTTCTCCTTCGAAACTCGAATCACAAGTTTTACCGCCAGGCTCTGCCACCTTTTGCGTTGTATGTTGAGCTAAGTGTGTCCTGCTGCGTGAATGTGTGTGTATCGATATACAGCGTGTGCTATCGATACCAGTTCAAGCTTGTTAACTATTAACAGTTTGCATCAAGTGTTTCGTTTTTCGATTTATTATGTTAATGGTGCTAGTAGTACGAATGAAAGACTAAACGTAAATACATTTCGTTAACATTTACGCCGTGCCACCTCTAACAGAGTGTTAGGGCCGGTGTGTTTTGATTTTTCGATTGATCGATAACCGATAACTACTTTGACTAACAACAAACGGTATTTGCTTTATCGTTTCGCAATTCTTGGAGAGCTGAAGTCGTAATACATGCAGTAGTACAGCACGATATATCATTGAACTATTATAAATTATGAAACAAGTTACACACACATAAATAGCTGAAAAATATATATATGTATCTATCATTTATATATGCATATATAACTTCATAGCGAATCAATATAACTTGGGGTATATATGTGTATTCATAGTGTATTCATTTCGATTAGATATTCTTGGACTGATGTCGTAGGTCGTATATCGCATATAGTACGATACACGCTATATACTATATTGTTCTTTAGATCTGTGGGTTAGTTGGTTAAAGAGGTGCGCATATGCATATAGAGAGAGTATATAACACCTGTGTACGGTTAACAGTTAACAGAACGGAACAGACATCGCTACTGTCTACTGTCGTCGTCGATAGTATATGTTTATAAATAGGACAACTAAAAAATGCGATATATATCGCATAGGTGTATATATCGCATAACAAATCAACAGCTTGGCTAGATGTAATTAAGCATAGTTTCTCTCTGTCCATGGATGCAGTTTAATCCTCCTTGGAGAGACTGCCCAAGTCGCTGAGAAAGATCTCCGGCGAGAGTACGTGCGATGAGCCGACGAGCACCTCCCAATTGCGTACGGAATTGGTCACCTCGTAGGCGCAGCGCATCTCCGACATGCTCACGCCGCCCACAATGAAGATGATGAGGCGTGGCACGTTCTTCACCTGCGTCTGGGCCTTATCCTTGTGCCAGTGGCCGTAGCGAGCACTGGTCGGAGCATGATAGTTCGTGTTCTGTGCCCGTCCCTCGAGGAAGGGGAAATGACGAGCATCCAGCTTGTCCTCAATGCAGTCCTCCATGATGTCCTTGATGACAGGCGTCCAACGGGACATCTGGTAGGTGCTCTCCGTGATGCGTTCCTTGCGCGGCACCGAATAGATCTTCTTGCGTGACTGCAAAGGAAATGGAGTTGTGAATAACTCTCGTGGGGGGGAATCGTTTCACTTACATCAGCGATGACATTGATGCCCAAAAAGCTGAGATTGCGCACCATATCCTGATCCTTAGTCGACAGCTGGGCGTGTGTGAAGAGCTTGGTCAAGTTCTCCTCGGAGATGCCGTTCTTGATCATCACGTACAGCGAAATGATGCGCACCTTGTCATAGTTGGACACGTTCTAGGAGCAGAGATGGGCGGAGATTAGACAGTAATATGGGAACATTAGTGTGTGATGGACTCACTGCATCCAGTAGTATGGGCACTATGTTGCGCATGTGATCCTTGATCTTCTCGCCCTCGGCGTCGGTGCCCATGGCCAGATCTTGTTCGACGCGACACAGCTTGTCCACATAGTTCTGATAGGACTTCATGCAGTCCTCGGCCAGATGCAAGTGAGTGGAATACTTGGAGAGCTCCTTCTGATACTGCGGCATCTTCTTGATCATCTGCGACAGATCGCGCATGGATGACTTGTCAGCTGTGTGGAAAGAATGGGACATGGGTTAAGTGTAGTTAACCAGAGTACATGTAGAACTTACTGGAACTCATGCGCTTCGAGTCGGTGAACTTCTTCAGATTCTGTGTCACCTGGGTGGAGACAACGGCAATGTGCTCATGACGCAGTTCCACCCACAGATCATCGTTCTCGTCGAGCAGCACCTCCTTGTCCGGCTGATTGGGTCCCGGGCAATAGCGGTACACATCGTTCACAATGGGCAACAGATCATAGGCCATCGCCTGCAGCGTCAGCTCGTGGAGCAATGGGGAGACACAGTCGAAGCCACGATCGAGGATCAGTAGCTGAGAGCGTGCCTTCTCCGGCCCCTCGCCCATGGTCGGCTCATCCGCCTTGTAGGCATCCAGTTTCTGCTGCACGGATGCCGCCAAATCGATGTTGCGATCCCAATCGCTGCGATAGCGCACATTCGGGTATTCCCCGAGAGTGGCGCACAGTGTGGCGATCTGCTCGGCGATTCGCTCGATGTGCTTGCCGCGGATCGAGGCGAAGGCCGGCGAGTACAGGCATTGGAATGTGTCCGGCGAATCCAACGAGAAGACCTGTGTGTGTCGCACGATCCGATCCGAACACAAAAAGAGTTTTTGCACTTGTTAACAATCGATATTTATCGAATGTATCGATGGGTTGACTGTGTGTGCTTGCATTCGATACAGGGATGGGTATCGGCCATAGACTATCGATAGACAAATAGACTACGTCGATAACGATATCGATGCCATATCGATACACATCCCTAATTCGAGACATACACACATTCAACAGTCGATAGTTATCGATAACTATGCGATGTTACACATATATTAAGGGTATCTCTTCCCAAAGAGAATGAGCAGTGTGAGCGAGGCAGAAAGAGTGTGAACAGTACAGCAAGTAACAGTCGATAATTATCGATAACTGGCTGTACTGTTCTCAATGAGCGCATGATAGAGAGAGAGGAAGCGACATGCAACGCGGCTTAAAGAGAGCATGCATGGGATAGAAATGAGCGAGAGTGAAGCTTGTCTTATATGTATGTGTGTGTGTGTGTGTGAGTGTGAGTGTGTGTGTACTTAACACTAACGAGTTACAATATTTACATAGAAATGACGGAAGTATGAGCAAATGCAAATTTACAATTGTTATCGAGTCGTTATCGTTAGTATAATCATTGGATTCGTTCTTTTCATTTGGTTTCTGTTTGCTTTGCGCCCTGGAGTTGTACTCGCCGCATCACAACATGACGAATAACGAGTAAGCGCCACTAGCAACGAGTGCAGCTTAAACGTGCCTGGTCACTTTGTGTCTGGTCGAACGAGTAGCGTTTATTGGGTTATGTTAGATTGTAGGTCATTTGTTAGGTCATTTATCGATTGGTAACAGCTGTTAATCGTTATTTATTGATATGCATGTTAGGTTAGGCACGATTTGCTTTTCTGTATACAATTTACATACATTAAATTGAACACTACAAAATAAGTTAAACAAAACTTAAGGAGATTTCTTTGTTGTTTATGTTTGTTTCTTCTTTTCTTTTCTTTTCTTTTCTTTTCGCTTGTTAGTCACGGAGTAACGAGTAGCGAGTAGCGAGTAGTAACAGTGTTGCAAAAGACCAAAAGCTGCTTAAATATTTACAACAGCAACGAATACAACACATAGTACAAATACATAGAGGCTAACAGAAGAAGAGCCAGAGAGAGAGACACACAGAGAGAGTGGTAAGAAGAGCGAGAGATACATAGTGTAATATAATACAAAGTCTACGAAATGGAAGAGGCTCTGCACCGAGAGAAGAAAGATAGAGTTAGCACCCTGTACAGGGCATAGAGGAGTAGTTATTACTTTCGGTTTCGACTTTTGGGCTCAAGTATCGCTCTAGTTCTTATTCTTATTGCAGACTTTAGTCTTCTACAGTTTTTGGTTTTTCGATTTTTCGTATATTACAGATAGGTTTAACGTTTAAAGTAACGAATAGTTTAGTTTAGTTTTGTTTTTATCGCACCTGGCATTCATAGGGTAGAAATGCAATGTTAATCTCCTTTAGAGTTTTGATCTTTCTTGCAGCGCACGATTTACACAAATCGTTAAATAATTCCTCCGGGCAAACTATAATTATTTATATAAAATATCAAATCAAATTTTGCATGTTTTTTTGGCTTCGTTTGCATTTTGTTTTCTTTTTCTACAATTAATTATTATTATTATTATATTATAATAATCTAATCTTGCTAATGCATAATGAAATCATGTTTCGGTTCTTTCGATAGTTATGGCTTAATGCTAAAAGCCTGAAAAGTAAACTCATTAGATAGTTATCGTTATCGATATCGATAGTATATAGTAGAGCATACGTACACTTGAGACGTAACAAAGGAAAACAGTAAGAGTAAATTATATGAGAACCCGTAGAATGTAAAACACAAAACAAAACTGATAATGAGAAGCATGAGCACTGTTACTGCTGTTATCGGCGATCGATTGCACCCAAAACAAGTTAGTTGTGGCATCCGATCACAACGTTGGACGGCACAGTTGAACATAGTAATATATGTGTGAGAATTAGTATTCCATAGAGAGTAATTTGAAGCAGTAGTGCGACGAGTAACGCTCGTCGCATCAAACGAGTAACGAGAACGAGTTAACAAGTTAGGAGTATGGCTTAGAGTGACTTTGGTAAATTGATCGATTGGTCGATTTCTTCACACTAACTATACCTGCGCTTCATAGGCCAAAAAGGCAATATTTATCTCTTTGCAGGTGCGCACATATCGGCGACAGATATCTTTGTGCGATTGCAGCATTTCGAATACTCGCGGCGGTATAGCTATGTATCGATAGCACAGGGAATCGATAACAGGGAAATCATAGAATGAAGAATTGAAAATTGTAGAGTTCGGGTTCATGGAAAAACAAAACAGAGTAAACAATAAAATAAAATAATCAACAATCGATAGTTGTAAGTTATAAGCGATAAATCGATATACGTAGTTAGTAGACATAATCAGTGGCGGCAATTGCTCAATTAGTTATACTACTAATATATTATGCTTTTCAATCTTTGCAGCTGGCCAAACGGCTAGCACATACCTTCGGTGAAGAAGACGTGAGCATATCGATACATCGGACGTGCCGGATTCTCAAAGTCCCGTATCAAGGAGCGTACAGACTCATCCGATGGTGTTATCAGATAAATGGCATCCATGGTTGGCAACGGTTCGCGCTTCTTGTTGATGTCCTCGACCACTGCAATGAGAGCCAGAACATCAGTTATCGCTTACTCATTGCCTGTTATCGATATCGACTCACGTGTTATGCCCTCGGCACTGATCTCATGCATCTTGGTGCAAGCCGAGACCATGCGCATGCCCAGCTTATCCACCACAAGCACACGCCACTCGATGCCACCGGCACCGGCTGCCTTTGTGGCAGCTGCAGCACCAGTCTTCTTTGGCGCCACCGGCTTGTACTTGACCACCTCGTTCATGATCTCTGCAACAAGGAGACGGAAAATCAAGAGTAAGTTATCGGTCAAGTTAAATGTTTAAAAAGATTTGCATAATATAAGGTTCGTTACAGTTATCGCCTATCGATACAACACTAACATTTCTCATTATCATTGCGGTTATCGATTATCGATAGCACATAAGATGTGTGTCTTATTAGCTACGTTTCCTTCATATTTGTGATATAATCAAACCTAAGCATTAAGTTGCTGTTGCTGTTATCGATTATCGATTGGCATAATGGGATGTGTGTCCAATTAGCAAATACATTACGCCTGCACATAAACAAACACACACGCACTTAAACATTTGCATGTATTCCAAGCAAGAGCAGGGCTGCATTAGAGCATCCAGCTACCAGGGCTGCATCATCTAAAAGTCAAATATTGGCATCTTGAGGCTCATTTGCGTTGCTGTTGGGCCCGCATGCGGGGGGCATAAGGGGCATAAGTGGGGCCGAGCTGAAAGCATTACTCATAAGCAAACCGCTATTCCCACTACGCTGCGATGACTCACGGGCAGGCCAAACAGTCAGAGGGGAAAACAACAATAACAAAATGGTAAACAGAACGTAAGCGGAATGAGCGCATGCAATAAGCCATTTAGCAAATGGCGTTGCCTGATCGACTTAATTCCTGCAGTATGCAACGACTGTTTGTGTGTGTGAGTGTGTGGGTGTAGAAATATATGTACATATATAGTCAGATGATAAAAATAACAGCAAGTAAGCTGGGTCTGAGCCAATGGGAAGTGCTTATCCTGCGGCAAAGGTCACCGTCGTCAGCGCCACCCACCCACACCCACACACACATCGTGAAAGAAGCGTTGGCTTAGCTGCGCGTAGGCGCTGTAGTGGGTGGGGGGTGGGCGGTGGGTGGGAGTGAGTACCTACATAGCTTGTGCTGTTGTTGTGCGTGGGAAAAATCGATGCGGCACTGTGGGCCGAGCTCATTTGATAAGGATATGCAAATGCACAGTTTTTGTGCATATCAGAGCCCCAAAATGGCATTATGTGTGTGTGTGTGTGTGTGTGGATATGTATGTATGTCATGTATATTAATGGGGCGTCATGTTTATCACAACCTTGTCTATTGACTACACTTGTGTACGTGTGTACGTGTGTGCGAGTGTGTGAGTGTGTTAGTCACAACAGTGGAAATATGTAACTCCAATTGGAATTATTTGATCTAGTGTGTACTTACTCTGTCCGACTAGCATTTTTAACGCCATTTTCGCTTGGTTTCCTGGTTCTCACCGGCTGACAACACACAAACAAATTTCCACTGACTTTTCCTTCTTTATATGTGTAATTTTTTTGGATGTGCGAACAACGCAACACTCCAGCAAACACCTTAACAATTAGCGACACACGCACACTGGCAATCTGTCAACGCTGAAGAACACAAAAAGCAAAAAAAAAGAAAATAATTCAGCACCAAACGTCGGTGAAAACGCGGTTAATGTCTTATAAACAATTAGAGCCCGATGCGTACTTTGTTGTATATAAAAACTGCGACTGTGTGTGTGTGTGAGTGTATGTCGATATGCTTCGAGTAAGCACGGCTGCCACACTTGGCGTTTTTCGGTCAAAATTGGCGCTTTATTGCGTGTTGGCGCAGTGGTACTATTTTTTAATTGGTTCTTTACGTCGATAAATTGGGTTCAACTACAACTAGGCAGAGCTGCATTCGTGAATTAAAAATGACTGACGAAGCTAATTAAAATTGCAACTAAATTAATAAAAATTAAATTTTCTTAATCCAGTAATTCTAGTAGTATGCTGTCAATAGCAAGGAAATATCAATAGAAATGATTAACATCGATATACTTGTAATATCGATAGACATTTGACGATAGGCAGACAATGGCGCCATATGGTGTGCGTTCATATTATTTTATTACTAGAAAACAAAAGCTACTTATCACAATATGTTAATATATTATATTAGATATATATATTAAAAAAAACACTTAAACTAGCTACAAGAATTTTACAAAGGGAGCAGCTCAGCCAAGGACTCGGCGATGGTGCTATCACGGAAGCGCCCAATTCGCAGCGCGTAGGAGATCACATGCGCCACATAGCTCTGCTCGTGCACGCCGTGGAAGAGGTATGACATGGCGCCACGTGCATGTAGTGTCACATCGGAGCCGCCATGCAAATTCTCATCCGTATTAATGGCCGCTTGCTGGGTATACTCCCAATCTGTGGTATCGCTGAGTGCAGGATTCTGGCGTTGCAGTCGCTCTGGATCCACCTGGAAGCCCTTGTAGCTGGTGCCATAGGTTAGCGTGGTGTAAGGCGTCTGCTCTGTCTTGGAGGTTCCTGCCAGACCCAATATATCGGCGCCTCTCGCCGGATGACCGTTGATGGTCAGGCTGTGTGAATGATCCGCGGTCACGATGAGCAGCGTTTCGTCCAGTTGTTCCCTAGAGAAATTAGAGCAGGGTCATGCAGTTAGAGGAGGATTGAGGGAAGCTTAAGCCACTCACTGTTCTTTCAGATACGCCTGCACTGCCTCCACCGCCTCGTTGAGTGCCAGGACCTCGCTAAGCGCCTTGCGTGCGTTGCCACGATGATGTGCCTGATCGATCATGCCCGCCTCCACCACCAGCAGATAACCCTTGTCGCTGTTGCCCAGCACCTGGAGAGCCTTCAGCGTCATGTTGGCCAGCGAGGGCATGCCCTCATCGGCAGGATTGCGCTCGTGATCGTACTTGAGATGACCGTTGGCAAAGACGCCCAGCACATAGTCCACGTGATTGGCGTCCAGTTGACGCAGCTCACCATTGTTCTGCACAATGGCATGCGACTGACCTTGCTTGGACTTGTACCCGGCCCAGTCCTGCAGCAGATTCCGACCATCCATTGAATGCCCGGCCCAAGTGTCGAGGGGATCCTCCGGTGTGTCGCTCACATTGGACACCAGCATCTGTCGGCCACCGCCCATGATGACCTGTGTGGAGATTTGCCTGGAATTAAGCTCAGTTGACTAATTCTGACTCTGCTCTACTCACATTCAGCTGCCTGCCCGTGGACTCCTCTATGAGCTGGCGTGCTATGTCCCGGCAGCCCAGCTGCAGTGCATCCGCCGGCATGCGGGACTCGCACTCCCAGCGCCTGTCCGCCACATGGGCGTAGAGGGCGGCGGGCGTGGCGTGGGTGACGCGCGTAGTGGTCACAAATCCCGTGCGCATGCCATCCACCTGGGCCCAGTTGAGGATGGTCTGCACATGGTGTGTGGTATTCAGCGAGGCACTGCAGTTGCCCAGCGGCACATTGGCGTCCACTCCGCCCGTCTCGTAGTTCACCTTGACGCCACTGAAGAGTGCCGTGGCCGTGGAGAAGGAGTCCGGCACTTGCTTGTCCGCACAGTAGGTCTTGAGCAGACCCATGTGCGGAAAGCGTTCCCAGCTGAGCAGGCCCTCCTCCTTGTAGCCATGGATGCGTGCCGCTGTCACCGTGTTGGGTCCCATGCCATCGCCCACAAAGAGCACCACATTCTTGGCACGACGTCGGTTCAGATCGCGATGCATGGCCTGACGCAGTTCATCAATGCCACGATCGTACCAGTACTGCTGCTCCTGGGGCAGCTTGACGTGCCAGTAGGCCGCCGTCTCCATGTCGCTCACATCCTTGGCGAACTCATAGTGTATGAGGAAGCCAATGCACATGGCTATCATCAGCACCGAGGAGAAGCTGACGGCTATAATGAACACCTTGGACTTGAACACATTCTTCTGCTGCTCCCGCTCCGACAGCTGCTTGGGATGTCGAGGCGTGCCGCCATTGGGCGTGGCGAAATTGTGACTCGAATCGAGGCTGTCCAGCTGCACCTCGATCAAACCCATATCCCCTGCACCCAGCTTGGTGCTGTCCGTGCCCGTGGATGACATGGTGAAGATCGATCGATTCTGATCCCGTCTATATCTTGGTCTTGGTCTGCTCCAGACGAATGTGGTCTGAAATGCGTCGAACGATAAGTGAGGTGAGTGTTAGCTGATATACGACATAAATAAACCCATCTAGGCCATAGATAAGATTCCCCCTCCCGGCAGATGTACCAGAACTCTCTATAGATACAAGTGCTCCGATCTCTCCCAGCCAAGAGCCAAGGGCCATAAACAATCGTATAGATCGTACCCCGCACCCTGCACCCTGTACTGCTGTGTTGCTGATTGTGTTCGCGGAAGCGGGGCCGTGTGGTTTTACTGTCTGCCATATTGGCTGACATCTTGCCGTATATACCCTAACCCAAGTGCCTTACGTGGGGTATGCACGGTTTGTGTAAGAAAAACACTAAAAAAAGTTTAAATTAACGGTATTCTGTATAGCAATACTTTCTCTATGTTTTCTCGATAGTTTACCGATTCCGACTATCGGAAAAACTATCGAACACTTGCACACCTAAAGGTAATCGGCGTCTATGACGTCAATCAAATGCTGAGATCGCAGAAAACCAATAAAATGATTTTAATGTCCGATTGAAAACTATCGCCTAGGGGTAATCGGTATCTGTGACGTCGATCAAAGGTTTGTCCCCCAGATAAGGGGAGAGTATCATAACTGTGTGCTATTTATGGCCACTTAAACTCGGTTACGTTGAGAATGCGGCGTATGTAGATATCGTATACAATATTTATAGTCGGCCATGTTCGTAGACGATAGTAAGCGATGATTTGATGCATATCGGATGTGTCAGTGAAGTGGGAGAACCGTAGTGGTGCAGATCAATATCAAGTGTATACTTATCGCTAGACTGACGTGGGAGATGGTGGGTGGGTGATATTACCACTCGAAATTGCCCAGTTCGATCTATGGATTTCGTCAGTGAGCAGTGAGTAATAGCCAGAGATTAGACCACGTCATAATCTCGGATGAGGGCGGATCGGGGCACTTTTAGCTGGAATCTCTCAGTCAAGTCGTAATTATAATGATTATTATTTTATCACACACCTTCAATAAAGCGTCTCGTCTAATCTAACAGTTGAGAAAACTGTGTTTGACTTTGATAAACTGAACAGACACGGCAAGTGGAGTGCGCTGCAGTCGGGTATGCGCGAAATTTCAATTGTTTTATTTTTCTATACTCATGCAATCCGAATCCATTCCAATGAACTGACTGAAACAATAGACGGAATTGTTTAACGTCCTGAATAAGAAATTCACATAAAAAAGAGCAAACATTTGTTCTAATTGGAATTTGTGTGTGTGTGCGTGTGTGTGTGTGTGTGCGTGTGTGTGTAGCTAACTATCATTAGGCATGTAGTAATTAATTGATTTATACCAGAAAGCATGCTGGCTGCTGATGAGAGCAAGAGATGAGGGGGCTGTAGCGGGGTTCTAGTAGGGCACCCCCCACCCCTGCTGAATTCAGTTGTATTTCATTTGAAATCTCCATTAGCTCACCTGGCATCAGTTGTGTAGGCACTTGGTTTCGTTTATACTTTTTGCACCTAATTTAAACAATTCAGCTGCAAATGTTCATTTTAGTTTATTTATAAAAACAACCCTAAAAATAGCTCAGATAAACAACGCAAAGATTTCTCTCGCAAAACTGTTAACACTATTCATTTGTCTATTGCTCGAGTTGAAATAAATTATATGCGGTTTACGTTTGAAATATTATAAACAAAAACAATAACGCACAGCTCACAAACTTGACCGTTCCCAACGCACGTTTCGAGTGTTTTGCGAACCAAAATAAACGAAAGGAAAGCAAGAAAGCTAGCCTCAGAGGAGGCTCACACCGAAGCCCACATACCCTACTAAATAGATATAACTATTTTTGTACCATCAACAGTATTTTATTTGCGTTTGTCAGCGTTTTCTCTTGATTTGCCAATTCAGGCGTTTTCATTAAGTAATTAAGCGAAAGGCTAAGTCGATAAGCCCTTAACTTTCGCTTCAAACTGTAATGCGGAACAACAACAAAAAACACCTGGTCCGTGTTTGAGAGAGGGTGCGAGGGAGCATGCGCCTATCGCAACAGCTGTTTCAGTCGCAATTGGCTCGACTGGCAACTCGTGCGCAATTCCGTCAGATGGCGCTGTCGGTCGTTGTCGTTGTGACAGGCAACATGGCGGGAATTGCTGTGTATTCAAATACTGAAAAACTTCATTCAATCAGTTTATTTCTCGAATGTCATGCTCAATGTATGCTCACTTGAATAAAAGAATGTTTCATATTTATTTATTTATTTTTTTACACTAATTACAATAAAAACACCACTTTAAGCACAATGTGTTACTTATAGCAACTGGATCGGCTGGCAACTCGTGCTCAATTCCGCCAGATGGCGGGAATTGCTGTGTATTCAAATACTGAAAAACTTCATTAAATCAGTTTATTTTTCGAATGTCATGCTCAATGTATGCTCACTTGAGAATAATTCATTTTTATTTACTTATTTTCTTACACTAATTATAACACCACACCAAGAGCCTAAAAACACCACTTTAAGCACAATTGTGTTACTTATGGCAACTGGATCGGCTGGCAACTCGTGCTCAATTCCGCCAGATGGCGCTGTCAGTCGTTGTCGTTGGCGCGAACTGCTGTGTATTCAAATACTGAAAAACTTCATTCAATCAGTTTATTTCTCGAATGTCTAAAAGTGTGATCGAGTTAACTAACGGCAGTCGTTAAATGAAATATATAGTGCAATCGGCTTTTGAAAATCCAGTTAGATAGTAAATGTCAGATAAATTTAAAATTGTATTTGTTAGTAATTCTTATATTGGTCCAGCACATTACAAACGAAATTGTAGATATTGTTAAATATGGCTAAAGATTTTTACAAGGTACTCGGCATCAGGCGCTCTGCCAAGGAGGAAGACATACGAAGAGCCTATCGCCAGTTGGCACTGAAATACCATCCGGATAAGAACAAGACCGCTAAGGCTGAGGAACGCTTCAAGGCGGTTGCCGAGGCCTACGAGGTGCTGTCCGATAAGCGCAAGCGCGACATCTACGATCAATATGGGTCGCATGGACTCAAATACGGTGTGCCCGGGCAGGACAATGACGAGGCCAGCGGTGGAACACCCTTTGCCTACCAATACCATGGGGATGCCGGGGCCACGTTTGCTCAATTCTTTGGAACCAATAATATATTCAGCATGCGCTTGGGCGAGGATATCGATCAGCTATTTATGGCCGACGACGATGGTCAGGGCCAACGCGGTTTCTGGTCTTCCAGCCCGAGGCAGGATCCACCCGTGGAGCACGAGCTACAGGTGACACTGGAGGACATCTATACGGGCTGCATCAAGAAGATGCAGATTACACGCCAAAGAGTTTTGCACGGAGGGCAAATACAGCCACAAATCAAATTACTGGAGATTGAAGTTAAACCCGGCTGGAAGGATGGCACCAAGATCACATTCCCCCAAGAGGGTGACGAGTACCCCAACTCCAATCGCATACCAGCCGATATAATATTCATTATACGCGACAAGCCGCATCCCGTGTTCAAGCGCGAAGGTAGCGACATCCACCATAAGGTTACCATATCGCTCAAGCAGGCACTCTGTGGCTGCGTCATCAACTTGCCCACTCTGGATGGCCAGCCGCTCTCCTACAACAGCGCCGGCGAGATCATCCGACCGGACACCGTGAAGCGCTTCCACGAACGTGGTCTGCCGTGCTCCAAGACCCACAAGCGCCGTGGTGCAATCGTGCTGAGCTTCATCATCTCGTTTCCCACTGCACTGACCACCCAAACGATAGACTCGCTGCAGGAGCTATTGCCCAACTTTTAAGACGCGCATCCAATGCTCAATTCTCAGATAAGCCAAATAAAATCATAGCTACCAAAAAAAGAGAGAACAAAATATCCTTTGAATATCCTTGGAGTTACTTCTATGCAAGTTTATTTCGTTGCTTCTTCGACTGGGAACTGTAGCTTTAGTGCTTATCACCTATTGATCGTCCTTCTGCTTATACTATGATCATTATATTACAATTATGTTAAGTTGATGCCGCTGCTCTCTAGGCGTTCGGCTTCAGCTGGGGATTGTGGGAGCGGGCCAGCTTCGCCTTGAGCCATTCGTCCGCGTGCCGCTGCTTGATGTGCACATACATGTTGGAGCGCGAGCGGCACTCCTTGGGGCAGTGCGGACAATTGTACAACTGGAGGCCAGTGTGTATGGCCATGTGCTCCTCCAGGTTGCGCTGCTGCTTGAACGTCTTGTCGCAGTACGTGCACTGCAGACTCGTCGTCAGTTTGTGGGCGTACTTGATGTGACCACGCAGCGCAGTGCGCGAGCTGCACTGCTTGGAGCAGTGTGGGCAGACGGTGTCGGTGGTTTGGTGGGTGAACCTGTGCAGGCGTAGGCTGTGCTCATTCTTCAGCCATACCCCACAGATGGGACACTCCATGGCCGGCGCCACGACGCCCTTGTGCTCCAGCAGGTGGCGCTCGAACGAGGGCTTGAACTTGAACTTTTTGCCACAGATATCGCAGACATGCGGATGCAGATCCTCGTGGATGGACTGTATGTGCCGACGCAGTCGATGAATGTTGGCGAATCTGTGGGTGAGGGAGAGAGCATGAGCATCGTTTAGAGCGGATAGGCAACACGCAGCGGACTTGCCTCTTCTCGCAGATGTGGCAGCCGTGCTCCAGTTGATCCGTGTCGTGCTTCAGCAGGTGATTGGTCAGGCGCCGTTCGCTGCTAAAGGTGCGCTCGCACTTGGAACAGGGAAACTTGAGCACCTTGCCAATCTGCGCGACCTTGTTGTGCACCGTCTCGATGTGCGTGGCCAGATAGTCCTGTGAGTTCAGCGACTTGTTGCAAATGGAGCAGCTGTAAATGAGCCATGGGAAATGTGAAACTCGGTTTATCGATTTCTGCTTCGTCTCACTTACGTAAATAGCTTGGGATTCACGTGCTTGCGTATGTGATCCATGAGCTTGGATGGACGCGTGAACGCTTTGTTGCAGCACTTGATGTACGCATCCTGCTGATGGGCCTCGAGGAAGTGCACCTTCAACTCGGACAGGTACTTTGCGCTGAAATTGCACAGATCACAATCGGCGCTCATGTAGCTGGCTATGGCCTCCTCGTAGCGCTTGCTCAACTGCGTGCGGGAACAGCCCTTGGGTCGGCGTTCCATGATAGCCTCCAGTTCGGTCTGCTGTTGGTTGGTTGGCTCCCTCTTTTTATCACGCACCTTGGCCCGACTAACTGATGCGTGCTCGGATTTGTCATCGAACAGCTGATTCAGCTCCTGCGCCAGCGTGAGTGTGCGGTTCTTGCGGCGTCCTGGTCCCGGTCCGCGTGCTTTGGGCTTCATCGGTTTCAGCTTGTGCTTGAGCTTCAGCAGAGGCACTTCATCTGCAAGGGAATTAGATTAAACAGAGGGATTCAACACAGCCTGTGCCTGCCACTTGCCATCTTCATCGTCTGAGGTGGAGGAGGAAGAGGTGGCGCCGGCGTCAGCAGAGTAAGCACTTCGCCCACCATCACTGCTATCGTTAATCAATGGCTTCTCATCCAAATCAAAATCATCGTCAAGCGGTTGATACACAGCTTTCCTCTGCGTCTGCACCGTGCTCCGTGTCGCTGTTATCTCCACGCTGTCCACATTGACATCCAATACACTGCCGAGCAGACTAATATTGTGTATGTCTAGCGGCTTTTCATCCATTTCATCGGCCACCAATGGCAGCTCATCGATGTTAACGTCCACATCGATGCCGCCCGTCCACTTGAGCGCCACACAGTCCACGTCCACATTGAGAAATTCCTTTTTGAGAGTGCCTTGTTTCTGTTCCACCAACTGCCAAAAGTTGTTAAAGTCCTCCAAATGCTCGCAGCATTCGTGGCAAATGTTTGTCGAGATGTTATCGTCGGGCATTATCTGAAAAATGAAAAACCATTAATTTTACAGCAACAACAGCGAACTGCGAGGGGAAACAACAATTTTTACTTCGAGTTGCAGGAACTTTGCTATCATTTTGAGCAGCGATGATTCGGCGAGTGTTTCGTTGGTTTCAAACAGATAGACGGCATTGTTTTCGTTTATGCTTTTTAAACACAAGCGACAGATCATATTGCGGCGCTTTCAACATAAATTTTTATTAAAATTTACCAATTGTTTGGTTTTGGTTTCACCGATGGCCCATTGACACTTCGCCTGTCTATCGATATATCGATTACAATGAGCGTAAAAAAATCACAGCTACTCATAATTGCAATATGCAATTCATTGCTAAATTACGCTATTGATATCATAATTATTCTTATTAAACGCCAGTTCATTAAATATTAATATCGATATACTGCTGAATTCGCTTCGAACTATCGATGTGGGCGATAACAAAAACGGCCATCGCGAAATTGATCGGCTCCTGTGTGCACTATCGATAGCGCAGAGCCGCTGCAGCCAGAGCGTGCGGTGCAACCCGACATTAATAAATAATTTTAATTTGCAAATTTTAAGGTGTAGCATAATTGTGATAAAGCATTGTATCCGAGCGCCGCCGCAGCAGCAAGTGTAAGTTAAATGACAAATAAATCATACAGTGTGCCGTTGGCTACTTCTCTGTCGCCTGCCAATAAAAGATGGCCGGCATATACTTAATACCCAACCGGAATGCCGCTATGAATACCAACAATTTTTTAGGGCGCCTGCAAGCAGAAATTTTTTGCTGATTGTCTGGGCCATGTAAATGTGTGTGTGTGTGTGTGAGTGTGTATCCAAGCCTTTTCACAGCTGCCGACGACTGCAGCGGCGCAACTTAGTTGCCGCTGTCTGAACAAGAGGTGAGTCGAAAATTCGCACACGCATGTGTCAGTGTGTGTGTGTGTGCGTCTGGCAAAATAACTAGTTTCTTATGTGCGAAATTGTAAAGAATCCTCCATAGAGATGCCTAGCTCCCTTCCTACTGCTGCCTGCCACTCGTGTCGTTCATTTGAATTGCTCTCAATTTGTAGTTGCCAAGTGTCTGTAGTGCTTGCCCTGCCACAATCCCCTCCCCTCCCCATGGGTGACTGTCGAGTCTCTGCTAGTTTAGTTAGTATGTGCTCGCCGACATCGCCAGCTTAATGCAGATTCTCAACTTCTCCTGCTGCACCAGCGAGAGCTGCATGCAGTACGAAGCTTTTGAAAGCCGAACAGCGATGAGCAGTGCCGCTGCTTCGGCGCATACCTGTCGCTAGAGATGCGCGCGTGACAACTAAGTATCGTATAGCTAAACTGCGCTTTTTCATTGAAATCTTTCGAAATGCCTGGCCAAAATAATGAACTTGACTTATTTGGCTAGTATTTACTTATCAGCGGTTTTCCAAATAGTCTGGCAACGCTGAAACTCATTTACAGCTGAATTTAACTTTATTCTAGCTTTTTTTTTTAATGAAGTTTAAGAGATTTTTCTTAGCATAAAAATAAAATATAATGCCAGTACATTCAGTATATTCAAATAATGTGTGAATAAATTTGTATGTAACTATTTAATAATTTTAATTATTTATTATTTATATTATAAATATGTTTTCGTTATTCAGCTTAGTATTTTTTTCTTTTAAGAAAAACAACTGCAGTCTCAGTTCTCTGTCACGTGCTCTGCTCTCGCTTTTGCAAACACACACACACACACACACACACACACAAACACACACACACACACACATACACACACATGCAAAGACATGCAAAAACTTTCAGTTGAGAGAGTCGGTCGGTATAGTTTTCCTTTCGGTTTTTGTGTCTCTACACGCAACAGCGAAAATTGTAAGAGCAGCAGCCGGTTTATGTGGCATATGCAACAGCGCAACGGTGCAACAGTCGCTGCTGGTTTTCCAGGAGGACGTTTTCCAGTTGGCTAAAATGTCTGATTTGCTTTGCTTTGATGTACTTGTAGCATTTTGATACCGTTTTACGCTTGGAATTGATAGTGAAAATTGTGATTAAATGGTGACCATGGAGAACAGCGAGGAGATATTCCAAATACTGGAGCGTTTCACAAGACTCAAGCAGAAGGAGATACCCAAGGAGCTGGAGGACTATCTGCAGTATGTGGCCAAGACCGGTGACACCATCTTCAAGTGGTCCAGTCTCAAGTATCTGTTCCGCGAGAAGCTGCTCAATGTGATCAAGCACTTCAACGAGGACTCGCAACGACTCGAGGGTAGGTCCAATAACATAACACATACGATACTATCTAACATCTCGTTTATGTGTAGAAATACCCAACTATCCGAATGTGGATCCCTTCAATTATGAGACCATGAAGTCGTCTCTGTTGGAGCGCCTGGATCTGTTCAATGCGGCTCCATTCACCGTGCAGCGGCTCTGCGAGCTCCTGATTGATCCTCGCAAGCAATACTCGCGTATTGACAAGTTTATGCGCGCCCTGGAGAAGAATATACTGGGTAAGTGCACTATGCAACAAGAAATACTATTTTCCTCTACCAAAACCTTCTCCCTGTCTCTCGATTTAGTGGTTAGCACCATTGATCCGGGACGTAAGCGCACAGAGAGCGAAAATGGTGATTCTCTTGACTCGGTGGGCAACGGTGACCTCTCGCTGGAGGTGAACATCGACATTGAGATGGAGAACGATAACATCTTTAATAATGTGGATGAACGCAATGGTGGCAGCGGCAGCAGCGCCACCGCTAGCGATGATGCCGCCAATGGTGGCCATCTCAAGGTCAGTTGCCCACGCAGCGAGGATGGCGCACCTCAGCCCAAGGCCAAGAAGGCCAAGATGGACTATGCCAATGCCAATGCGGATGCAGATGCAGAGGCAGATGCAGATGATGTCGACGAGGAGGCCGCTGACAGTAAGCCCGAGCAAGCAGAAGATGCCGTTGATGCAGCAGCAACAGCAACAGCAACAGTTGCCGCTACTGTTGATGCAGCTGATGAGGCAACTGAGCTCGAAAAGCCGGCAAATGTGGACACGGATGTGGCACAGGAGGCAACTGAAATTGAGGAGCCCGACGAACTGTGCGAGCCGAAGAAGCAGCCGTCACCAAAGGCCACTGAGGCTGAGCCTGAGCCAAAGTCTGAGACAGAGGCTGCTGAGCCAGTGGTCGAGAAAGTGAAAGACATTCCAGCAGCGGAGACTGCAAAGGACGCGGCTCCTGTAGAGCCGACAGCAGCGCCAGTCGTAGAGAAACAGGAACTGGAGTCGGCTGAGAAGTCGGCTAAGCCAGAAGCAGATGAAGTGGAGAAGAAGAACACGACCACCGCTCCAGCCGAAGAGCCGAAGAAAGAGCTGGCAGAGGAAGCGACTAAGGAGGAGCAGCAGCAGGAGACGGAGAAAGCAACGACTAAGGGCACAGAAGCGGCAAAGCCAGAGGCAGGGCCCGAACCAGAAGCTGAAACCGAAACTTCACCTCCGTCGGTCACAGAGGAAAAGAAGGCGGCCAAGGAGGGCGAAGGCGATGCTGCCGACGATGCCAAGACTGAGCAGAAGAGCCCGAACGATAAAAAGGAATCTGAACTGGACCTGGAGCTTAAAGCCAAATCGGCCAGCGATGAGAGCAACACTGAGACTGAACCAAAACCAGCCGAGGAGACAGCCCCTACTGCTGTGAAGTCAGAGGAGCAGCAATTGGATAAGACTGCAGAGGCGGTTGGAGTAGCAGATGCAGCTGTTGAATCGGCTACAGCAACAGAAGCTGCAGCAGCAGCACCAACAGCAACAGCAACAGCCGAGGCAAAGGTGGAGGCGGTGGTGGAGGAGGAGGTCAAGGCTGTAACTGCAGCTGCAGCTCCAGCTGTAGCTCTGCCCGTGCCCATCGAGACGGATGAGGTGGTGGCCACGCCGCAGTCACCACAGGCTGCTGCTGCCGATGCAGCTGCTACATCGAATGCCACGCCCACATTGTCACTCAACGATCAGCCCATGGAGGACACACCAGCCGATGCGGAGGTGGAGCAGCCAGCCACAGCTGTCGAGGAGGTGGTGATGGCCGAGAGCAACGCCGCCACTGGGGCAAGCGACATGGCCACAGATGAGGTGGCCAAGGATGAGCCGGCTGCCATGGAGGTGGATGACACCAGTCAGGAGGTGATGGATCAATAGAGTGGCACCAGCTGCCCACCATAAACAATATACACACATATATACTATACATATAATGACTACATTCGACTAATATACTCCGCATACATAACTAGCGTTAAGGAGTATGAGATAAAGAGGAGGAGGAGGAGGAGGAGAGACATGCCACACACCATACCACTCACACTTTCTAGGGTATCTGTCTTCGTCTAGCTGTAAGTCGTAGGCCACACATCACTCATTCAACATAAACCTATCGCATAGTCTTAAGCTGAAAAGTTCGCATTCGTTCGTTAGGTTTCGTTTTGCACACAGACAGAAGAGAATGTATCCCATAGATGTCTAGGTTCGATCCATTGTACTAACTATCTTTACGTTACCTTAAACCTGTTTAACTGTAATGCAGAACAAGGCAAATGCAGATCCACCTACGAGCGAGAATTTTGCCCAATCAACTATGGAACAGGATTCCCAATGCACTGTACACTGTGTTCGTATCTCGTACTATCCATTTGTTTTGTTTCCCTAAACATTAGCAAACGGGCAGACTACGAATAAGCTATAAATGTTTCTCAGAATGCAAAATAAACTATCTATATGAATAAAACTGATAAATGTACTCTATGTTCTGTTCTGTATTCTCTATAGTTCCTTTAAGTTTATCTTTAGTTATCTGTAAATATAGTTATAGCTACCCTAGTTACTATAGAGTCTAACTATCCTTAATGATGTTTTGAATTAGCTCTGTAGTATTCCGGAATTGAATCAAGTTACTTTAAGTTTATGTTTAGTTATTCTTTTGATCAAGTTAGAGCAAGTCTATGTTAGTCTTTAAATATAGTTATAGTCTTCCTAGTATAGTTTTAGTCACAGTCTTAGCTATAGCTTACCACTCCGTATTAGCTGTGTAGTATTCCTCTTTAAGTGAACTGGATGGAATCAAAATCTATTCCCTTTGACCACATTTAGCCAGGGCATAACAAAAAACGGGTATGTAGCTTTAATTGCTTTGCTATATATGTGCATATACATTTATTGATTGATACATTTCATGACAGGAAATGGAAGTATGTATTCCGCTTGAAGTGAACTGAATAGAAAAGAATAACCTTTCGCCAAAGTGGAGCACCTACAGAAGCTGGAATGAAAATCTATTCCCTTTGACCACATTCACCTAAAGCATAACAAAGAACGGGTATGTAGGTATGAATTGGATCGAAAAGAAGGAATGAAAATGCACATTTTATAAGCAGTAACTGGGAGTAGGATTTCCCTTTGGCCACACTTACCTAAAGCATAACAAAAAACGGGTATGTAGCTTTGATTGCTTTGCTATATATGCGCATATACATTTATTGATTGATACATTTCATGACAGGAAATGGAAAATTTGGTTAAAACAATAGCCAATGCGGTCGTTTGGTGTTGGAGGATGGTGTTGGAGGAGGAGAAGAAGAAGAAGCAGCCGCATGCAGTAGACCGTCAATGGTGTTGTTTGTTTTGGATTCGGGTACGGCCAGTAGTATCCCGAGCAGCTCAAGCAGTACCCGAAGCCGAACGATGTGGTGTGGTGCGTGTGTGTGTTCGGTCCCCAGCTTCCCTGGGGATCCCTCTAGCTTGGTCGAGCTGCAAGCTCTAGCCCAGTAGAACTTTGCGCATCATGAAGCCGTTGCTGGCACTGCTCGATGGCTTCTCGGGCTCAATGCACTTGGATGAGCAGAGGTACTGCAGCAGCGGCACCCTGTACATGCCGCAAAAGTCCACAAACTTGATGTGCTCCACGCGATTGTCGAAGAAGACACCCTTGCAGTTGGGATTCACGCAGCAGCTGGCGCTGTTCAAATACTCCACCAGAGTCCATGGTATGTCCGCCGGCCCAGGACGCTGATCACTGGCACGCACAATGCGTCCGGCTAGCTCCAGCAGTGTTGGCGGCTTCAACGTCATGTCCTGGGCGAATCTCACCACCAGCGGATTATCACGCAGGCTCAGCTAAAGGAGAAGACAGAAGACGGAGTTAGACAGCTGATGGACTTTGGGGTAAGTGTTGAGCTACCTCCGTTAGGTTCTTTAGTGCAACGATGTCCTTGGGCAAATGCTTCAATCGGTTCTTGTGCAGACTCAGCGACTTTAGGTTCTTTAGGCGTGCTATCGTACTGGGCAGGTGCTCGATCAGGTTCTCCGACAGCACCAGGCGCTGCAGTTGGTTGAGCGAGCCCACCGACTCGGGCACCTCATTGATGCGGTTACCTCCAAGCGACAGCACATGCAAACTGGGGAATAGCATAGGTGAAAGGGGTTAAGTGTTGGATTGCGAAATAATCGATAGTACATCAACTGATATCGATTGTGTGAAATCCGATAGTAATTCAATTTTAATCAGAGTTACTAAAACTAGGTGAAAGAGGTTTATCGATAGTACATCAATCGATATCGATTGTCTGAAATTCGATAGTATTTGAATTTAAATCAAAGTTACTAAAACTAGGTGCAAGAGGGTTATCGATAGTACATCAATCGATATCGATTGTCCGAAATCCGATTGTAATTCAATTTTGATCAGAGTTACTAAAACTGATGAATAGAATAGGGGCAAGAGGTTTATCGATAGTACATCAATCGATATCGATTGTCTGAAATCCGATTGTATTTCAGTTTTATCAGAGTTTCTATTGTTGAATAGACTGCGAACTAAAGGGTATTGCCCTTTCGCTGCACCCTGTTGATAAACGGCTGCCATAGATCTAATACCTTAGATAAGGTTTTCGCTATACACACAGACACATATAGTAGTACGTACATACTATATAGTAATTCGTATAGTTTCCAGGGAATAAATGGCAAGAGTCAGATTCGCCAGACCGTAATCTCGCTTGACTTTGGTCGCGAAGTTCGGGTACTTCTGATAAGTAATTCTATATAGTCGCATTTGTTTATTTATTATTGTGTTATTCTGTGCTAATTGTGTTATTATAAATATACCCTACACACACACACGCACACACACACACTCGCACACACACACACACACACACACACATACCTTTATGGTCGAAGTCGGCTCAGTCAAGTACTACGATACGTTTTGGCTTTTTACAATATGCGCCCCGTCGAGACACTCGAAAGTCTATCCTTATCAGTTCCATCAGACTGCTGGCAGACCCCCCGCCGTCCCCGCCCGCCCCGTACCGTGCCGTACCGCCTTGTTCTTCTCCCTGTAGATAGAGACCTTCTGTGACGCTACGCTTGACAACAACACAGCAGCTTAGCGCGTGTCAAGAGAAGCGACTCGAGACTCAAAGAGAGCCTGAGCAAACGCTCTCTGAAGTGGGTCGCAAGAGAAGACAAAGGCCTCCTTACGGGAGAGGGGAGACAGGCAAAGATCGGTACTGGGAAGCACCGCTATAACAGATCAGGTGATGAACGGACAGACGACAGACAGACTAGACTCTCTCCATACCTGTGCATCTTCCATATGTCTTTGGATATGCTCGAGATCTTATTGCCGCCAAGATAGAGGTACTTCAGCTGGCGCAGCTCAGTCACCTGCTCCGGGAAGTGAATCATTTGATTGCCGCTCAAGTTGAGCTCCTTCAGGGTGGAGCTGCCGACGCCATGGGCGTGCTTGGTGAGAAACGACTTGGGCAGCGATGAGTTGGTCAACAGGTTGTTCTTCACGATCAGTGTGACCAGAGGCAGCTGACAGATGGCCTCGGGCAGTTGGGTGAGTAGATTGTTGCTCAGATCGAGTACTTTCAGATTGATGAACTGCTGAATGAGGGGTGGCAGGGCGACCAGACTGTTGTGATTCAGTAGCAGGATCTCGATGTCGCCGCTGGCCTTGAGCAGAGCCGGCGGTGAGTTGAACCTATCCTCCAGTGTGTTCTGGTTCAGATTCAGGTGGCTGAAGTCGATGCTCTTCAGTTCGCGCGAGTCCGAGTCCGAACTGTCCGACGTGTAGATCTCCATCTTGGCTGTAGATGGTGATACTCTATACTAGCGAATTTAGATGCTAACGAATTACTATAATATTGATTTTTGCACAATCTTTGTTGTTCAGCTTTGCGGCGCAAAAAAAACAAAAAACAGAAAACAAAATATAATGAAATTGTCGTCTATATTCAGATTGTTTAGTATTTTCGACTATAGCGTTCTTTTTATTCCAGGGAAGCGTACGCGCACCTCAGCACAACCGGAGCAGCACACGACGACTGAACCGAACCCTCAGCGGCAAACGCTTCAGCTTTCGCCTACTCTGCGCACTCGGCTCAACAGGCGTATGCGCAATATAGTATAAGTGGACTAACACACACACACGCACACTCGCACACCCGCTCACACACATAGCTCACTCATAGAGCGCCAGCTGAACATGGAGCGCAGTTTCGTTTCGCTCACACGTCACATAGGACAGCGACGTGGGTTAATCGAGTGTTAAATATCGATAAGCGCGAATGAGAAGTGAATAAGTTTAATATGCTGATGAGTAAATGTTGTTTTTATATATATTTATATGTAGTTTAGTTAAGTTAAGTAACCATACTTAATTTTATTTTCTTTAATATAAGGCAACAGTTTAATGGTTTAACAGTTACTAACGTAAAGGCTCAGTTCTTATACAATTCTTATATAGTTCTTATACAGTTCTTAACACTGCTTACACAGCTCTTATACAGTTCTTAAACACTGCTTACACAGCTCTTATACAGTTCTTATTATGCAGTTCTTATACAGTACTTACACAACTCTTATACAGCTCTTATACAGTTCTTATAAGAATTGCATTTATCATATAAGCAACTGCATAGGTCAGTTATATTGAGCTGTTGCCGTTAAGCTTATTTAAGTGAAAAGTATTTAGATAATACCTCAATTTAAGCAACTTGACTGAAAAGTAAACTAATCTGTTCTTAGAGCATGAACTAGACAACTCTTCAAGCAGCCCACTTCACTCAAGTGACTGCTAATTGGAAGAGCGGGCGAGATAGTGTATATATACATAGTAGAACACTTACTGTTGTTGTTGTTGTGCTCATGTACTCGAGCTGCGTCTAACATCTGTGGCGCAAGCGGGTCATTGGCATACCCTGCATACTTAACGTGCAGGATGTGTTATCGATAACAACCTATCGATCGGCAGTGCACCAACAGCCAAGCCGTATGTAATGGTGTTGCCACTTGCGCAGGCTGGCAACGCTCGCAGTTCTAAGTGTAAATCAACATGGCGTTGCGTCCCTGTTGCCATTTGAGCTTAACTCCAAAAAAAACACCACTTTGCCACAAGCCGCGTGTGGCAACTGTGCGTAATGTCGCCTTTTATCGCAGTGGGAAATTTTTACGCGAAGGAACCCGCACAGGGTTAGGCCTAGGGTATTCGGTATTTAACTTTTGTCTGGCTCAATGTAATCTTTGTTTTATTGTTATTGTTATTGTTGTTGTTGTTGCCTCTGTCGGCGACACATGCTGATAAGCAGCGTAAACCAAAAATACACAAATACACAACGTCGACGTGATCATCGCTTGACTCGAGCACAGCGCGTCAATCGTTTTTTGCGATTTATACAAAAACAAAAAAGAAAAAGAAAAGTTACATACACACACAAGTGCCTATATATTGTTTATAGTGTATAACCTATGAAATTGTCGCAATTTATGAGCAGCTGGACAGTTTAATTGCTAATAGCGGCAGTAGAGGCGGCGGTTTGTCTCTATCACAGCAACGAAAAACGCTCCAGAAATCGCCGGGAAAACGCATGCGATTTTGCGCACGTTGCCAATTATTTTGTAAACAGTGTGTGTGCGTGTGTGTGTGTGTGTGACTGTGTGTGGTCCTTATCACAAACAAGACCAAAAATAATTGATACAATTGGCGACAATAGCAATAACAACTACGAACAGATTAACACACATTAATCGCCTGCTCTTATGAAATTGCACACACACACACACACATAGACACACACACGCACACACACAAAGGACTGCATCGCATTTTGTTGATTGATTGCATATAGTATATTAAGTTTCATATATTGTATTACCGTATTACGCTTTCGTTTCAATCGTTAACTGCAGATCGTAATCTATTTGCCAAATGTAAGAGTAATTATCACGGCGCCAAAGGCGGAGGCCAAGACAAGGGCAGGGGGCAGAGGGCAAAGGCAAACTACAGTCGAGTGCAGTCAGCATATGCTTTTTAGCCAGGGTCCAAAATACCTAGCAGATGAGACTTGGTATATAACAATAAACTAAGCTGAATAACAATGACTAGCAAAATACTTGGGCAATGCAGGTCAAGTTCTTGTTTGTTATAGCGTATACCCACTATAAATAGTTCAAGCGGGTCTGATCAACAGCAGATGAAAGCCTTGAAAACTAAGCTAAGTATGTAGACATTACTCTAAGTTATTATTATTATTACTATTCATGTGGCAGCTACGCAAGGATGTGCGGCAGATCAACCTGGAGGTAAGATTACTATATTTTACAACCGATTAAGTCATTCACTAATCCTCTTCCTTCTCGGCAGGATGGAAGCACAGGCGCGTCCGCTGCCGGAGATTGTGAAACCCACACGTCTGGAGCTGTGACTCAGCAGCGCGGAGTTCCAGCAGGCGCTGGGCAAGAGTCGAACAGAGTTCAAGCAGCTGTCCAGGTGGACGCTGAGCAAGCTGAAGAAGGAACGGGAACTCTTTTAGGGGAACTACCTACTCAACTTATACAGACTCTATATATAATTTTGTATACTTAAAGCTAAAGCCAACTTCAGCATTCGATACGATTATTATGTTAGTTTACTAAGTTTTATTTTTGTCTAATTTAGCATTTTATGTTGTATTATGTTACCGATTACATACCGCAATCAATTTCAGTTTTTATTAAAGCAATGAATTTGAAAGTAACGTACATTAATAGTATATTCCACCCACAGCAGTAGGGGAGGGGAGGTGGGGGGTATGGAGCTGTCAACATATATTTTAGCCAATCAGCGTCGTCCGTTGTTTTGGCAATTCCAGGTTCACCAAATTCAGCCTTTTTCATATGGCTGCTGCAGCTGAAGTACCAGGCGAACAGAATCCGCAGCAAGCGACTCGAAATGAATTGAAAAATTCTGTTGCATACTTTTACTTGCCGCCCAATAAATTTGAATTGCAACGTACGTTACTCGAAATGAATTGAAAAATTCTGTAGCATACTTTTACTTGCCACCCAATAAATTTGAATTTCAACGTACGTTACTAGTGCTATGATTTATTTTAAAGCATGCTTTTGGGGGCGCGCACGTTGAATTCAAACGCTTTTGAGGTTGTGTATTATTTATTGTTTATTATTAAAATATTATCATAATGTTATTATTATTATAAATTAAATAATTGCCTGGGGTTTGCTTTATATATATTTTACAAAGTCTACATTAATATGGAGAAAAAAATGGGGTAAAAAAAACAGTACAGTTAAATGTATATAATAATTTAGCAGTTAATGTGTTTTGTAAGATTGTTAATGTGTTAAGAACCCTACCAAATCAAAGAATATATATGTATATAGTATATATGCATAAATGCCTCAGTGTGTGTGTGTGTGTGTCTACAGATAACTAATGCAAATATGTTGAAGTTATCTTTTTTATAGCAAGAGATTGCACATGTGTGTTGTGTGTGTGTGTGTGTGTGACCTTGTGGACTACACTATGCAAGATATATCTGCATCTATCGCTATATAAAATTAGTTGGTTTTTAGACCCCGCACAGTGGGTCCATATACATTATATATTAATATTATGTTGTATATAAGCAAAAAAAAAAAAAAAAACATACATGTTTCGAATGATTGAATGATTTACTGATTGATTGATTCATTGATGTGTGTGTGTGTGTGGCTTAATGCGCTTAACTCAATACTGTTATTGTTGTTACTTACGAACTACTAAGTATATTTTAATGTAATAATAATAAATTATTAATCAAATATGCTTTCTGTCAATGAGCAAGTGGGACACCCTCCCTACCAATCCGCCCTCCCTCCCACCCTCCCTCCACTTATTCAGTGCGTGCCTGGAGCTGTGGGCCAGGCGATCTTCGCATCGATTCGCTTGTAGGCCAGCATGCAGTGCTTCCCTTTGGCCGCCAGTCGAGCGTCCTGCGGGCACTCCGCATCCGTGAGCAGCGTCTCCTCGCCGTCGACGAGCTTGAAGAGCGCGTAGTCCTGCGGATTGGTGATGCGCGCCTTGTGCGCAATGATCCGGCACACCTCACGCGTCGTGGTGTGCGGTCGCACGGGCAGTGTGCGGGTCTGCAGCGAGCCATTGCACTCGTCCGGTATGATGACCCGCAGCACGCTGGAGCACGCGGGCAGGCAGCTCGAACGCCACTACAACGAGGAGAAAGGAGTCAATTAGTAATGCGTGAAGAGGTTGCATTTCTCGCAGTGTACTTACATCCAATGATCCCGTGCCGCTCTCCCCCTCGGAGGCCATGAAGGTCTTCAGCACCTGGACGGCGCTGCAGAGGGCGGTGAGGTAGTAGCCGGGCTCTCCGTTGAGCAGCGTGGGCTGCAGGAGTCCCCACATGAACTCCGCCTCGATCTCGGCCCCAACGAAGCCACACTTGGCCACCACGTAGACGAGCACTGGCAGGAAGTCATCGGCGCCCAGCTGCTGGCCACGCGGACAACCGGTGGCATCGAAGACCGTGGAGATGATGCAGAGGAAGAGCTCCAGCTTGTCCAGCGGCAGTTCGGCCTCCTGCAGGCGCCACAGCAGATTCGATATGATGCGCAGGGCCGACTGCGAGGGGGGCGTGACGGTGGCTCGTATGCCGAAGTCGGAGGCATCCCGTTCGCAGGCGTAGCGCACATTCTGGGCCAGCAACTGGATGTCCTCGCTGCGCTTGTAGTAGTCTACGAAGATGCCGTACAGATGCTCGCGCAGTGGCAACACCACCAGCTGATGCATCACCGTCTCCAGCATGGCATCCAGATTGAGGAACTCATCGGCCTTCAGCCGCGCCCGTGCCGACTCCAGTTCGGCGTGGAACTTGCCCTCGCCGTGCTTCACCAGATAGTTCTTCATGCCGCTCATGAACTGCCGCATGTTGCGCATCACCACCTGCGGCGCCGCCTCCCGCGACTCCTTGGTGCAGCTGATGAAGTTCTCAATGTTGCGTGCGAACGTGGAGCTGGGATCCTGCGCCAGCTGCAGCGTGTACGCGCGCAACGAGTCGCCGGGTCCCACGCTCTGTACGTTCATCTTGTTCCTGGGGTGACCTGCAATGGCAAGGCGGCGAGCGGCGGGATTAGATAAGAAGAAGATAGAAGATAGAGGAAGAAAAGTACAAAAGGGTCAATTCAGAGATGTATGTAACAGGCAGAAGGAGACGAGGGACAGTACAGGGTATACTACTGTCGCTTGCATCCGACTGTAGCTGTCCGAGTTTTTCGGATACCTGGGAGAGAGTACACAGTCTTCCTCCTAAGGGCACACAGTCTTTCCCTCAAGCGAAATACTCATAGTGGAAAGAGCAAAACAGTTGTTAGTTCTCAGAGGAGGAGGCGTCGGAGGAGGAGGAGGAGAGTGGAGCGCAGAGACAGAGGAATGACTAAGCCCTAACGAATTAGCAACAAAGCAACAGAGGGCTAATGTGAGGCAGCGATAAGGAGAAGTGGAGCTGCTCCAAGATGACTAAGAGACACTTTTCCTATACAGAGTACGTACTACACTTCCTGCTCCTAAGCCCATTCCATGACCATGCCCAGGCCCATGCCCATCCCTTGGCTTACCGCTTAGCAATCGATAAACGAGCTGATACAAACAGATGAACGTGGCGCAACAGCCCATGGCGTGGGCGTGGCTGGGGGGCTGCTCCCTGGCACACTCGCAGCCGCGACGATAGCGTCGATAGAGACGCTGACTGGTGGACTGGCGCGCCATGCCCCGGGCACTGTGCTCGACCACGTGCGTCATGTTGAGCAGTATGTTGCCCTGCTCGTCCAGGTGAAAGAACTGCTTGATGTCGTAGTGATCGCACCTCGGCTGCTCCTGCTCCAGCTGCAGCTCAGTCTCCCCCTCCTCCTCCTCCTCCTCTGGGCTGGAGTTGGGATCGGGGCACTTGCCAATGGCGCCCATTATGGAGCCAGCCAGGGCTTCAGTCTTCAGTTGCTGCCTGTGGAGGCGACAGTCTTGGTCTTGGATGGCGGCGGTCACAGTCGAGGCGGAGCCCAAGCTGTTGAGGCTGCTGCTGGCGTACTTGGACTTCTTGCAGAGCACGGGCGGAGAGGGGGGCGCGGGAGGGGCAGCTGGTGGCAATGATGGTGGCACTAGACCCGTCTCTATGTGCTGCACGAAGAAGAGCTCCAGGAACTTGCGCTTCCGTTGACTCCTGGGCGACTTCTCACTGTGGGACTTCTCCGAGTGTAGCTGCTGCTCGAACTCCCCGCACACATAGTTCTCCAGCTGCGGCGGAGGATGCTCCACTATCTCCCACTCGGCCATGAACTGGAGCAGGATGGCCTCCTCCTTGTAGCGACGCACGTGGATCGGATCGTGGAAGAAGTCCTCCGGCTCGACGAGCTCAATCCGTGACTCACTCAGGCTGCTCAGCGACATATTGAGCTTTCTGTGGGCGGGGGGCGTGGCCTGCGGGCGGCTCACGCGGCTTGCGCGCGACGGTCTTCTGAACCAACTCATGATAGATTCTATAACGATTCTTGCCAGCCAAAACGAATTGACGAAAGCGAAAGTTTCTCATCGGCACACGACGACGAATGCAATCGTTATCGTTATCGGTATCGGTATCGTTATCGGTATCGTTGCCTCCGCCTCGGCTCTCTTATCTACGCGCGAGTGTGCGAGTGTGTGTGTGTGTGTGTGTGTGCGTGTGTGTGTGTGCGTATGACTACTGCCTCTAAACGCGGCCAATGCAAAACTAATGCATGAACTTCATTACGCATTAGTTTATAAGAATGCAAAAACGCGACGCTCACTGCCCGCTGCCCACTGCTGACGTCGACGCCGACTGCGACTGCGACTGCAGGCAGAGAATAAAACGATAGCGCACTCTTGCTGCCAGTGAGAGTCGCGAGTCGCGGGCAGCGCAGTCGGCGTCGGCTGCGTCGGCGGCCTAAATAGCTTAGCTCAGCGACCTCATTAGCCCAAAACGCGACAATTCGCTCATTCGCTCAATCGCTCACTCATGCGACTGATTCGCGCTCAATCTGCCCATCGCTCTCTCTCTCCACTAAGCCTTGAGCTAATCCTTTCCCATTCCATTCATATTCCTCTATCCATAACCTACTCTATTTCATGTTATACTACTCTACTATACCAACTATATATTCTTTTATCATTCCCTATTCCTTGAACTGATACTCTCCCATCTAATATTCATCTTCCTCTGTCTATAACCGTTTCATTTTCATACCATACTACTCTACTATCCCAACTTACTCTCTCCCATCTGATATTCATACCCTAGAACCTTGTCTGTCCGATTTTATCCTCCATCTGATATTCATATTACTCTCTCCCAATTTATACCTTTGTATGTACATATATTCTTTTACCATTCCCAATCCTTTCCCATCTAATATTCATATTCATATTCTATTCTCTTTCATATTATATTGCTCTACTATATACTATACTCTCCTATCTACATATATACTCTCCTATCTAATATTTATATTCCTCTATCTAGAACCGATTCTATATCGTTTAATACTACTCTACTATACCAACTTGATATTCCCATCTGATATTCATACACTAGAACCTTTTCTCTCCGATTTTATCCTCCGTCTGATATTCATATTCCTCTATCTATAACCGTTTCTTTTTCATATTGTACTACTCTACTATATGCTATACTCTCCTGTCTAATATTCATATTCCTTTATCTATAGCCTACTCTATTTCATATTATACTACTCTACTATACCAGCTTACACTCTCCCATTTTACACCTATGTATGCACCTATATTCCTTGATCATTCCTTATGCCTTGAACTGATGCTGTCCCATCTGATATTCATACTCCTTTGTCATGCCTTACGCCTAGAACCTTTTCTCTCCGATTTTATCCTCCTTCCTCTATTATTTTTCTCCCATTCTTTCTCCTATATTACAATTATAAAATATACACTCCCTCCCACACTTCTTCTTCCTCTTTTGCCGCACATAACGGTGCATAACGGTACCTGTACAGTGGCATAGTTTGCTGTATTCTCGTGTTCTTTTTGTTTTTGCGCAAATTAACAAATGTCTCAGCTTGTCGCCGCAGTTTATCAGCTGGGCTCAAGCTGCAGCTGCGGGAAAAACTGTGTCAAGAGGAAATTGCAATGAGTCATGGCATAGGGAAGAGAACAGAAGCGAAAGTGATATACGTACCGAGAAATCACAAGAGTTCTAGGTCTACAAAGCGAAAGAGTTTTGTTTGAATATAGTGAACCTATTCAGCTGAACGCTGGTGTAAATTGAAGAGAGTAAAGTGGAAAATTTGGAACTTGGATTGGAGTGGAATACTAGACCTTTTTCTCTATACTAATTTCGCAATTAGATTTCATTTCATTATACTCAGATTAGCATTATCATTCAATACACTTAACTATATGAATAGAATTCAATTTCAAACTTCAGTAATCAAACTTATTAGTCTGCTGTACTCGTATATCTATGCTGCTGGTTGCGTCCTACTGTAGCACGCTCCTTCTCAGGTTGCCTTTTGACTTTGCGACTGTCTTAGATACACATATCTGAGTCAAGTTCCGCTAGAGACTATGCTGAGTCACGGCCAGTGTGACCGTTGATCGGAAATCACTGGAAGAGAGGTTTACTCAGCTGCAAAGACGGACTAGACTGTCGAATGTTTACTCGACCACTGACGCCATTCACAACGGGACTGAGACAATGCTAAAATAGTAAAGCAAACAGAAATACTCGATTGATGATAGCTCAGTATAGTATTTACTTTACGCACACGCTGATCCATGCAAACAGAGAGAAACCGAACCGAAGACCGAATCCAATTCCAATTCCGACCCGAGTCCAAGTCGCAGTTGCAACTGTAACTGTAGCTGTAGCTGTAACTGTAACCGCACCTTGTGATTGCATCAGATTTCCTTTTTCAACTGTGCTGCGCAATTCGGAGAAACCTTTTCGAGCCTCATAAAAACCGGAGGTCAGCGTTGACGCGCCAGGAAATGCCTGGAAAACCCACTTGATACACTACGTGAATCGCCTCGTTAGGCTTTGGGCTTAGCGGTTGACAAGTGGCAGGGTGTTAACCCAATGAGCAGGGTGCTAATCCAACTGAACACCCTACTGATACCCTATATATAAGTGCGTGTCTGTCGCCTCGTTGAACTCATGAACTACTCCATTCTTAGAAGCAATCATTGAGTAGGTTCTGCTCACATAAAGAGATCTATTGTACTCCCTACTGTACCTAGAGTACCTCCTCGCAGCCTCCTAGCTCTGAGGTTTGCTACATTGTTATTGTATTATGTTGTTTGCTGACGATCTGGCAACGCTGGACCTCAGTCGATAGGCCAATGTAGTCTCTCTCCATACAGGGTTGCTAAAACTGTATCTTCCCTTTGACACTCTATTTTTAGATCCTGTACAAAAGGGTCAATTAAGACTATGCAACTCAGCAATGTATGATCTTAGATCTTATGGTAACCTTCATCAGTGCTGTGAATTGTGGCTCAATCGGATAATAATCACCGGAGATATTTCAGATTAAAGTTTTCATTCCAGGCATGCACTTAATGTATGTATCGGTTGCATCCGAGTGTAGCTTTCCCAGTTAAGTGTTCTATCTCCTCATTGAACTCAGCTACGCCTTCAGCTAGACTCATCGAATGAACTCCTAGAGAGTGCTCTTAGTATGTATAGTTGTAGTAGACCATATACACAAATTTCTAACAGATTAAACACAGACCCTATATCATTTTTTGCAGTGTATTAACTGAGCCATAGCGAGTGCTGGCGAGCTGAAATTTGGCCAGCATGACAGTACTTATGTCAGCTACAAGCACGCCAAATTTCACCACAATCCACACAGAAGTATAAGAGATATACATATTTTTAGCTATACCCATTGGGTTCCTGTACTTTTCCTACTCAGTGTAGTAACTGCAGTTGACCTTGAGAGTGTAAGTCTCACTGCATATATACCTGTATATTTAGACTTTAATTGTTATACTATTTCCTCCCCATTAAAATACAGCTAAAGTTCAGCGAACCATCCGTGTTTAACTAGATTTTCGCCTTATCACTGGAGAATAAAACGCCAAATGCCTGACAACAGCGCCAAAAAGGGGAAACAACTAGAGAAACCGCAGCCGCAATTACAGAGTGCAAATATTGTTCGACTCGACTCGGCGATACGACACGTGCCTCCTAGGCTGAACCCAAATCACGGCGAGTTGAGAAGACGCTAAAAATAGCGTGGAAAAGACGCTGGCGATTTCTCTTGTTTGTTTTTGCATCAGACGTTGACCTAAAATAGAATTATACTTTCATTACAATTCAATGTGGAAGAGTCTCTGCTATCTACTCCCACTCCCGCTCACTCTCTCTCTCTTTCTCCGTCTCGCTCTCTATTACGCATTCCATTGAGCAGTAGACAACGCGTTTTAAAACGCGTGCTGATAAACGCTCTGTCCACACTGCCATTTACACATTGTCTCAGCGTAGCATAAGCAGTAGTCTCGGCTTTACTTCGCACTCTCTGCTCTGCCTATTCTCCACTTTCTATTACGCATTCCATTGAGTAGTGAGTGGACGCGTTTTAAAACGCGCGCTGGTTATTATAGCGTTTACAAACTCCATTCTCCATCTACTACTCATTCTTCCACCTACACTAATGGTACAGTTTCAGCCTTTATTCTCCATTCTCCAGCACACATTCTCCACTCTCAATCACAGTCATATGCTGTACACTCCATATTCTCAATTCTTCTCAATTCTCCTCTTAAAACGCGTGCTGCTTAAAACGCGGTCAGTGGTACTGCGGCAGTACTACCACTCGACTCTCTCTCTCTACTCCTTCGCTCCGCAATCTAGCGATCTCTCCCCTCCTTATACACACACACACACACACTCCATTGAGCTGGCCTACGACGCGTTTTAAAACGCGCGCTGTGGGAAGTCGCCGCGGTTTACATTCCAAAGTGCGAAGCGACAGACAGACGCTCGATCTAAACTTATCAAATATGCGTTTGGCTGCGACGCATTTAAATGACTCGCCAAAAGGGCGTGCGGAGTGGGGGAGGTGGGCGTGGCAAGGGTGGAGGGGGTAGGGGGGTAGGGAGGAGTCTGTTGCGCGGCAGATAAGTTTCGGCAAAGGCTTTTGTAGTCTGCGCTGCAGTCAAAGTTGTCGATGCCGACGACGACGCCGACGTTGCCGCTGACGTCGACTGCAGCAGAGCTGGGGCAGCAGACGTCGCTTGCTGATAAGTGATAAGTGCAGTGGAAACAAAGTTACAATTACTAACTGACTAACTAAGCAACTGGTTTGCGGCGGTTTCAGTTCCTCCCCATTACACTTCGAATGCCAATCGGTCAATCAATCGCTTGATCAATCGCCCAATCACTCAATCGCTCGCTCGCTCGTGCTGATAATTGCTAAGGCCATGCAGCAGGCGTTGTTGATGATGATGCAACAAAAACAACTGATTGCAAGATGACGATATGACAATAGGATGCCATAGAGCGGGGGGAGGGAGGGCAGGGGGGAGGAGTACGGGGAATCGCCAGTTGCGAATGAGAAGAAGGTTGAGCCCAAGGCAAAGAAAGCAGAGCAGAGCAGCTGCTATTCTACTTTATGCATCTTCAATTGTCAGCTAAAGGATGTGGAATCGACACTAATTGGAGGAATCTAGGTGGAATTGTAACTCGGAACAGCTCGGAGTAAAAAACGTAAAGGAAGATATTGAAGATAAGCCAAACGAATTGGTATTTTGACTATGTACTATCAACTATGTATTATGTGGAATCGACACTAATTCGAGGAATCTACGTGGAATTGTAACTCGGAACAGCTCGGAGTAAAAAACGTATAGGAACATATTGAAGATAAGCCAAACGAATTGGTATTTTGACTATGTATTATCAACTATCAATGAACTTGTCTTGCAGCTGAGCGAGATCTGAATTCTCAAGGGATAAATGAGCCGATTGAAAGGGAGGAGAGTGCATAGTAAAATAACCTAGTTAAGGGGAGGATCTTGAGCTGAAACTTATTCCCAAACTACAGCTCAATATCTCAGAATGAGCACTTCGAACAACCTTAGTAGCGATAACACTACAAACATACTACTTCTTCGCTCAGGATAAATCTCAATAAGAGAGTCCACTGACCTCTGAGAATGAAAGAATCGATTGACAATTGCAGAGAATATACCAAGACGCAGGTATATTTTCTTTAGGTGAGCACAATTCACCGTAAAGGAAAGAGCAATGGGAGCTCTCAATTGTGACTAACGCCTAACGCCTGTACGTGTGAGAGCATCGCCTGTGCGTGAGAAAGCAGCGCTGCATCAAAACGCACATGTGATAGGAATTATGAATACTGGGCACAGCTGCCATTATACCATTCTATATTCTACTCGATCAGCCTTCCTTATCGAGGCGAATTCACAGTTGAAGTGAATACTTTTGGGAGGGACTACAACTTATATGCTAGCATCCCTAGGTAGGACTGTAGTAGTAGTAGAAGTGTGGGAGTGGCACTCACATAATATCTCACGATCCCGCATGCTCGGATTGCGCAGTATGGTCGCCACCTTGGGCCTGCCTGCCTTCTGGTTGGGATTAGCGCCAGCGCTATTGCAGTTATTCTTATTGGCCTTGAGCGTGTCCTGGTTGCAGCTGCTGTTGCTGCCGCCGTCTTTGGTGCTGCTGAACTCCTCGATGATGGTGTCGTCCTCCGACAGGGCTGGCCGACACTTGGACAGGTGTATGGTGTCCGAGTTCATGGTGGCATCTGGAGAGGGGAGAGGGGAGTGAGCATTAGTTGGGCTACGAGACAGCTCGAGTGTTTGGGTGTCCGACTTACCGTCCTGCAGGGGCATAAAGGTGTCCCACTGCGAGGAGTCCCAGGGCTCGGAGAAGACGGTGCCGTCGTCCGACTGGGCCGAGTCGATGCCGCCGTAGTAGGTCTGACAGAAGGCCATGGTGGCGCAGTTGCTGCGCTCCACATTGTCATAGGCAGAGAGACGGCAACCGTTTTGGCTCTGGAATGACTTCTCAGCCGGCAGCAGCTGCTTCTCCGGCTGCACCGTTGCAGCTGTGGCCACAGCTGTGGGCGTGGAGCAGCGCACTAGCTCCGGCAGATTGAGATCGGGCAAGCGTTTGGCTATGATCTGGTGCACGGTGAGCGGACGCTTCTTGCCATTGCCATTGGCCGCATCCAGTGCGTTCTCCTTCTCCTGCCAATCGTTGGCTGCCTCAAAGTCCGATCCGTTCCGTTCCGTCTCCTGCTTGGCCATGAACTCCCAGCTGCTGTCCAGCTGCCAGTGATCGATGCGATTCCTGCCACGCTTCGCCTGTGGCTGCTGCTGTGCCGCCAATGGCTTTGGTTTCTGCTTCAGTTCATCCAGACTGCCGGCCGCCAGCTTCTCCAGCTCAGCGGGCAGCAGTAGAGCACCGCCAGCTACTCCAGCCACGCCCCCTGCATTGGCCAGTCCGCCCTTGAGTGGCTCCGAGTGCCGCTGATTGGCCGGCAGCAGCTGACTGCGCTGCTGACGTCGCAGTATGGCCGCCGCCGCGCTGGTCAGGCCAGCCTGACGCAGTGCATCCGCTGGTTCTGCGTAGAATGGACTGCCCTGCTTGCTGCGCGTGCCGGGTGTCTGTGCTGCCGTCGGCGTCGTATCGCCACCATCATCAGCAGGAGCTACTCCGCCACCCCCCGTGGCGCTCTGCTCCGTCAGTGATTGCGTCATGCTGGCATTGCCCAGATTCGGCAGCAGTAGTCCCGCCCTGGAGCGAGGCGGTGCATCGCCGGAGAACTGCAGCAGCTGCTGGCTACTGTCGTGGCTGCCCCCCAGTGGCGTCTCCTCGCAGGGCGACATCAGTTGCTGTGTGGGAGTGCTCGCTGTGAAGAGAAAGGGAAGCAGATTAGGGACTGATTGAGTGTTGAGAAGGAAGACCCTGTTGAAGACGGTGCGGGGTTGCAAGGAGACTACTCCTTGACTTGGAGACTCCTCCTCCTCCTCCTGCAACCGTTGCACAGTCTCTGCCAAGAGTCTTCCACTCTTCAATTTGAATTTGTCTCTACTCACGTGTCTCTGCCAGGAGATCGGGTCGCCTGTTGAGCACACCTGCCTCCTGGCCCGGCTTGAAGCTGGTGAGCAGGCTGGCCCTGTCGCTGGGATCGTGTGACCAGACGTCCTCGTAGTCACTGATCTTGTCACTGAGCGCACTGGCGCAGTACTGAGCCGGAGGACTCTCCAGTATGTCCGACTCCTGGTAGTGCTTGGACTCCTTGCGGAGACGCGACTTGCGGGACTTGCTGCCGGATGAGGATGAGGGGAGTATGGCATTCGGTGTGAGCGGCGACAGAATCTTGCGCTGACTGTGGCACGAGTCACGGCTGGAGTGGGATTGGGCTGGCGGCCAGCGACTGTCCGTGGAGCTGGAGCCCTGGGAGGAGAGCGTGTCCTTGCACTCGCCCTCCGGGGAGAGACGCTTGGCGAACGTCTGGAACGTGCTGGTGCTGGCCTGAGCATTGAGCAGGGCGTTGAAGGGATTACTAGCTGCTGGCGTCGTGACCTCCACAAACTGTGCCGGAGTCGAGGCCGGCGGAGGCGGAGCAGCTGCGCCATTCTGCTGCTCCATGGAGAAGGTCACCGTGGTGGTCACCGTGAAGTTGTTGCCCAGTTGCTCCGGCGTCTGGGGCTTGGACCAGCGCATCGGCGGAGCTGGTGGCTTGAGATTCAGTGTGTTTGGCGGCTTCGGACGCTGAGCACGTGGCACTGGCTCCAGCTCCGGAGCAGCCTTAAAGCTGCTCAGGTTATTGCTCTGCTGCGGCGGCAACTCATCCACTGGCGACATGCTGAGCATCAGGGAGTCCACCGAGTTGGGACTGAGCAGCTGGAGCTGCTGCTGCTGCTGCTGATGCTGCTGCACGCTGGCCGAGAAGGAGCTCATGCTGGAGTTGGTGTCGGAGGGCGTGCCCGCCTGGCTGAAGAACCCCATCAGCTGCCCACTGCCCGTGGGACTGAACACGCTGGCATTGGGGTGCGGCTTGTCGCTGAAGTAGGTAGCGGTGCCCAGGCCACTCGTCTCCGTCAGCGACAGCGGCGACTTGGCGTCCAGCAACTGTTGCTGCTGCTGCTGCTGCGAGTGTTGCTGCTGCTGCTGCTGGGAGTGCTGCTGCTCCAGCTTGTTCACCGGACTGCTGGCATAGCTCCAGAACTCCTGGCCCAACAGCGCCAGCGACGACAGCTTCTTCCGGTTGTTCGCCTCCCGCAGCACCCGGGGCAGCATCAGCTGCACGGGCAGCTCGTCGCAGCACTGGGCGTAGTGGGCGATCAGGGCCGGGATCGAGCCGAACTTGAACCTCGAACTCTCCAGACTCAGTATGTTGTTGTCCTGCGACTGGATCAGATAGTGCTCGATGTAGGGACCCGTGTCCTGGGGCAGACGCACCGACACCGCCATGGTGTTCGGCTGACTGGAGCCACGCACGATGAAGGTCTGCAAGGGGAAGGGAGGAAGGAGAAACGGCATAAGTCACGGCATTCTCTGCTAAGTGAGCTCTTCTCATCTGCCACGCCCCGTGCCCCCACGCCCACGCCCCCCTTGCGGCGTTAAATGTTGCGTTAAAAATGTGCGCACATAAATTTGCCATTTTCTCCCCACAGATAAATGATATATTGGTATGCCAAGCAGCCAGCGCAATGCCGGGCTACACTGCGCGAAAAAGTCGCCTGAGTTGTTCAGAGAATTTTGTCAGTTTATACTCATTCCCCAGTGTATATCACAGCATAGATGAAGGTAGCCATAAGCCACATGTATTGCCTATAGATCATATCTTATATGTATACTCATTCTCAGTGTATATCACAGCATAGATGAAGGTGGCCATAAGCCACATGTATTGCCTATAGATTATATCTTATGTATATACTCATTCTCAGTGTATATCACAGCATAGATGAAGGTAGCCATAAGCCACATACATATACTGCCTATAGATCATATCTTATATGTATACTCATTCTCCATGTATACTCCAGCATAGATGAAGGTAGCCATAAGCCACATGTATTGCCTATAGATTATAACGTTTATGTGAGGGTTGGGAAGGGAAACTTACGTCTCAAAAACCCTAAGCAAAGTGTAGAAGAAAGTTTTGCATACAATAAATTAAACTATAAAACTCTACATAGTATTTTTGTTCAGTGTAATCGCTCTGCTGCCTCAGCCTGTGCTCTCTCCTCGTTGTCTGTGCTTTTGTCTTTGGCGAAACTTTGCAGACGCTGCGACAAAGCAGCCCAAAACGTGTAGCAAGTGGCAAGTGGCAAGTAGCATGTGGCCTGTGGCAGGAGGCCTTCCCCTGCCTTCGTCTTCAGCACAGACCCTGGTCAAGTACCAAACCATTGTCCGAGCCAGAAATTTGTCGCTTTTTTTTGTACGCTTTCCCAGTTATTTGTTAATCGGAGAAGCGGCGGAAAGTTTTCATAATGAGCGTTTTACTTAAAGTCACGCACAGAAACTGGCAACTGTTGGCGGTTCTCAGTAACGAAATCTACAGCAAATCGCCTGGAAATCTCGGAGAGAATATATGGGAGAATAATGGAGAATAATTTGTGAGTGAATAGGTTACAATAGGTTAATGAGCGTTTTACTTAAAGTCACGCACAGAAACTGGCAACTGTTGGCGGTTCTCAGTAACGAATTCTGCAGCAAATCGCCTGGAAATCTCGGAGAGAATATATAGGAGAATAATTTGTGAGTTGGTTACCATAGGCGGATTGAAACAGCTCAAGGTGTAGGCATATTTAGTATAAAGAATACTTTCATAACAGTAGAAAAGGAATTAATATATCAGATGATTATAGAATTTTGTTCATTTTCTATAAGTTATAGTCTAAAGTCGAAATACTTTGGGGGAAATACTATAAAGAGTTATGCTAGATATCTTTATACTTTTTCTTTATGCTTCCTATTGGAAGTTATAAATATATTTTATATTCTTTACGTATCAATAATTTCATACATTATATTATTACGAATTCCACGCATTTCCTTCACGTTCTATTTCCTATATATCCCTTATATTATCATATATTTATTACTTTCTGTATTCATCCTTTATCTCAGTCCTCTCCCCTAGACTCTGCTCTAAACGCTTTTGCTTCAGACACACAAGAGATTTGAAAGCACTGCAGGAGATTTCTTGGGTTATTCCTTGTATTATGTGAGGTCCTCTTCTTCTTCTTCTTCTTTTCTTCTTCTTCCTTTGCTCCTTTCTATTCGCTTTTCAATTTCGTTTGAGCAACCCTAAAAGCATGCAATTATATTTTTTCAGATTTCAATAAATGCCAACACTGGTAAATGGTGGGCGGGGCCGGGGGGCGTCGTACGGTAGTTCAGCTCAAGTGTACAGACACTGTGACAAGGGGTGAGTGGAGGGGGGGGGGGTGGGAGGGGGGCGTGGCATTTGAAAACGAATATGGACACCCCGCGGCGTTGTTTATGATTTCTGTGCACAATTTTCAATAAGCAGTTGAAAGCGCAGAGATATGAGCAGAGTGGGTGAGGGGAGGGGGAAGGGGGGATCACATGGGGTGTATACTGTATGGTAGTATGTTTATTTGATTGAGCTACGTTTCCTTTTTTAAAGCATACTTTCGGGCAGCACACGTAATATGCTTGATTCAATAATGGTCACAGAATCGCAGGCGGAGTGGGCGTGGCAGGGGCAAGGGCAGTAGCCAACTGACCGTCAAGGGAAATGCAATTTGCCATAAAAAAACAGAGAGAGAACGAAGCGTAAAAATGTCTTTAACAAGCTGAAAGGATAACGCACAAAAGGACAACGTCTCTCCTCCCCCTCCTTCAGTCTCTCTCTCTCTCAATCTCACTCTCTTTTTCTCTCGGTGTGTGTGCCTGCATTTTATGTGACTAACAATAAAAGGGCGTAACGGCATTTAAAGCCAGACACTATGGCAAATACATCAATACAAGCAAGTACACTGTGAGAAAGTGTTTGCTTGTTTGCATGACTTTTAAATATATGAATTAAGAGAAAGGGAATAAGTTAAGTATTCTATTTACACTAATATTAAGAATTTGTATAATCTAAACAGGTTTTTCTCTCAGTGCATGGCTGCCGCAAACAATAGTTGCAATCAATTGTTGCGACAGACACGCCCACAGTTCAATTGCATACGCACACTGCCCTAATCCCCTTCCCTCCCCTCCCCTCCCCTCCCATCGCCTCCTCCAGCACAATTTGTATTGCCTGCTTTTAGGTGCTTAGACGGGAAGCATACTCGTAATGTAAGGAAGCACTAGAAATGCGCTTTATTTCCATCTCGACTCCAAATGCATTTTCACTCCACAGTTCGTTGACCGCCTGCTGGAGTGTGTGTACCTGTTCCCCCTTCCACTCCCACTTCCACTCCTCCTCTATCACTCCCTCCTCCCCCTAGTCCTGACAGATCCATCAACTACAGTCACAACACTTTTCACTTGCACTTTTCACAATGATAACCGCAAAAGTCAGTTAAAATTCTCATTTCCGCTGTGGTTTCACCCAACTCCCAACTGAAACACTCTATTCCATTCCAAAAAGCAATTCCACTCGACTTAGTACAACTTGTTTCTAAACTAGTTTCAATATTATGGACGTTAAAATGAGTATTAGTAATACAGCTAGTGAGTAAATTGGAGTAAATTATATATAAATTTTCAAGAAAATATATCCATATTAAAAGATTTAGCGATTTCCATGGAGATTTGCTCTCCGCTCGCATATCACCTTTGGACTTTTATGAGCGTATTACATTTTAAATGATTGCAAAGAGTTGTACACACATTTGCGGATATGAAAACTTGTCGCACTTATGCTACCATTTCCGTCATACCCTCCCCCCCCCCCCCCACCGCTCTCTGTGTGTACTGAGGGGAAGGGGGGCTAACAACATTTCCGGTTTCCATTACTCGACTATTTTTTGACGCGTTTTTGCCCTTGAGGCGACACAAATGTCCGCAGCGCTTTCACCCCTTTTTCGCATACATATATTTTTGGCCACGAGCCCAGTGACTGTCGCCCCCCTCCCCCCACCTCCCCCTTACCCCTTGCTCCGGCCATTTTCACTATGCGCATCGTGTCGCAGCTGCTGCCTAGCACCCGTCTCTCACCCACCCTCCCGCTGTCTGTGTGTTTGCGGTCTCACAAGTGCAGTGGCATGCCCCCTCCTCCCCGTCCGTCCGACTCTCCAACCTATTCTCCTCTCCTATTGGACGTCGCGTAATCAAGTTTTGGTCGAGCCAAATAGACTCGTTGCGTTCGCTCGAGCGCCAAGTCTAGTCTATAATCAACATCGAATCAGACTCGACTACAACTTGTATTTTATGCAGTCGATATATGCTCCCCTCCTCCTCCTCCCCTCCTCCTCTCCACACTTCTCCTTCAATCAAAATCTTGGCTATCTAATGGCCTACGGTTGAAATGAAGTCCTCAAATAAAACGATTGCAATTCGATTCAAATTGAGCAGAAACTCAACATCATACATACAGGTTTTTAGGTTAGAAATTCTATAAAATTCGCTATAAATAATCCCCAATTATATTTATACCTTATTATAGACTATACACATAAGAGGTTCAGAGAAAAAGACTTGGAGATTCACTTAATGCTTCAGTCAAACCTGAAGTTGGTCTCGGTAGATATAACTATAAATCTTGCTACAATTATACTACTATATATATATATATATATATATGATAAATAAAGAAATCTTGTATAGTTGAGCCAGGTATTAATAATACCTTAATACACCCTTTTTACTCTCTAAGTACAGGCTACTTCCAGCTATATTTACATTGGGTTCTTGATATTTATCAGCTCAGTTACTACACAGTGACAAAAATTTGCATACTTGCAATACCGCGCTATCAGTCTCCCACCCTCTTCTCCTCCCGAGGGTTGGAACTCAATACACACAGACTGTAAGCGAGAATGCTCCAGGGAGCAGCACAGAGCCGCCTAATGAGTGTCGGCGGTTATTGTGGTTCCCCCCCTCCACCAACCCTCCCATCGAAGGAGTAGAGAGAAAAAACTGCATAGAATAATGAAATTATGCCAAGAAACGTCTCTTGCGCCCACTGTGCAGCAGCCGCAACTGGACCTCTATTATCTGCCCATTGGCCGGCCATTAAAAAGCAAAGGAAACCAGCAGCAGGCAGAGGGGGAGGGGGGTCCCCCTCTATACATACTGTATAATAAAAATCTCATATTTTATTCAAATTGGTAATATGAGCTTAAAGAAGAAGAGCAGTCCGACCGAGACACGAGTTGTGGCCATGAAATGTCTCAGTTTCGGTTTCAGTGGGGTTTATTTTTCAACTATTTCCAGAGGAGGACTGGGAGGAGGAGGAGCAGGAGAGGGTGCCCCCTGCCCTAGCCTCGGTTGCCTCCACTGGCATTTGCATTTCATTGACATTCATTTGCCAAGGGAAAGGGGAGTGGGGAGGAGAGAGGGGAGGAGAGAGGTAGCTTTGCCTTTGTTTTACTTTCAGCTTCGCTTTCTTTGCATAGCAAATTGAATTTGTAGCCAAAGTTCAACAATTGTTCTGCTCGTCGTACACCCCTCCCCCCCTTTACACTTTGTCCTATTTGCTTTCCGCTGTCCATTTAGCTGACCTGCATTGCCCTCCTCTATTGCTACTTATTCTTCCCAGCACCAAATCTCCCTACTTAGCCGCCTTCTCCTCCCTCTACCTCGTTCTTCTCTTTCTCCTCCTCCTCATTCTTCTGCCCGTTAAGCGGATTGTGCATGATGCACTGCAGCAGTCAGTCTTCCTCTCTTCCGCTACATTACTCTTTCTCCTTTGGCTTTTCACCCGCTTCCAATCGTATCAGCCTTAAGCTGATTTCCCTTGATTTCCGTTCACTTCTCCCCCAACACACACACACACACGCCTCTTCCCCTCCCCCTCCCCCTCTCCGATACCTTGTTGTTTTCGGGTGCATTAAACTCATTTGCCAAACGGCTTTCAATTATAATTTTTATTAATAATTCATTAGCACAATGTGTCGCCATTGTTGTTGTTGTGTAACGAGTGAAGCCAAAACACATTCTACACTCAGTCCCCCCCTCCCCCTTGGCTCTCCTCTCTCTAAATTGAAAATGAAAATGGAAATTTGAAATGCAAATTTTAAGGCAGCATTTTAAAGTGATTTTGGGCTCTATAAAATATTCCTCTAATTCCATGAGTTGGGCTCGATTGATATCAAAATAATATCAAATAAAGTGCCATACTGTAGAATTCAATTCTAGGCTACAATTAGTAATAAAATGAAGTAAATTTATACTAAATATTATTCAATTGCTCACTGATATTCCCATCACTATGCTTGAATGTATTATAGTTAATATTTAAAAATATGAATATATTATTTCACTATTCTAACGCAATCAATTCTTCGTCTCTGTTTCTCCTCTCCTATAGCTCTCCTATCTTTCTCCTCTTTCCTCTTATAATCTTCCAACTCTCAATTGCCTCTGCTTCTCCTCTCCTTTAGCTCTTCTATCGTTCTCCTCTTTCCTCTTATAATCTTCCAACTCTCAATTGTCTCTGTTTCTCCTCTCCTATAGCTCTCCTATCTTTCTCCTCTTTCCTCTTATAATCTTCCAACTCTCAATTGCCTCTGCTTCTTCTCTCCTATAGCTCTCCTATCTTTCTCCTCTTTCTTCTTATAATCTTCCAACTCTCAATTGTCTCTGTTTCTCCTCTCCTATAGCTCTCCTATCTTTCTCCTCTTTCCTCTTATAATCTTCCAACTCTCAATTGCCTGTTTCTCCTCTCCTATAGTTCTCCTATAGCTCTCCTATCTCCACTTGCTTTAAACTATCCCAGCTTTGAGGCATGTTAACAATGCAACTTATGAGTTCTGTTCAATTGATCTCTCTACTCAGATTTCATGGAGCAGCCCGTAATGGGAGGAGTGTCACAGGGGAGAGGCAGCAGCTAGAGGAGAGCAGGCAAGTGCAGGGCAATGGGGTATGCTCTGTCTGCGTCACGGTGTTCGGTTAGCAACCCCGTTTTGCTGGCTTTGGCTTTGGCTTTGCTATGGCTTGCCAGCTGTACTTACCCCCGGAACACACACACCCACACACACACACTCACACACACACACTCACACACACACACTCACACACACACACCCACACACACATGCTGTGACACCCATACTACAGCTGTCTGCGAACCTTATCGCACTCTCATCAGCTGTGGCAGCCTCTGTGGCTTGGCTGCTGTTGCTCTACCCCCCTTTCCTGCTTCCCCCTTCCCCCCTTCCCCCCTTCCCCTCTTCCCACACACTGTCGCTTGCCTTAACCCCTGCTGGTGATAAATAAAAACTGTCTGCGCCTATGTGAACGGCTGCTGCTCATGTTGCTGACTTTCTGTCATGTAAGTCAGCACAGACCTCCACCCCCACCCGCTGCCCCCCTCTCACACTCTCCCCCAAAAAGTATGCAACAGAAAAAAAGAGTATTGCGACAAGAGTAAAAAATGCGCATTGAAAAAATTCAATTTGATTGCTCTGTCCGCTTTGTCTATTGGCCATTTAAGCTACAGTTTAGCTAGCCCCAAGGCAAGGGGGGTGAACGGGGAGGGGAGGGGAGGGGGAGTGGCACATAGTACAGACTGCAGCTTAACAAGTTCATTCGTCCTGCTGCTGGGCAACATCGATACTCTCTACACTCTAACATAAATCAAACTGCAGTCCAATAGAGCTCAAAATGATAACGTCGAGAATACCTGATAAAAAACTGATAGAAAATAAAAAATACCACAAATATTATGGCCAAAATATCGCATCTGTATGCAAAGCAAGTGCTGCAAAAATACAACAAGTGTTTTCGCCCCGTTGCATAAATCAAATTGCAGTCAAATGCAGCTTAAGCACCATTAATAAAATACTAGAAAAAATACTAAAAAAATGCATGTAAATGCTGCTCAAGTATGCAGAAAAAACTGCCACAAATATGCTATCAAAATACATAAATCAATAAAAGTGTTCCACTCGACTGAACTTGTGTATAAATTACTATAAACATTCCATTCAAATTGGAAAATTCATAACAATTAAAATAACAAAATATCTCTCTCTAAGTATGCATAAAAAAACTATGAAATTGTAGTATTAAAAATGTGCTAAAATATGCCAAAAAAATACCTAAACAATTGAATATAAAATACACCAAAGCCTACTGAAAATATGACAACAGATGTTGTTGTACAGATCTGATATATGTAGTATATAGTACATAGTACATAGTATATAGTATGTAGTATATAGTATATATATATATAAATGTAGACATTCACATGGTGAAAAGATTACGCATACGTCACGTGTGACTGTAGCCACAGCCTGAGTGTAGTAGCTCTCTCTACTCGTATAGCAAAAACTAGGAAAGCTACAGTCGGATGCAACCGACAGTGGAAAACCTTGTACTTTCCCTTGCAGCAGCTAATGCTAATACACACACACACACACACATACACACTTATATATATATATATATAAAGTATATGTACGATAAGTGTAGACGTTCACATAGTGAAAAGATTACGCATACGTCACGTGTGACAAAAGACACAAACTGTAGCCACTGTAGCCTGAGTGTAGTAGCTCTCTCTACTCGTATAGCAAAAACTAGGAAAGCTACAGTCGGATGCAACCGACAGTGGGAAACCTTGTACGTTCTGCGTTAGCTAATGCTAACAATACACACACGCATACACACTTATGTATATATATATATATATAAAGTATATGTAGGATAAGTGTAGATGTAGTGAAGAGATTACGCATACGTCACGTGTGACAAAAGACACAAACTGTAGCCACTGTAGCCTGAGTGTAGTGGCTCTCTCTACTTGCATAGAAAAAACGCGCTAATGATGTGTCCCCAATAACTGATTTTCACTTCTCCTTCTCTATATATACATAGTTCTCTCCTCTCATGTCTCTCCCGTCACATTCGATGCCATTGAACACACGCTGAGCTTTCATCATTCACCGTTCACCATTTGCTGCTAATTACATTCTGTGGCCAGCATAACAAATCCCTGATGCCAAAATAGCGGTAAAAATAATACAGGACAAAAAAGAAGAAGAAAAAAGAACAACATGTGACCAGGTTGAACTTTAGGCAGGACGAATTTATGATTGATGAAGTGTGGGCGAGGAGGAATGGGCAGGAGTGGATGAATGTAGTACAGGGTATACGGAAAAGAAAGCAACGAATGCACGGCGAAAGGGAGAGGGAGAGAGAGAAGAGCAGAGAATGGAGTAGGACAAGTAATTAAAATACCAGGCAGGCAAATGGAGCACAGGACGAGTGGAGTGGTTGTTGTGGCAGCCACATGTGTTGCCACAAATGGTCGAGCGGAAAAACATATTGATTGATTTTTAATTACAAACATTTAGCAGTGCACAGTGCACAGTGTACGTACACTGAGAGAAAGGGCAGTAACAGAAGGCCAGTCAATGAGTCCGGCGCTGTTTCAATTTCAATTATGCAAATACTCTTTATATTAAACGCATAAACAAGTGCGTGGCAACAAGTGCCATCCACAGACAGCGAGAGGGGGAGAAGGGAGAGAGAAATGGAGAGAGAGATAGAGAAACAGAGAGTGAGCGTGAGAGGGGCACTTCAACTGGGGCGTAACGATGCTGCAAGGTGTATAATTGCCGCTGGCAACGCCGACGCATGCAATTAGCGTTGCCATACGGAGAGAGAGGGGAGAGAGAATGGGGGGGGAGAGAATGAGAGAAAAGGAGGCAGAGAGAGAGAACAGAGATAGAGCGTGGCACTCGACGAGCTGCGACCGTCTGTAAAACTGCATAAAACTTGCTGGCAAAGTGAAAAGTTTCTTTTTATTGTCTCCTTGGCCTTAGCCTCCTCCTCTCCTCCTTCGTCTTCGTCGCTTTCTTCAACCTTCTCCACCTTCTCCTCTTGTCCGCTATTTAACGCCGCCCCTGAGCGTGTTCAATCAATGCGCCATTGTTGAAACGCGTTCGACAATTGCAAATTGTCGAGCTGAAAAAACGGTTTTCCACTTGGATTTCGCTCCCCATTGAATATGCCTCTTTATTCAAAGCGCACTCACTCGGTATTCACCGGCATTCACAGGCATTCACTGGCATTCACTTCTCAGTATGCTTTCAGTCTGAATTTAAACTTTCATATGCACAATGCTTGCGTTTCTTTCTTCTCTCCTCCCCTCCCCTCCCCACCCCATCGCCCTCCTCACGCTGTAAAAGTTTTTTAATTGAAAATTTTCATTGCATACTTTGCGGCAGCAAAATCTCAGTGTATATATACATATATGTATTACTGTAACAAAGCTTATTAAAGTTGAAAAGTTATTACATTATTTTAAGCAATTTAATGCCGCCTCTGCCCGAGCCTCAACATATATATAGGAGACCCCCGATAAACCCAAGAGCTGAGGTATAAGTTGAAACTGATACACAGAGCGAAAAATGGCGTTGTATATATAGATATGATAGCCCAGATTCAGCTATAACTCATTCACTTTTCAGACCTTAAAGAGCGACAAGTTTAAAGTTCTTAACCCCATACTGCCCGCGCTTATGTTAATCAAGTGCCCTACCCTAGGGCCTGTTGCAAGTTGAGGTATTATTTTCAATTTGTGTTGCATGCCCCCCACTCTATCGCCTGGGAATATAAATGACAAGCAATTTAGTTGGCATTCGAGGGATTCGATGAAGCATTCAGTGATTCATTCAGCACCCTCTATGTCGTTCGGTCTGTGCTACACGTGATAATTGCTAAGCAGTACAGAGTACAGCCTTGTCCTGTGTCCACTCGAGGCGGAGGCAGACAACTTATTGAATCCATACAATTTGTATGACTCCCCCCCACCCGCTATCGCTCTCCACTATTTCAATTGTCTATGCAAAGCGCCTTGAATCAGCAAATGACCAGGCGAACGGACCACGCCCCCTTGTCATGGCTTTTGTCTCCTGTCGCCCTTTTGTCTCTCGGTCTCTCGGTCTCCCGGTCCCTCGCTCTCTCGCTGTCTGCTGTTGCCTTTTGCTGAGATAAATTTCAATGAATACTTTCTTCTTTTTTTACATGGAGAATCGGGTGTCTGAGGTGAGAGAGAGAGAGCTCTGGGCTGCTGTGTTATCCTGTGGCTTTCGCATTCTTTGTTTATCTTTATACATTTACAATTAAAAGGGCTCTGGCATTGTTGTCGCTGTCGTAATATTAATGAATCTTTTCCCCAACTCGCCCTCTCTTCTCCACCTTCCCTCTCCCCTATCTACAGCCATTCAACACATGTGTTTTACCCGCAAAATCCCAAAATGCTGCGACACGTTAATTGATTGCAATTTGTATATGGAAATTGCGCCTGCTGCTGCTATTTTTTATCTACCCTGTGAACAGTGGGCCAAGGGGTATATCTCTCCTGAAAATTAAGCTATAGGACTAGCCACAGTTATCAATCTAGAGTGTTGAAATTTGGCATAGACTTAGCCCAAGACGTGTCTAAACTATGCTGAAAATTGCATCAGAATCGCTTCACAAAATACTTGTATACACTATATATACCTAAGGTAATTATCAGTGAGAATGGCGCCATCTGTTGTTGAGTAGCATTTGCCGTTTCTATATATTATACGTCTATGTTATCACACTCCCGACTGTCGTCTGCCTGTTTGTCTATTGCATCTGTATGCAAATGCCGTGTGTGTTTCACGATTTATACAATAGGGGGCGCTATTGTTTGCTTTTGTCTGTTTGCCTGTTTGCCATTTGTGTTTGTGTTTGCGTGTGTCATCGGCAATTGTCTCATTAAACGATATCAATAAATTCATAATTATTATCGGCTGCACTCCACTCACCCCTTCCTCCTTGCCCTGCAGCAAGTGCACGGCGCCGGAACGCTGTATGCCGGGCAGAAACCACATGGGATGCGTTAGCAGCAATCGCTCCATCAGACCCAAATCACAGGGCGGTGAATTGTCGCTCGAGTCGCGGGAGCTCTCGTCGCTCGACGTTTCGCCCTCGGCCAGTATGCCGCCCTCCGAGCTGGATACCAGAGATGTGCGTGACTGTAATACAACGGGGAGATGGGGAGAGTGACAGTTAGTGTGGGTTACAACTAATATTAGATTACTTAAGCCTGGTTAATAGAATATTATGTAGAGCTCGTTAGATGACTGCAAGTATTCTGTGAACGGAGTATCAGCCAGAGTAGAGCTTTAATACTTGACTTTAGTCTCATTGTATATGGTATTTTGCTCATCTGCCATACAAAACCAGGGCTGCCAGCTCTTGTAATGACCTAAAGCAAGCAGCTGGACTGTTGAAAAGTTCACAAATTATCATTTAACTAAACCCTAAGCGATTTGTATGGTCAAAGTGAATTAGACTACATATTTGTGTGTTGTTGCCATACTAAACCAGGGCTGCCAGCTCTTGTAATGACCTAAAGCAAGCAGCTGGACTGTTGAAAAGTTCACAAATTATCATTTAACTAAACCCTAAACGATTTGTATGGTCAAAGTGAATTAGACTACATATTTGTGTGTTGTTGCCATACTAAACCAGGGCTGCCAGCTCTTGTAATGAGCTAAAGCAAGCAGCTGGACTATTGAAAAGTTCACAAATTGTCATTTAACTAAATCCTAAACGATTTGTATAATCAAAGTGAATTAGACTACATATTTGTGTGTTGTTGCCATACTAAACCAGGGCTGCCAGCTCTTGTAATGACCTAAAGCAAGCAGCTGGACTGTTGAAAAGTTCCCAAATTATCATTTAACTAAACCCTAAGCGATTTGTATAGTCAAAGTGAATTAGACTACATATTTGTGTGTTGTTGCCATACTAAACCAGGGCTGCCAGCTCTTGTAATGACCTAAAGCAAGCAGCTGGACTGTTGAAAAGTTCACAAATTATCATTTAACTTAACCCTAAGCGATTTGTATAGTCAAAGTGAATTAGACTACATATTTGTGTGTTGTTGCCATACAAAACCAGGGCTGCCAACTCTTGTAAAGACCTAAAGCAAGCAGCTGGACTGTTGAAAAGTTCACAAGTTATCATTTAAGTAAACCCTTAGCGATTTGTATAGTCAAAGTGAATTAGACTACATATTTGTGTGTTGTTGCCATACAAAACCAGGGCTGCCAACTCTTGTAAAGACCTAAAGCAAGCAGCTGGACTGTTGAAAAGTTCACAAGTTATCATTTAAGTAAACCCTTAGCGATTTGTATAGTCAAAGTGAATTAGACTACATATTTGTGTGTTGTTGCCATACTAAACCAGGGCTGCCAGCTCTTGTAATGACCTAAAGCAAGCAGATAGACTGTTGAAAAGTTCACAAATTATCATTTAACTTAACCCTAAGCGATTTGTATGGTCAAAGTGAATTAGACTACATATTTGTGTGTTGTTGCCATACTAAACCAGGGCTGCCAACTCTTGTAATCACCTATAGCAAGCAGCTGGGCTGTTGAAAAGCTAAGCTATCGTGTATTACTGTTAAACTTAAATAAATAAATAGCAAGTTGAGCTATTGTAGCTGTACTTTTTGCCAGGGCTACCACAAACAAGGGCTGCTGTATACAACATAGATACAGACAAGGCTTGAAGCCACTCGACTGCACTATTGCTGCAAGCATATGAGCTCTCATGGCTCGACAGACAGCTATAATATGACAAATGACTGTGTGTCGTCTGCTCGTTTGCCCCAACCCTGGTTGACACACTGCTCTAGGGCCTCCACACACATTGTGAATACTTGAGTGCATTCTCATGTTATGCCATCAAATTGTAAAGCAATACAGGCGAATATTTTGGGCTCAACTTTAAAAAGAACGCTGCAGGGCGAATTCTTGCACAGTTCCTCATTCGTTGCCCCACTCCAGCCCTGGTCTCACTCTGATGAAATCAAAATTCTGTAGCAGTCGCATAGGCGTTTTTAATTGAAAATTGCCGTGGGCTGTCTTTTGAAGTTGTTTTTCAGTCGCCTCCTCTCCTCTGCCCCCTCTCCTCTGCCACTCATCGCATACTTGGCAAAACTGCAACCCTGCGGGGTTTCGCAGCACAACTGCAGGGTGCTGCGGCACCCAGGGCTGGGGGACTATTGAGGTTATGCACCCCACTTCTTATGTTGTCTTTTTTTTCCCATTTTTTGACGTCAAGTCTATCACGCTGATGATGTTTGCCCACTGTAAGCGATGCCAAATTGATGCCAAGGCAACATCTCAACGCAACATCAACAGCAGCTTATGCAAATGCAAATATGTTGAAGCGAAAAAAATAGCTAAAAGACCCGCATATAGCTGGAAAAGCAGCAGGGTGTTGGGTGTGTACAATTTAAAGACGTAAACTGAAAATTAAGCACAAGATCTGCTCCGATTCTTGGCAGATGAGAGAATAAGCCCTACGACCTAACCCAAACGACCTAACTTTTTCGCAAGATGATTCATTTGGAGCTCACAGCAACTCTATCAAATGATTTCACTTTATTTTAACTTATCGAAACTCAAAACAAGTTGAAAACATACTTTAAAAATTTAAAATTAAACTCAAGATCTGCTCCGATTCTTGGCAGATGAGAGAATAAGGCTTGCGACCTAACCCAAACGACCTAACTTTTTCGCAAGATGATTCATTTGGAGCTCACAGGGTGTGTACAGTTTAAAGACGTAAATTGAAAATTAAGCTCAAGATCTGCTCCGATTCTTGGCAGATGAGAGAATAAGGCTTGCGACCTAACCCAAACGACCTAACTTTTTCGCAAGATGATTCATTTGAAGCTCACAGCAACTCTATCAAATGATTTCATTTTATTTTAACCTATCGAAACTGAAAACAAGTTGAAAACATACTTTAAGCTGACTCCAGGGCTGGTTGGCCAGGGCTGAGTAGCCACTTCAGTGCGAGTCAAGTGGCCACACCCCCTCCGCCCATGCGCCCACATTAACACTCGTTAGGGTTGTCATGGATAGGGTTGTGCCGTGTTTTTTCGAGTAGGCAAAAAAAGAAAAGGGTCTCTCGCATCACTAATTGAGTTATTGCTGGACGAATGTCAAATTAGGTTGTTTCACCTTTTCAAGTCGCGGTGGCTAAATGTGATTTACACTGGCGCATTTTAATGTTTTGATGTCATTTATTAAAACAGGGTTGCCAGAGCTACCGCTGGCATTAATCATGCGCCGCGTTGACAAGTGCCGGAAATGAATTCCAGCTAAGAAGTATCTGAGCGAAAAGACAACGCAAATGCAAACGCAATGATATGGAAATTTAAAGGAAAAAAGAAAATGTGAAAAGCTGCTCAGTTTATTTGCCAAGTATTTAAATGCAAGGGACACAGACAGACAGACAATGGGAATGAAAGAAAATGTTTGAAATATTTCAGCAAAACAGTGGAAAAAAGGCAACCCAGCAGGATAACTGGCAACTGGCAACTGGCAGGACGAGGACGTCCCGTGTTGCAAAATTATGCTTAAATCAAAAATCACAGCGAGCTGAAAGCGAAATACCATGCCCTTGGGTTGCGGCAACCCTTATAATACGCCATGTCCCTTTTTTGCCTGTACCTCTCTCCAGCCATGAGGTGGGATGCTGCGCATATTTTATACCCTGCATTAGGTCTTAAGTATTGCTTATTACCAGCGAGACGCAGCCCGAACTGCTTGGCGACCTTTTATACCCTGCACCGACTGGCAATGGGGTGTGCCAAGTGCACATGCTTCTGCCAAGTCTGTTTCTTCTTCCTATAGGGCATGCTCTAGTCGAGAGCGCTGACTGGCTTCTGTGCCTTATTATTCTACATTTGCTTTGATAACAGGGAGGCGAGTGTGAGCACTGCTTGCCACTGCTTGCTACTGCTTGCCGTTCGCCAGAGAAAACTATTCGCGGCGCTGTGGCCATAATGCGTTTGCTTATTAAGTTAGATCAGGCTTTCATTTGTTTACAGTTGTTGCCAAAAGCATACACACACACACACACACACTCCACACACACACACACACACATATACATCTGTAGCTGCTGACAGCAACCCTCAATGGCCACTGAAGCTTTCTCTAAGTAGCCTGACTGCAATTTCATTTCTTTTTTCCTCTTTTGCTTTCTTCTTTATGGGGGTTGCTCTGCCCTGGTCGCATGTGTGTTCGCCCAAGAGAGAATGGGAGAGACTGCGAGAGACAGCAGGAGAGAGAGTCACGCGTAATGTTAAGCAAACAGTCGCGACTTTAAATCTCGTTTCTGCCTCTCTGCCTGCCACTGCAACACAATTGGGCAACCAAGCGATGCGGCCAGACAAACAGCAGGAGTCGAAAGGAGCAACTCAAGTAGCAGCGACTGCAACTAGTAGAAGTAGAAGCTGCGACTAAAGTTTGAGCTGCACTCGGAGAAGAAACACGCCACATGGAAGCCAACAAAGTCCAATTCCAGATAACATTTTTCCAAATAATGCCACAGATACAAATAGCATGCGTTTACACTCGGAGAAAAGACTCAACTCTTTGTCCTCACTGACTGACTGACGGACTGACTGACACTCTGACTGACTGACTGACTGACTGACTGACTGATAATAATACCATAGATACAAATAGCATGCGTTTACACTCGGAGAAAAGACTCAAGTATACATACAAAACTCTTTGTCCTCACTGACTAACTGACTGACTGTCTGACTGACTGACTGACTGACTGACTGACTATTTGACTGACTATCTGACTGACTGACTGATAATAATGCCACAGATACAAATAGCATGCGTTTACACTCGGAGAAAAGACTCAACTCTTTGTCTTCACTGACTAACTGACTGACTGACTGACTGACTGACTGACTGACTGACTGACTGACTGACTGACTGACTGACTGACTGACTGACTGACTGACTGACTGACTGACTGACTGACTGACTATCTGACTGACTGACTTATAATAATGCCATAGATACAAATAGCATGCGTTTGCACTCGGAGAAAAGACTCAAGTATACATACAAAACTCTTTGTCCTCACTGACTGACTGACTGACTGACTGACTGACTATCTGACTGACTGACTTATAATAATGCCATAGATACAAATAGCATGCGTTTGCACTCGGAGAAAAGACTCAAGTATACATACAAAACTCTTTGTCCTCACTGACTGACTGACTGACTGACTGACTGACTATCTGACTGACTGACTTATAATAATGCCATAGATACAAATAGCATGCGTTTGCACTCGGAGAAAAGACTCAAGTATACATACAAAACTCTTTGTCCTCACTGACTGACTGACTGACAATCAACGCATCAACGCGTTCTAGATCTTTCGCCTAATGACAGTTTACAGCTTAAAGTCAAGCACTAAGAAGTATCTCTCCAAAAGTCCATCTAGAAGTGGGTAAATTTTGAGTTTAAAAGTTAAAATACCACAGAAATAATTCTAGTCGTTTCTACTTCAGTTCTATGCTCAGTTATCATTGTAATCACAACTATATTTCCGCCAAATAGTTACCTTATATCTAGCGTTTTTCCAAGTGTAGCATACTTTCAGGCAGTAGTGACTGCAGCAGCAGCTGTAGTAGTTGCTTTCTCCTACTTCCTCTCTCTCGCCCACCTCCCTCTCCTTTACTTTCCGCTGCCTTCCTTCTCTCTGACTACATGCAACCGATTTCAGGGTCAGGGACTTGGCAGCTACGGCGGAAGCAGACAACAGCAGCAGACACTGAAAGTTGTTGTTGCTGCTGTTCAGACAACGAAAGTAAGTTGACTTCCGGCCGATTTCTGGCGGCTGAAAATGAAAATCTACCAAAATACTCAGACCCCTCCCTGCCTACTCCCCCCCTCTATAACTAGCGCACCTTTTGTTAAACATTGCGTCGTGTCTGGCTCTACACTCTCTCTCTCTCTCTCTCTCTCTCTCTCTGATCTGGCTGTCTGTCTACCTGGCTCTATATTGAGCTGCCTTCAATTTCTTTTCATTTCAATTGGCAATTTTTGTCTAATATAAAAATGCTAACGTTCCCTCCGCATTTCCCCTCGCCACTCCCCTCTGTGCGCTAATAAATTGCACAACAAATTGCAGTGCAAGAAGATAATGCGACCGCACAAAAGTATGCAATGAAATATTTCACAGAGACAATAAATACTGATGTCTTCGACGACCGAATGTTTAAAAGCACTACTCTACTCTCTACTCTACTACTCTACTCTACTCTCTGCTCTACGTCTGTCCTAAGCAGCTAAACTATTAAATTAAATCACTGACTAGAACGAGGAAGAAAGAACCAAATAGTTGGCTTGATTTATAGCAGTGGAAATTTGCAGTCTTAGTGATGGGGTAAGAGGGTCGGAGCTGTACAGACTTCATCGAACATCGAGCATCTAAGAAGATGATATGATGAAGCGTTGCTATAATGTAAAGATGTAGTTATGTAATGATGATATACTCTAAGGCTTGTAATAATGATGAAAAGATGCTACAATGAATGGATGTAATGATGTAGTCATGTAAAGATGTAATGATGTAAAGATGCAGGTCTTAAGTCGCGGAACATCTAAGAAGATTACATGATGAGGTTATGTAATGATGCAACCCTCTTAGGCTTCAATAATCATGTAATAATGATGTAAAGCTGCTATAATGAATGGATGTAATGATGTAGTTATGTAATGATGTAAAGTTGTAATGATAATGATGCAATACTGTGCTCTTAAAGTTGAAGGTCTTAAGTCGCGGAATGTTATAAATAAATCTGATATGATGTATGGAATGTGGTGCCCACTGTGCCACAGTGGAGCAGAAACGTGCAGTTGTTAAGCTAAAAGCTGAGCCAGGTGGAGCTTAAAAGCATTGCACGTGTTTCGAGCTATGACTAGTGTGTGTGTGCGTGTGTGTGTGTGTGTGTGTGGTGCACTCGAGACTGAATTATTGCCTGACGCAGCGCGGGACATGACTCGAAGCAGCAACTATAGTGCCATGGTCCATGGGCGTAGGGGGACAGAGGGGGGCAGAGGGGAGAGTGCCGAAATAAAAGACAAATAGCAGCCACGTAAAATGTTGTTGAATGTTTTAAAAAACCATAAAAACCACAGAGAATTACATTTAATGGCAGCAGCCGCAATGCCAGCAGCAGCATCTACTCTTTTCGGGTGACATATGCGTTCTGTCTGCGTGTGTGTGTGTGTGTGTGTGTGTGTGTGAGTGAGTGTGTGTGAGTGAGTGTTTAGTTTACAGTTACAGTCACAGCTCCAGTCTCACTCTCCACCCTGCTCGCCTGTCGACGACAGATTGCAGTGTATTATGACAGAGCGAGGCATTAGGGCCTAAGCCCGAGCCGTGGGTCTCTGTGCGGCTAATTGAAGCGTGATGTTGACATGTCGATTTGTGCCAGACTATGAATGCATAATTAACAGCACTTTCTAGTGCAATGTGGCAACAGCGCAGTGCGAGGGAAACATGGCAACTATGTGTAGTCTTTGCGGTGGCAGAATGTACAAAAAAGCAAACAGTTAAAGTGAACACTCTCCCTCTCTTCGATGACTGAAGTGTGGCAACAGTGTGGAAGTGCGGCAACAGTGCATGAAATGTGGCAACAGTGCACAATAAGTGCAATAAGAATGTACAAAAAAACAAACAGTTAAAGCGTACATTCTCCCTCTCTTCGATGACTGAAATGTGGCAACAGTGTGGAAGTGTGGCAACAGTGCATGAAATTTGGCAACAGTGCACAATATGTTCAATTAGAATGTACAAAAAAACAAACAGTTAAAGTGAACACTCTCCCTCTCTTCGATGACTGAAATGTGGCAACAGTGTGGAAGTGCGGCAACAGTGCATGAAATTTGGCAACAGTGCACAATATGTTCAATTAGAATGTACAAAAAACCAAACAGTTAAAGCGAACATTCTCCCTCTCTTCAATGACTGAAATGTGGCAACAGTGTGGAAGTGCGGCAACAGTGCAATTTCAGAGAAAACTATGCAAACTTTCTAATTACATTCCCCTGCATGCAATTTGGCAACAGTGCACAAAATGTGTGCAATTTGAATAAGCCGAAAACTAGATGTAGATATAAGTAGTAAAACTGGCCATAAGGGAAGAGAGCGCTCTCCTCCACACACACTCACAGTCAAATACAATAAACATTGAGCTCCTCCTGCCCCACCCCCTCCCTGAGACGCAATAATAAGCGGCACATAAAATATATGACCATAAAATGGCCACTGGCGAGACATAGACAAATGTTTTCTCTTTGCCAGGAAGTAAAGTAGTAGCTGGAGTTGGAGATGGGGCTGGAGACGGAGACGGAGACAGAGCCGGACACTTGGCGTTGCTGTCAAAAAGTCACAACCATTAGGCGTTAAACCAAAGGGATGGGATGGGGATGGGAATGGGTCTCAACTGAGGCAGGCAGACTGCAATATGAGAACTGAAATGAAGTGACAAGGTTACAGATGGCCAGACATCAGAGCGCATCAACTGCCATTCGGTTGGACAGAGTTAAGTAGGGTATAGGCAGAGCCAAACACTGTGCTGAGCTGTGGACACACTTCATTAGAGTACACTACACACTTTTAAGGCAGTCCATGCAATACTACCCTGCGAGTGCCATACACAAACTTGTCGAGAGACCAGAGTACTCGAGCAAATAGTTTCACTATAGCCGGGTGTGATGGACGATCCTTTCGACTTGCAAGCAGTGCAAGCAGTTCTAATGCTAAGTTCACAAATTACGAGCAATTGTTGCTTATTTGATGAAAGCAAGATTCATTGCGTTTACAAGCAGTGCAAACTATACAAGCAGTGCAAGCAGTGCTCCCACAAGCAGTGCAACTTTTGCAAGCAGTTCTCCGGATTACATTTACCTAATCTCTTACAATTTATGACGTATTTATCTCTATATAGGATGAGCTTCATTACAATTGCAAGCAGTACAAGCAGTGCAAGCAGTGTTTTTTGATACTAGCATAATTTTTGTATTTAGAATGAGATTGCAATAAATTTCAGCACTGTTTACGATATTCAGAAGACACAAATGTGCCACAACAGTGCATTCTAGCGGTTTTTAGCCATTTATAGCTAAAAGAGGGGAGGAGGAAAACGCTTTAAAGCTAAATATTGCGAGTTTAGTGCCTGACATTTGTGTCTTAGCATACATGTCTCTTCTGTTACAGAAACCTGGCATACCCCATGGCGACGCATTTGGTTCGGGTATTAAAAGCATAAAGAAAAGGGCCAAAAAGAATGAATGTCAAGAGTCAGAGACAGAACATGACATGACAAGCTTAAGCTGGCCACTGGGGGAGCGGGGGGGCAAGCAGCTGCCACAGGACAGATATTTTTGGCTATAAGCCGCTGACAAAGCGCCACTAATACCGCTGCAATTAGTACACAGACGGACGTGGCCCTGGGCACACCTGTAGTATCTGTACCTGGACAGATTAGAGACTGCCGAAAAAAGAACCAACCAGTTGTTTATGTACTTTCCAGAGGGGGCGTGGCCGGGGGCATGGGCAACATGCCAGCAACGTGCAGGGTTGAAAAGCCATAATGAAAGTAATAAAGTTGAGCAGCAGCACTAAACTCTACTCTACTCTGCTGTCCTTTGAAACCCTTCATGCGGCTCATGTGTTGCATGCAACTTGTGGCAAGCTGTCTGTGGTTATGGCAACAGCAGCAGACACTTTTATCGCCCATCAGTTGTTGCTTTTGTTGTTTTTATTGAATATTCATAAATGCACAAAAAAACATCGAGAGAGAGAGAGAGAGAGAGAGAGTGGAGGAGGGGGTGGCACAGGGGGAGGTGGGGATAAATTGTTGTTGCTGCCACTGATGATGATGCCGGCATTGGCTATCGGCGGCTGCCACAGCTGCTGCTGCTGCCCCCGCCCATCAGCTGCACAGTGGCACAAACGTCAAGGCAACAATTGTGTAAATATGTTTGTACTCTGGGATTAGTTTGCTGACTCTGCATTCGGTAGATTAAGTTTATTTTACACCCAAGTGAATGATAAACAATGAACAAAATCGTACTACTCGCATTACTTTACGCTTTCAATTACAATAACTCTGACCATCGACCACTTAAGAGTCTAGCTGTTCCCACTGCTGTTCCCACTACTATTCCCACTACTGTTCCCACTACTGTTCCCACTACTGTTCCCACTACTGTTCCCTCTAATGTTCCCACTACTGTTTCCACTACTATTCCCACTACTGTTCCCACTACTATTCCCACTACTGTTCCCACTACTGTTCCCGCTACTATTCCCACTACTGTTCTCACTACTTTTCCCAGCACTGTTCCCACTACTGTTCCCACTACTGTTCCCACTACTGTTCCCACTACTATTCCCACTACTATTCCCACTGCTGTTCCCACTACTGTTCCCACTACTATTCCCACTACTATTCCCACTACTACTCCCACTACTGTTCCCACTACTGTTCCCACTACTGTCAATACTTTGGTTTCTTAGAGAGACTGTTCCCACTACTGTTACCACATGTACTGTTCCCACAACTAATATTAGTACATGTGCTAATTATGTTAACATTATGACTACTGTTCCCATCACTAAAAGTCTACCTAATACAGTTGCCATTGCTGTTCCCACTAGCACATTCTATGTACTACGACTGTTCCCACTACATCTACATTCACTGCTCGTGCTTCGTCCCACTGTGCAGCACAACCACCGAGTCATTGAAATCAATATTTGATGCCACAGTCGAGACTTGCAAGATGTTTGTCCGATTGTCCCCCTGTCCGTCTGTCTGTTCAGTCTCCGTTTTGGTCAAATGCAACAGGAAATGCAGCACAAATTAAAATGTGAACATGTGTCCCTGTGCGTGTGTGTGTGTGTGCGTGTGTGTGTGTGTGTATCATGCGCCTCGTGCCACACCAAGTGGTCCAGACAGGCCACTCGTTTGTGGTTGAAGCTGAGTCTAGTTCCTGTCTGGACATCTGTACAGCTTTATCTATATCCACTATATGCAGATAGACACACACACACACACACACACACACACACACACACACACACACAATATTTACAACTGCCTGTAAGTTTCCCATTTGGTTTTTGCCTTTGAACTTGTCAAAGAGTTGAGCTAAATTAGTTTTAACCAAGCTGCTACACTGCTAGAAAAACTTTCTGTTAGGTGGCAATAATTTGCACAGTGTATGACGCCAATGGAACCTAAGGCATGTTGCATGATTGCTTGTTTACAACTGAACGTACGATTCACTCAAGTTCGAGGGAGAGAGCCTCGGAGAGACTTTGCCTCCTAAGATTTGCCAGTGAAGTTTGGCAACAGTGCCTCCTATAGCAAATGACGCATTATTGAGCAATAAGAGACGCCTGAAGTGGCAAGCACTGACTGATGTATGATTTCAATGGAACCTAAGGCATAGTGTATGATTACTTGTTTCTCGGAGAGACTTTGCCTCCTAAGATTTGGCAGTGAAGTTTGGCAACAGTGCCTCCTATAGCAAGTTACGCATTATTGAGCAGTTAGAGACGCCTGAAGTGGCAAGCACTGACTGATGCATGACTCCAATGGAACCTAAGGCATAGTGTATGATTACTTGTTTCTCGGAGAGACTTTGCCTCCTAAGACTTGCCAGTGAAGTTTGGCAACAGTGCCTCCTAAAGCAAATGACGCATTATTGAGCAGTTAGAGACGCCTGAAGTGGCAAGCACTGACTGAAGGCAGACAACAATGTGCAAGTGAATGTGAGTATGAGTGTGAATGTGAGTATGAGTGAATGTGAGTATGGGTGTGAGTGAGTGTTGGTATATCAAATTAACTAGTTAATTGACTTGTCAGAATGCGTTCGTGTCAGACAGAAAGAGTTGCCGAGGGAAGGATTCGGCAGTTATTAATGAATGCCAAAGTGAATGCGCGTGTGAATGCGAGTGAATAACAGTGAATGTGGCGACACTCACGCACGAATGCATGTAAATAACGAAGCAATAATGGCCAGGCACAAAAGAAGAGCAGAGAACGTGTATTGTAATTTTTATATTTACTCTCGGTATCATTTGATGCGGAGTTTATGGATGCCACCAGAGGCACCATTATCATTATGTGGCCGCCTCCCAGTCCTGGCGACACGTAGCAAATTATGAATGAATGAATGAGTGAATGAACGACTGAATGAATGAGTGCAAAAGGCACAATAGCCCGTTGTCGCTCCGGCCTCTTATCATTCTGCTATAATTGGCACTTACTCCGACTACAATCTCCTCATTTTTCTCTCCCACTCCTCCTCTTCCTCTTCCCCTGCCTCCTTGCGTAATAGTTGAGGACAGATGCAAAGAGTCATCATTTCGGGTACTCATCAATATGCGGCCAGGGTACTTTTTTCATTTCCAACAATTCCCAAAGAGTTTTCACTTCTTCTACCTCAATTTTCTTCACATAAGGGTGAAAAATACGTAAGAAACTTTTCTCCTCCTCCTCTAATTGGAATGGAATTGATTTGCCCAAGTTCTATAGAAGATTGGTGCTAAATACTTCAACATATAACATTCACTACATCGAATGTTCATTCTAGCGAATGTTCACTCAATCGAATGTTCACTCTATCGAATGTTGCCTGTATCAACTGCTTGCATATGCTCAACCAATCGAATTTCCTTTCAATCTTTATTCGTTCAATCATAAGCACATCTTGACGTTACATTCACTCTATCGAATGTTCACTCTATCGAATGTTCACTCTATCGAATATTTCGTTGCCTTACATTTAATCGTAAGCATATTTTAACCCTAGCACGCATTAAGTTCACTCTATCGAATGTTCACTCTATCGATTGTTCACTCTATCGAATGTTCACTCTATCGAATATTTCTTTGCCTTCTTACATTCAATCATAAGCATATCTCAACGCTATCAAACATTAAGTTCACTCTAGCGAATGTTCACTCAATCGATTGTTCACTCTATCGAATGACAATGTAAATTCCACTCACCTGACTGAGCTCATCTCGGGAACGGCGTGTGCACTTGGGCAGCAGTGCCTGCATATCATCCTCGAAGGCGCCAGCATGCGCCAAGTCAACAACATCATCATCCGCATCCGCGTCCACATCCGCATCCGCTTCAATGCTGCTGCTGCGATGATTCTGTTGGTTAGTAGCTGTCATGTTGCTGCTGCTGTTGTTGTTGTTGTTGTTGCCTGTTTGAACATTCAATTTGTTGTTGTTGTTGTTCGACTGCTGAGATTTTTGTGACTGTTGTTGCTGTGTGGCATTGTTGTTGTTGTTGTTGTTGTTGCCACTGCTGCTGTTGTTGTTGTTGTTGTTGTAGTTGTTCTGACTCTTGACAGCATCGGTCTGCTCGGCAAGGGGCGTGGCAACAGCAGCAGCAACAGCGCCACCGGGCAGCTGCTCGTTTGTTCTGCAAGAGAGCGAGAGTAGAGAGTGATTGAGTGAGTGTGTGTGTGAGATTGCGAGAGTGTGCAACATGTTGCATGCAACGGAGGGAACAAGTTCGATGCGAGCAACACATGTTCGACTGAGAGATCGAACATGGCTGAACGACTCAATACGCATGAGGAGTAGGATGCAGACAAGTTCGGCCAAACACTTGCAACAACAACTTGCAACAAGCCCAATCGAGCCGAGTTGCAACCAAATGTTAGGCATAAATTGAAGACTTAAAGTGAGCCAATAGAAGAGAGCTAAACAGTGGGAAATGCTCAATGAGTTGTTGTTGTTGTAGCAGCTTTTCCAAGCCGCCCCCTGCCCCGCCCCCTCCTCAGCTAATGCGCCCACCGATACATCATTTGTCACTCGTCCGTGTGGCAGGGGGGCATCAGCGGGGCAGGGGAGTGTCGCAGCTGTCAAAAGGTTAATTTGCAACACATTTTTTGGCCCCCTCAAAAAAAAAAAGAGAAGAACAAGAAGAAAGCAGACAATTTTACGCCATTTTAACAATATTTCTAGGAGTGTGTGTGCACACACACACGCACACACACACACACACACACACACACACACAGCAAATGCTATTAATGAATGGAGTGAGAGAGCTGAAAAAACTTTTAGCCTCCGCCTTGGCATGTGCTTCCGTTTCCGCTTTCCGCTCGACGCCTTCTTCAAGGACATCAGCCGGAAGTGTGGGAACAGTTTTTCTTTATTTTCCAGGCATTTTCCTTGACTCTGCCCAGCGCCATATGACAAGTTGTCAAGCGCTTTGACATAATCATGTCAAATTAACAACAACACGCCATAAAAACACTTAGAGAAATTAGTTTAGTTCGGGGCTCAAGTCAAGGCCAGCTGAAAGGCTGAGATTGAGACTGAGGGCCAAACAAGCCATAACTCACTTATGGCCAGTCATAATACTAGCCCCCAGTCTAGACACGCGGCAGATTTACGAGGAAAAGCAGAAGCCAGGCAGAGATAAGAAATAGTGAGAAATATCAGAGCGACTATTAGCCGGCATTGCCCGAGCGTAAGACATAGCTGGAGCTAGTTGAATCATATAAATAAAAATAATAATAAGAGTAGTAATAATAATAATGTTGATAATACTATTAATAATGATAATGATAATAATAATAATAATAATAATAACAATAATAATAATAATAATAATAATGATAATGATAATGATAATGATAATAATAATAATGAAAATGATAATGATAATGATAATGCTAATGATAATGATAATAATAATAGTAATAATTATATAAATAATACTGATAATATTAATAATAATATTAATAATAATAATGATGATAATGATGATAGTGATAATAATGATAATAAAAATGATAATGATAATAATATTAATATAAATAAAAATAATAATTTGTCTTAATGTTAAGCGAGCTGTGCACACACACACACACACACACATACTCACTCACACACACACACACACACACACACACACACACTTGACAAGTTGTGGCATATTGCGTGCCCCCAGAATGTAGCATACTTTGTGGCGCCACAAGCAAATTGCCAAGCCAGGGCAATTAAGATAAAATGTGGCAAGTCTTATGACTGTGCGTGTGTTGGTGTGTGTGTGTTTGTGTGTGTGTGTGCGCGTAGGTAAAGAAATTACATCAACTTGGCTGGGACTAGGGCAATCATAAGCGAAGCCTAGGTCAAGTTTTACGTATAAATTTCAAAAAAAAACAAATTAAGGCAAGTTTTCCTCATTTCCCCATTCCCCCATTTCCCCATTTCCCTATTTGTGCTTTTCTTTTGTTCAAGCGAATAACTCAACTGAGATGGTAATAGATACAACATAAATGCCAGCAATACAAATAAAAATAACTCAGTTTCAGCATCTAAATCTTGCCTCAACTAAATTACGTTTATGCATCAGCCCCAAGTTGGCTAATTGAACTTAGCCAAGGGCAAAATGTCTAAACGAAACTTCGTCTAAATACAATAGAGAAATGTTGCCATTCTTATTTATATTTTATCATATTAAACCTATTTTAAAATAGAGAAATAGTCAAGCATAAAGTACTCTGATTATTTCTACATTTCCCTCAAACTGTGTTGCATACCTTGAGGCGTGAAAGGCAATGAAAATGCAGAGCATTCCCTGTACTTGAAGCGCAAAAAGGGTGTATGTGGTTTATACAAAGTGTGGAATGAACATTTAGGTGAAATAAAAGAAATGAATATGGTGAAATAACTCTAGAAAGTTCGCTAGCAGAGTTATTGCACCCTCTCCTATCCCTTTGCTCTCCCTAACCTCATTATGCACTCATGAATGTATGTATGGATATTCCCGCAATTATTCACAACTTTTTGAATAATTTTTTAGTGAATAATTCGAGTGTTTTGTATGAATACATAGTGCAGTGTTTTGCATTCGAATCGAAATCAGAGCACAGACAAAAGCACTAAGCAAACATTACATCAAAATGCAGGAGAGAACATATGGAGAATTCTGGGAGAGAGGAGAGGGGTAAAGTTATGCGGGAAGTTCGATTTGTGTGTGTGTGTGTGTGTGTGTGTGTGTGTATGGGTGCCTATGCAAATTAGTTGTGACAGCTTTCAAAAAGTTGCAAGAGTTGTCAATAAAAGAGAGCGCAAGGAGGGGAGGAGGGGAGAGAAGAAAGGGGGAGAAGACTGTGAGTGTTGTCACTAATCCATAGAGTGGCACATGCAACAGCATGTGACAACACTGACAGCATTGACAGCTTTGCCACTAAGCTGCAAAGGACTTGCCGAGTGGAAGAGCGAATAGGAGGAGAAAGAGGAGGAGGGAGAAGAGGAGGAGGAAAGAGTATACAACCAGTTCAGAAACGTTCAAAGTTCATAAACACAACACACAGCAGAGACACAGAGACAGTGAGAGAGTCCCCATTGCATTTTTGAGTTATGCAGGAGGAAAATCGGTGAATAGCGGGGGCATCTAGGAGAGGGGAGATAGGGTAGGGGCGGAGTGCAGCCTGTCTGTGCCCTTGGGGCACACTAGACGTTTTTGATATGGTAATGCGGTGGCAATGGCAATGCGTGTGTGGAATGTGCCATTATTAGATTTCAAACTGCCAAAAGGAGAGCGTAGGACAAAGAGGAGGGGAACACTAGGAGTAACTCTCGACAAGGAGCCGACTCGAGTGAGCCATAAAGTAGTAATACTAATTAAGTTGTGTATTATGCAGGAGTAAAGCAAAATGAAATTCTGCTGCAGGCCATAAAAACAGTTGAGAAACTGCTAGCAGAAGAAGAAGAGGCGGTCGAGGAAGAGGAAGCAACGATGAGTGGGCGGGCGGACTTATTGTGGTTTTGGCACTCGACTTGAGTGAGCATTTGACATCGTTTAGTGCAAAGAGGAGACAGAGTGCAGAGTGGAGTGGATAGAAAGTGAGCAGTAGAAGGAGGAGAGCACACAAAGAGTTGAGACTGCAACAGATGAGCCGATAGACGGAGGCAGCTGGGAGGAGCTCGTCTAATGAGGTTACAGGTGAGAGCCAGGAAGTGACTACAAGTGGAGATTCAAAAGGAAGTAACACACTCCGATGCAGAACTAAAGGCAGTCAAGTAGAGCTCTACATATTGATTGAATGGAGGAATATTCTATGAACGAATAGTAATAAATTATGAATGATTATATGAACTTAAAGTATAATAATTGCAAAAGTTGAGTAAAGTTGTTTGTCGTATAAGAAGGGGCTGTTAAAAGGGGCTGTCCGTATTGGAGAGGTGTCCGTATGGGAGAGTGTTCACTCTATATATTGGAGTACTTGCAAAAGTGGAGTAAAGTTGTTTGACGTATAAGAAGGGGTTGTTTAAAGGGGTTGTCCGTATTGGAGAGGTGTCCGTATTAGAGAGGTGTCCGTATGGGAGAGTTTTCATTGTATATATTGGAGTACTTGTAAAAGCTGAGTAAAGTTGTTTGTCGTATAAGAAGGGGTTGATTAAAGGGTTTGTCCGTATTGGAGAGGTGTCCGTTGGGAGAGTGTTCATTGTATATATTGGAGTACTTGCAAAAGTAGAGTAAAGTTGCTTGTCGTATAAGAAGGGGTTGTTTAAAGGGGTTGTCCGTTTTGGAGAGGTGTCCGTATGGGAGAGTGTTCACTCTATATATTAGAGTACTTGCAAAAGTGGAGTAAAGTTGTTTGTCGTATAAGAAGGGGTTGTTTAAAGGGGTTGTCCGTATTGAAGAGGTGTCTGTATTAGAGAGGTGTCCGTATGGGAGAGTTTTCACTGTATATATTGGAGTACAGACAATAATGGGGTGCACTATAAACATAATATACCCGCAATCACAAACCATTCAGTCATACGATGGCTTAGCATCAGGCACTTGACCACAAACACAATATACCCGCTTTTATAGGTGTCTTTCGTTGCTGCAGCCTTTGCATTCCACTGTGCCACTCACCTCGTCTTGTGCTGCGCTTTGAACTGCGCCACCTCGGCGTAGCGGCGACCCAGCGGCACCTCCTGGGGACTGAGCAGCGCATCGCAGTGTGCGGTGGCTGGAGCCTGTTCCACGGGCAGACTCATACCCTTGAGCAATTGTGCGGCAGTTGGCAGGTCCTGCACACACTTCAGGTCGTGCAGATCCTCGGCTCGATTGGCGAAGTTCTGCAGCTGTTCACGCAGAGAATAGTCGGCTGAGCTGCAGCAGGAAGTGGAATCGGATGTGGAGGACGAGCAGCTGGGCGAGTGCATGGCCGTCAGATCATTGACGTTGACATTGCCGTTCTGCAGATCCTGGTAGGCAGCATGGGGATCGTCCGAGGAGGAGCTGCTGCTCGAACTGTGGGACGAACTGTGGCCACTGGGACTCGACTGATTGCTCTGGCAGCTGTCGATGCTGGCGATCGAATTGCGATTGCCATGCGACTGTTCCGCCTCTATGCCAGCGCCACTCGCTCCACCATCGAGCAGCTCATCCACCACATCTCCATCCACATCCACATCCACCTGCTGTGGCACTATGATCAGCGAGGTGCGCTTCCTCAGCGTCTCGTCCTTGGCATTCATGTTCTGCTTCAGCGTCTTGTCCGACTTGGTGTACACGATGACCTCCACCTTCGAGGCGTCCTCCGAGGTGCCGACGCCGCTCGTTAGCTCCTGCTGCGACGACATGCTGCAAGAGAAGTTCACATTGAGGGGAGAACTGTGCGTGGAAAGCCACGGGTGGAAAGTCATTGATGCTACCAAAAGCAAGCACTTCGCGAGTACACTGCGAGAAATTGCAGTGCAATAATCATAAGTATATCAATCATAATGTATGTGTACTCCCTGATATTTCATTGTATTTATATACCCTAGAAGGAAGAAGTGCTCCTTGAGTTCTTCACCTATGCCATACACTCGAAGAAATGTCTGTTAATATTCCACATAAATTCCTCATTCACTATGATTTCATTCACTTGAAGAAAACTCTTTTTAAAACCTATACATGTGGCATACACTTGCAGAAAATTCTTGTGAAATGATCTGCATCTATTTGAGGGCGTTTGAAGAGTGAAAGATACACTCCGCATCCACTGTGAGTGAGAGATACACTCCCCATCCGCATGCCAGACACACTTGCGCCACACACACACACACACACACACACACACACACACACACTCACACACTCTTACACTCACACGTGTGTCAATCAGTTTTATTGAATTCGACATTTAATGCCAACGTTTTGGTATCGTTTGTCACACACACACACACGCACACCCTCCCAGCGCTGCCCATGTGTGTGGGCTGTTAAGGTATCGCATATCCCGGAGCACTCTGAATGCATGAATTTTAATTTAACGAGCATGTTGAGGCGCTTTCAAAATGTTATTACTAATAAAAAATATAAACCGAGACAATTGTGGAGTGTGGACTGTGGACTGTAGGGAGGAGGAGGGGGAGGGGGAGGAGCAGGGGCATGACATAGTATTATATGACGCTTTTATAGATGCGAGCCAAAGGCAACACCTGCCAACTGTCCGCCTCTGCCACTCCCCCTCCCCCTCCTCTCACTCGATGTGCTCTGCGCTTCCGTTCGGCTTTTAGGGTCGAACTCGTACTACGGGCAGTTGTGGTTTCAGGGGGGGTTGGGCCTTGGTGGGGGGTGAATTTCGTTATGAAATCATATCGAGTATTATGATGCACATTTTGGCACAGCCTAGACGACTTGGTCAGGCGATTTGTCTGGGGTTTGGCAAGAGATACAATTTAATTTTTTTTTTTTTTTTTTTTTTTTAAGATATTTTTTTTTTTTAAATTTAATTTAAGATATTTTACATTCAATTGAAGTGAAATAAAATTAAAGTAAATCTATATTCAAGATCATCAAAAACGGAGTTAAAATGTGCTGTAAAACTTGTTTAAATTCTACGGAAATTCTTCAGATATTTCATGCTCTTCTTCCACTCTAAATTCTCTAGCTAAAGTCTTGGCTATAAATCAAAGAATTATACAACTCCCAGCTATAAGTAATGTAATATTTCATAGGGTATAGCTGGCTTTACACTCGGATTAGTAAGAGCATCTGCTTGCGGCTTTCCAGTCAATACTCTTCGTGGGCTTCCCTTGGCTTTATGAACTCTAAGTAATAATTTCTAGGGTCGGCCGGGTGTGTCTCTCTGTATGTGTGTGTGTGGGAGGTATACATTTCATTTTGTTGAAAGTATGAAGAGATGTACAATTCTTTTCTTTTGCTTTTTTTGTTTATTTCTCTAGCTTTTTATAGACAGAGTGAGTGGAGAAGAGAGGGAGGTGGGTGAGGGTACTCCAGTGATAAGCAATTATAAACATTTGCTACTCTTTTTTATGCCCCGCAATCCGAGTCAATGTTTTGACATCAAACGAAAGCACAGTAAGAGGAACCGAAAACAATATTAGTAACAATAATAAAACGAATAATAAAGTAAATGATGTGAAGAACAAGAAGGAATAATAGCAATAATACCACAGCCTCCTCTTCCAGCCTCAGCTCCCCCCTCCAAGTGGGTTTTCATTCTGCTTCACTGAATTTTTAACGTATTTATACGACACACACACATGGGTGTGCGAGTGTGAGTGTGTGTGTGTGTATTTCGTCATAATTTCTGTCCAAATGCTGCACGATTTTGTCTCGTTTGAAGACTTTTTCTGTTTTATTTCGGTCTTTCTTTTGCGGCTTCTTCTGTCTTCTTCTTGCGTCTTGCGTCTTGTGCTTCCGTTTATCGTTAATATGCCATTCATAAGCCATAAATCGAATACACACACACACGTAATTGCGAATAAATTGTGCATGATATTCATAAGTGAATTCCCCAGAAGTGAAGACGACTTTTTTGGGCTTTCAGCTGATTAGAAACGCCGACAAATTCCCCTTAAAAGGTGGCAACGCTCTGCAGATTGTAACGAGTTTTTCCGCTTTTGGCAAATAACATAACGTGGAGTGACACATAATCCAAGTAACTGGGCTGCTTTGTATACTCTATCTTATGGGATGTTTTTAGAGGTTAAGATAAAAGAGTGTTGCCCCCTTTGTCTACAGATTGTATTGATCAAATACATTCCCCTTAAAGGGTGGCAACGCTCTATAGATAACAACATTACATGGAGTATCGCAAAGTGACACATAATCCAAGTAACTGGGCTGCTTTGTATACCCTATCTTGTATGATGTAAAGGGGTAGATAGTAAAGTGTTGCCCCCTTGTCTACAGATTGTTTCGAGCAAATGCATATCAGCACTTTTACTACGAGTATTGATGATCATTCACAGCTTGAATACATATTCAGATTCACAATTATTTATGATCTGTATTGAATGTGAACAGACAGCAGAATATATATGTATATATTCAACTACAAAATTGTGATTTTTACTACGTTTTTCCCTCAGTGTATGTATATAATTCTATGTGCTTTTCAACTAGAGTCATATTAATCATTCAATCGACTTTTACTCACACTCACACTTGTCATTCATATAAGTATTCATTTGAGCATTCATATTCATAGAAGAATTCTCCCAAGTATTCATGAGTATTCATATTCATATGAGTGTTCATATTCAGGTATTCAGTATCATATGAGTAGTCATAAATTCATCATCATATGATTTAGTTTTAATTTCCTGAATTTTTAGAATTTCTATTTTCATTTTATATTCTTTACTTTTTATTTTATTTTCACTTATATTAAATTATATTTATTAGTATTTCTAATTCGTATCTTTGAGACTTGTATTCACTTTGCCTCAAATTGTTCTTTTTGCTATGGAATTGCACTTATTATTGACAGAACAGAGTCATTATTCATTACACTGAGCGCATGCACGCTCTCTCTCCCTAACCCTATCTCTCTATCTCTCTCTCCTCTTGCTCTTCACTCGCACACGTGTGCAATTATTCATTCCTTATCTATGCAGTTTCGTTACTTTCACGACTCTTTCGCAATTGTCTCGCTTGTTGTTGCTGTTCTTCTTCTTCTTTGTCGTGCATGGGCAATTTATCAGGGTGCTCTCGCAAGGTGAAGAGTGTGTGGGGGGGGGGGGGGGGGGGGTGCAACTGGAGACGCGACATGAAAACATCGCGCAAACAATTTGCAATTGATGTCGCATTTTTCGCATGAATCCAGTAACAACAACAACAACAACAACAACAACAACAAGAAGAAGACAATTACAACAATTCGAAACCCAATTACAATTGCAATTTGCAATCAAATGCAATGTTCGTGCTCGATATATGCGCGTGTATTCGTGAGTACACTCACACTGGCATTCACACTCGCATTCGTAGGTGTGTGTTCAAACGAATCGATTTCGAAACATCCATTCGCATTCACAACATGATTCATTTGCCTTTGACTACGTCGCGCTCGCTTCACAGAATTCCGCATAAATATTTCTGAATACCCTGTAATGCTTTGCAGAGTGAAAGGGTTACTCATCGAGTCAGTCAACAGTTTCTGAATACCCTGTAATGTTTTGGCGAGTGAAAGGGTTACTCATCGAGTCAGTCAACAGTTTCTGAATACCCTGTAATGTTTTGGCGAGTGAAAGGGTTACTCATCGAGTCAGTCAACAGTTTCTGAATACCCTGTAATGTTTTGGCGAGTGAAAGGGTTACTCATCGAGTCAGTCAACAGTTTCTGAATACCCTGTAATGTTTTGCCGAGCGAAAGGGTTACTTATCGAGTCAGTCAACAGTTTCTGAATACCCTGTAATGTTTTGGCGAGTGAAAGGGTTACTCATCGAGTCAGTCAACAGTTTCTGAATACCCTGTAATGTTTTGGCGAGTGAAAGGGTTACTCATCGAGTCAGTCAACAGTTTCTGAATACCCTGTAATGTTTTGGCGAGTGAAAGGGTTACTCATCGAGTCAGTCAACAGTTTCTGAATACCCTGTAATGTTTTGGCGAGTGAAAGGGTTACTCATCGAGTCAGTCAACAGTTTCTGAATACCCTGTAATGTTTTGGCGAGTGAAAGGGTTACTCATCGAGTCAGTCAACAGTTTCTGAATACCCTGTAATGTTTTGGCGAGTGAAAGGGTTACTCATCGAGTCAGTCAACAGTTTCTGAATACCCTGTAATGTTTTGCCGAGCGAAAGGGTTACTTATCGAGTCAGTCAACAGTTTCTGAATACCCTGTAATGTTTTGGCGAGTGAAAGGGTTACTCATCGAGTCAGTCAACAGTTTCTGAATACCCTGTAATGTTTTGGCGAGTGAAAGGGTTACTCATCGAGTCAGTCAACAGTTTCTGAATACCCTGTAATGTTTTGGCGAGTGAAAGGGTTACTCATCGAGTCAGTCAACAGTTTCTGAATACCCTGTAATGTTTTGGCGAGTGAAAGGGTTACTTATCGAGTCAGTCAACAGTTTCTGAATACCCTGTAATGTTTTGCCGAGCGAAAGGGTTGCTTATCGAGTCAGTCAACAGTTTTATAGTTTCACAGGGTATCTGCTAGTTGGGCACACCACAATCGCACACTCACACTCACACGCCTGTCAATCGTCAGTTGAAATTACACCGAGGCACTAGGCCTGTGGCATACCCTATACACAGCTAGGCAGGCATACCCCTATTAGTTCAAAGATTCTCTCGTTTCTCGTTTCTTTTGTTCCCTGGCTTCGCCTGGCTCTTGCTCTTCTGCTATATGCCGATTAATATGCAAAGTGTGAAACGCAATTGTCAACAAATTGTGTGCCAAACATGGCGATAGTTGAGCCAATTCTGTGGGAGGGGGGAGAGGAGAGGGGGAGCAAAGAAGAGGCAGACAGAAGGGGAAGACAATGTGGGGGCTTCATTGTTTTTAGCTCTTTGGTAAATAAAGCCTAGCGTTTTCAAGGCCATCCCCCCTCCCCACTCCCTCCTCTACCACCTCTCCACTTGAATGTTGTTTACTGTTACGATCCATATTCATTCGTATTGAGTAGAACATTCCACACTATTTACAGGGTGTTCTATTTGTCGTTTTATCAAAACTAAAATTTGGTAAAACATTTGAAATGTTTTGCATTCACATTCCCATTATTCATTGCGCATGAATCATATTCATTCATCATCATAGTTATTCATCGAATTCACATTTTGGCTTGTGAATGAATAGAGTGTGCTTTTCGTTCATTCATTATTCATTCAATGTGAGTGTAGTGAATACACTCGATTCAGATTATTCAAGCTTTGCCCTTGCTGAGGTTTATTCATAATACTGTTCACTCTTTCGGATGCATACGCCCCTTGGAATGTCTAGTCTTCGACAAGTTACTCCAAAATTGCCTCCTTTGAGCTGTTCACTCTATCGATTGTTCACTCTATCGAGTGCTCACTCTATAGAGTGTTCACTCTATCGAGTGCTTACTCTATCGATTGTTCCCTCCATCGATTGTTCACTCTATCGATTGTTCACTCTATCGAGTGTTCACTCCATCGATTGTCCACTCTATCGAATGTTCACTCTATCGATTGTTCACTCTATCGAATGTGCACTCCATCGATTGTCCACTCTATCGACTGTTCACTATATAGACTGTTCACTCTATCGAATGTTCACTCCATCGATTGTTCACTCTATCGAGTGTTCACTCTATCGAATGTTCCCTCTATCGATTGTTCACTCCATCGAATGTGCACTCCATCGATTGTCCACTCTATCGACTGTTCACTATATAGACTGTTCACTCTATCGAATGTTCACTCTATTGATTGTGCACTCTATCGAATGTTCACTCTATCGATTATGCCTTTTGCCTGAGTGTTGTGTTGTGTGTAGTATTGGTGGTGTGTGTGTGTGGAGGGTGTCAAGAGTGTGTGTTGTGGAGTGTGTAGACTTTAGAGTGGGGCAGGGGGAAGGGGAAGGGGAGGGGGGTCACAATGTACTATGATGTGGTGTATGCTCTTTAGAGTTGTATTCATGAGTTGTTTTTAATTTCTACGGCTGCTCTTGCTTCTCCCCAGTTTCCCAGTTTCCCAGTTTCTCTCGCTCTCCGCTCAGTCTCTCTCTCCCAATCTCCCTTCTCTCTCGCATGATATTCTGCTTCCTAGTGACCTTTGGGTTGCTTTGTTGTTGCCTCACCCTCTGCTTGTTACTACAAATTATTGGCATTGCGCCGGGCACGTGCGCCTTGCTCTACACCCCCCTTACACTACACACACCCGCACCCACACACACACACACACACACACACACACACACACACACACAGAGCGTACACGGTGCTTTACTGTAATTGATTTCGCATTGTTGTTGCTGTTGTTGCTGTTGCTGTTGTTGCAGCAATGAATGCGTTTGCTGCGTGCCACGCTTAACATTTGAGCTTTTGCGCGCTTCTTGCCTCATGTAATTGCTCCTAGGGGAGGAGTATGGAGCGAGCGTCTGTGTGTGTGTGGGTGTGTGGGAGGGGGGAGGGGGAGCGGTAACTATGTGCAATTTGTGGCAGTCTGCTGACAACATTAGCAAATTGATTTCGACAGAGACTTTTGAATGTGAAAAATCTTAACAAAGAAGTTGTTGTTGTTGCTGCTGCTGCTGCTGCTGTTGCTGTTGTTGTTGCTGGCATTGAGGCAGCCGCCTAAGCGACACGCCATGCCACAACATCCCGCATAAAGAACAGCAACAACAACAGCAGCAGCAGTAATAACTCTGTCAAGGCCCCACTGGCACGCCCACGCACACACACTACACACAAACTACACACACTCACACACACTCACACACAGCGCCCACATTCCCAAAAAATAAGAGAGAAAAAACGCCAGACGTCGCGGCGTTCAAAACAAAACTAACAACAACACGAGGCGAAGATAAGACTAAAGTTATCTAAATAAATATGTCTAAATGCGTGTGTGTGTGTGCGTGTGTGTGTGTGTGCTGGTGTGTGTGTTTGACATGCGCCCATAAATTGTGTGAATGTAAATCGGATTTTCGGCTTTTCTTTTGGATTTATTAACAAAAAAGCAAACATGTTTTCAATGCTTTTTTTATTACAACATTTTGTTTTTTGTCTGAGATTAATTTGACTTGGATTTTATTCTCTTTTAATTTGATTGCAATTGAAGTTGAATAATCAAAGCATATTCAAAGTAAAGTGAATGATATAGATACATATTTGTGTATCTGTGTCTCTGACAAGCCAAAAGATACAGCTAAAAGATACTTTGTATCTACAGACACTGCCAAAAGATACTCTGTATCTACAGACACTGCTAAAAGATACTTTGTATCTACAGACACTGCCAAAAGATACTTTGTATCTACAGACACTGCTAAAAGATACTTTGTATCTACAGACACTGCTAAAAGATACTTTGTATCTACAGACACTGCTAAAAGATACTTTGTATCTACAGACACTGCTAAAAGATACTTTGTATCTACAGACACTGCTAAAAGATACTTTGTATCTACAGACACTGCTAAAAGATACTTTGTATCTACAGACACTGCCAAAAGATACACTGTATCTACGACAATGCCAAAAGATACTTTGTATCTACAGGCACTGCTAAAAGATACTTTGTATCTGCAGACACTGCTTAAAGATACTCTGTATCTACAGACACTGCTAAAAGATACTTTGTATCTACAGACACTGCTAAAAGATACTTTGTATCTACAGACACTGCTAAAAGATACTTTGTATCTACAGACACTGCTAAAAGATACTTTGTATCTACAGACACTGCTAAAAGATACTTTGTATCTACAGACACTGCCAAAAGATACACTGTATCTACGACAATGCCAAAAGATACTTTGTATCTACAGGCACTGCTAAAAGATACTTTGTATCTGCAGACACTGCTTAAAGATACTCTGTATCTACAGACACTGCTAAAAGATACTTTGTATCTACAGACACTGCTAAAAGATACTTTGTATCTACAGACACTGCTAAAAGATACTTTGTATCTACAGACACTGCTAAAAGATACTTTGTATCTACAGACACTGCTAAAAGATACTTTGTATCTACAGACACTGCCAAAAGATACTTTGTATCTACGGACACTGCCAAAAGATACACTGTATCTACGACAATGCCAAAAGATACTTTGTATCTACAGACACTGCTAAAAGATACTTTGTATCTACAGACACTGCCAAAAGATACTTTGTATCTACGGACACTGCCAAAAGATACACTGTATCTACGACAATGCCAAAAGATACTTTGTATCTACAGGCACTGCTAAAAGATACTTTGTATCTGCAGACACTGCTTAAAGATACTCTGTATCTACAGACACTGCTAAAAGATACTTTGTATCTACAGACACTGCTAAAAGATACTTTGTATCTACAGACACTGCTAAAAGATACTTTGTATCTACAGACACTGCTAAAAGATACTTTGTATCTACAGACACTGCTAAAAGATACTTTGTATCTACAGACACTGCCAAAAGATACACTGTATCTACGACAATGCCAAAAGATACTTTGTATCTACAGGCACTGCTAAAAGATACTTTGTATCTGCAGACACTGCTTAAAGATACTCTGTATCTACAGACACTGCTAAAAGATACTTTGTATCTACAGACACTGCTAAAAGATACTTTGTATCTACAGACACTGCTAAAAGATACTTTGTATCTACAGACACTGCCAAAAGATACACTGTATCTACGACAATGCCAAAAGATACTTTGTATCTACAGGCACTGCTAAAAGATACTTTGTATCTGCAGACACTGCTTAAAGATACTCTGTATCTACAGACACTGCTAAAAGATACTTTGTATCTACAGACACTGCTAAAAGATACTTTGTATCTACAGACACTGCTAAAAGATACTTTGTATCTACAGACACTGCTAAAAGATACTTTGTATCTACAGACACTGCTAAAAGATACTTTGTATCTACAGACACTGCCAAAAGATACTTTGTATCTACGGACACTGCTAAAAGATACTTTGTATCTACAGCCAGCATCGCTTATCTCAGCATAAGAAGATATGCATAGCTTTAGCTCTAAGATACTGGATAAACTCTGTCTCTGACAAGCCAAAAGATACTTTGTATCTCGCTTATCTCAGCGTGATTAGATATGCTTAGCTTTAGCTCCAAGATACTGGATGAACTCTTGGCTAATTGTGGCAACTCTTTCTCCAGCATCTGTGAGATACTTTGCCCACTTTACGCTGTGTATCTGGCAGATAGATAGAACGGCCCCATGCAGTTAAAAGCAAATTAATTGTAGATGTTGTTGCTGCTGCTGCTGCTGTTGCTCTTTCGTGTATCTAAGACCAAAGAGTTTTGGCCACTTAGCTTTTTGGTGAAAGGCGCTGTTAGAAAAATGTGGCAGCAATAACAGCAAGAGGAACAGCAGCAGCAGCAGCAGCAGCAGCAGCTAAACAAAGGCGCTGAAATATTTATGATAAAAGTTCGAGCAACATTTCTGATGCTGCAGCTGCAATAGCAACAGCAACAGCAACAACATCAACAACAACAACAACTGCAGCAAAATGCAAAATAAAATATGAAAGTGCAGCCAGAGTCCCAGAGGCAAAGCAAAAGCTGTCCGAGCAACTTTTACGCCAACTTGTGGAACGCATGTGGAACCCAAACTTTAACGTTGCACGCTGACCACCATCCCCCCTTTCCCCCTTTCCCCCCACCTACCCTGGCCACTGGCCAAACACAAAAACAAAGCAAAAGCAAAAGCAGAAACAAAAACACGAAAAAATGCAACGGCCCATGGCCAAAGGCAGCGCAGTCGACGGCAAAGTCAACGCCAACGCCAACGGCGACAGCGACGTCAGCGTCAGCGTCGACTGCGTTATTAACATGTGGTCAGCGTGAATGGGAGTCGAGGAAAGAGAGCAGCGGAGCAGCGGGAGGAGGAGTGAGCAGTGGTGCCAACTCTCTGCAGTTAATGCCAGCCGAGTGGCCTATTGAGCATAGCCAAGCAAATAAAAGCTCAATTTTAGCTTGTAGTCCTAGCCTACATATGAAAGATACTTTTGTATCTTACAGGTACATTTGTATCTTACAGCTACTTTTCATCAGAGATACTTTTATCACCTATTGATACTTTTGTATCTTACAGATACTTTTGTATCTTGCAGATACTTTTGTATCTTACAGGTACATTTGTATCTTACAGCTACTTTTCATCAGAGATACTTTTATCACCTATTGATACTTTTGTATCTTACAGATACTTTTGTATCTTGCAGATACTTTTGTATCTTACAGGTACATTTGTATCTTACAGCTACTTTTCATCAGAGATACTTTTATCACCTATAGATACTTTTGTATCTTACAGATACTTTTGTATCTTGCAGATACTTTTGTATCTTGCAGATACTTTTGTATCTTGCAGATACTTTTGTATCTTACAGATACTTTTGAATCTTACAGATACTTTTGTGTCTAGCAATAAAACAGCTAAACTGGCAACACGGCAGCGAGCGAACGAGCGGTCAATTAATAGCACAATAAGTAGCAAAAGAAGCTGTAAATGCAGAGAGCTTGAGAGGAAGAGTGTAAAAGGGGCGTGGGGAGGGGAGGGGAAGCTACAGCTGACGTCATCTCGAACAATCTCTCAAGCATACGCAACAAGTTCTAATTAGAGCTCATGGCAATACGCAATTAGAAGACTCGACTCTTGGGTGCCCATAGAAAAGGGGGCGTGGTCAGACGTGGGGCGTCGCAAGAGTTTTAGCAATAGAGTATTTACAGGGTATACACACAGAAGTAAAGTAGTCGTAGCACAAGTAGACCCCACTCAAGTGGTATGTAAAGCAGCTGTAACTAATATACCCCATTTGAATACGCTTTAAAGGGTATCCAGCAGTAGCTGTAGTTGCCACACACTTCCAAACACTAGTTACAGGGTATATTAAGAGCAGTCAAGTCGTTGAAGTAATAGCTGGCATCGATATACCCCACTTGGACACCGTTTACAGGGTATGCAGCTGTAGTAAAGCGACTTAGAAAGGCAATTGGCAGACTGACATGTGGCTGCTGGCTTCAATTTAGGCTTGTTAATCATATTTAAGATCTGCGAGGGATCGACTGAGTTTGTGAGATAGGGAGACTCGGTTAAGATCAATTCAACACACTCACACACACACACAATCGATTCGCTTGTGGTGTGTGTGTGGCATGCGGAACTGCTGGAGGAGAGAGAAACAGAAACACAAGAATTCTACGCTGAGATTAACGATACGAGAACGGAGAATGGAGAATTAAGTCAAGGCGTGTGCCCATTTTAAGCACTCTGTGCTCTCAACTATGTCCACAGTTTATTCATGAGATTGATCAATAGCAACAACAACAACAATGGGAGGGGAGGGGAGTCAGTCCAATTGACACTTTCGCGTTGTTCGATTTGCATATGAAGAAACAAGCGGACAGAAAACCAATGAAAATGCCTTCAACACAACTCACATTGTGCCACATGCCACGCCTCGGGCTCTGGGTTGGAGAGAAATTAGCATAAAATGTGGCACAGCTGCAACAAAGCAGGAAAATACCCTGTAAAGCGATGGAGTTAGCTAGGGGGTATACTAAGTAGAGTCAAGGGTGAAGACAGAGTGAAGAACGCTGCGAAGAATCAAGAGTAAAAGCAGGAGACAATGAATAGTAAAACCAAGAGATAATAGAAAGAAAGACAAAGAAGAAGAAAGAATTACAGGGTAGTAGTAGAAGAATCGGTGAGTAACGTTAACTTAAAGAATCTAAAAGCTCTATCAGGAAAAGACTCACCTAGTAGAAAGATCGATTTGACTATGAATTCTAATTCTAATATAATAACAGGGGGTTTACTAAGTAGAGTCAAGGGTGAAGACAGAGCGAAGAACGCTGGGAGGAATCAAGAGTAAAACCAGGAGACAATGAATAGTAAAACCAAGAGATAATAGAAAGAAAAACAAAGAAGAAGAAAGAATTACAGGGTAGTAGTAGAAGAATCGGTGAGCAACGTTAACTTAAAGAAACTAAAGACTCACCTAGCAGAAAGATCGATTTGACTATGAATTCTAATTCTAATATATACATTAAAGTCAGAAGATAGTGTGGGGGCAGCAATTCTTCTATGGAGACTCCTAATATATTTAGAAAAGCGATAAGGAATTATTTACTTTTCTTTGCATATGTTTCTTTTCTTTTGCCTTTGATATTCAGCGGAATCTTTGTAGCTTGCAATTTCTTTGGGTTTCTGTAAATATTTCTTCAGTTTCTTCTCCCGTGGAACTTGTCTCCCTTGTCTTCTTCTTTACAGAAGAAAGACACACACACACACCCTACGCTCTGCATTGGCATCGGGAATAGAGCTTGCTTAGGCGGAAGAGCAAGAGTCGCCTATGCATTCAGATCTAGCTAGAGGAGAAGAGTGTGCCAGAGAGGGGGACTCTAACAAGGGGAGGGAGGGAGGTAGGTGGGGGCTGAGAGCGTTTAATTATTGCAACATTTGCCACAGCAACTATGTGTGGGTCTCTGTCTATGCCTCAACTTCATCATATTTCTCATAAATTGTCGCTACACTGCTAAAAATAAAACTGAAAATGTTTGATTGAGATTTTAATAAAAATGTAAAAAATTAAACTGTTTTTTTAATGACAAACTCTTGTTTTAAGGCGGAAATTCTTAAAGCAAGATGGCAAAGAGTTCTCAACTCGTTTTTTGAACAGTGTAGATTGCTGATGATTCAACAAGTCCAAGGCAACATCAACAGCAACAACAACAACAACTGTGTTGTAAAACACTTAAAAATAATATCATATGAAGAATATTGTAATAAAAATATTTGTGTTGAGCGAAATGAAACGATTTTTGGCTCCCTCCCATTTTATTTTCATCTATTTTAGTTTCTTTTTGTTTTTTGTTTTGCTTCTTGCTTTATGAACTACAAAATATCTACACGCATTTTTTGGGCTTGTTTATATTTATGTTGTGGCTCTTCTTCTTCTTGCTATTCCCCTTCTTGTTCTACAGGTTGTTGTTGTTGTCATTTTGATAGCATTTTAATATCATTTCATAAGTTGCAGCAGAGCTTTGGCTTAATTAATGTGCTGTAGAGCAGAAGAGAAGAAGGGAAGAGCGTAGAAGAGATGAAGGGAAGAAGGGAAGAAGACTAGAAGAGATGAAGGGAAGAGAGCAGAAGAGATGAAGGGAAGAGAGCAGAAGAGATGAAGGGAAGAAGACTAGAAGAGATGAAGGGAAGAGAGCAGAAAAGATGAAGGGAAGAGAGCAGAAGAGATGAAGGGAAGAGAGCAGAAGAGATGAAGGGAAGAAGGGAAAAAGACTAGAAGAGATGAAGGGAAGAGAGTAGAAGAGATGAAGGGAAAGAGAGTAGAAGAAATGAAGGGAAGAAGACAAGAAGACTAGAAGAGATGAAGGAAAGAGAGCAGAAGAGATGAAGGGAACAAGGGAAGAAGACTAGAAGAGATAAAGGGAAAGAGAGTAGAAGAAATGAAGGGAAGAAAGTAGAAGAAATGAAGGGAAGAAGGGAAAAAGACTAGAAGAGATGAAGGAAAGAGAGCAGAAGAGATGAAGGGAAAGAGAGTGGAAAAGGTGAAGGGAAAAAGACCAGAAGAGATGAAGGGAAAAGAGAAGAAAGAGATGATGGCAAGAGAGGAGATGAGGAGAAGGGAAGAATACCAGAAGAGATAAAGGGAAAAGAGGAGAAGAGATGAAGGGAAGAAGACTAGAAGAGATGAAGGGAAGAGAGCAGAAGAGATGAAGGGAAAAAGAGATGAAGGGAAAAGAGGAGAAAAAGTTGATGGGAAGAGAGGAGAAGAGATAAAGAATAGAATAGAGAAGAGAAGAAACAGAAAAGCTGAAGGAAAATTATAGGATAAGACGAAGAGAAATACTGCTGAAGAAATGAAGGGAAAGATATGTAGAAAAGAGAGCAGAAGACATAAAGGAACAGAAGAAGTTAAATAGAGGAAAGCTAAATATACTTTTAATATTTAACTTTAACTACTTTTTCTTTTAGCCGTTTCTCTTAGTTTATCTTATGCTGCAGTTTATATCTGACAAAGTTTACTTAGCAGAACTCTAATTATATCCTGGGCTGAACAGGAAGCAGAAGCTAACGGCATTAGGTGCACAGACAAAAGACATGGAAGGTGCAGGGTGGGGACAAGGGAGTCCAGTGCATGGTAGGCACACACCCACAGCAAGACACACACACACACACACACACACACACACACACACAATCCACACGATCCACACTGCCCAGTCACAACTAAGAGATGGGGTGGGGGGTTATGCAACTGGAGGGGGAGTGTGCGCCCCGTATCTGATTACAGTTTGAATGCCTGCAATGAACCAGAAAATGTTTGCCATGCTTTGTGCCGTGATTCGTTCGTGCTGTGGCCAGGTGAAGCCAGACGGACAGACGGACAATGGAGCTGAGAGACAAATGAACAGGTGCTGCCAGGCTGCAGCTATCCCTATTCCTCTTGCTGTCTAATTTTATCACTTACTCCGCCCCTCTTTCGCTCAGTCTTCCTTTTGTCTTTCGCAAAAAAAAGAGTCAAAGATTCGCCCAACGATAGCCAGTGCAACAAGACCAATAACAAGCTGCAAAGCTGTGACTGTAATCAGGCATACACGACTAGAGCATGCCCCTAAAAGCTCCTCACTTTTAACTCTCTGTTTCTGTGAATACTGAAGATATTAGAGCTAAAGACTGTAGGTATATTTTAAAGCCCTACTGAGTATGAATTTTATCGGAGCTACGACTAAAGGGTATGAACAAATTTGTATATAGTAATCGGAGAGGAAAACTTTGTAGGACAAACTCTTAGATATAGTTATTGGCTATACAGAACCGCAAACCGATATCATTTCGGACTAATACTTTACATTTTAGAGCGCATAAACTAAAGGCGTGTTTCTTAGGTATTGCACAATTAGGGGTATTCCTCTAAAGGGAAATAACTAGATTTTTCGAAAGCGAAGACCAAGTTTAGATTTAGTTTTCATTGTGATGTTAGAGTTTACACTATCCACAATGCTAATATATTTACAGGGTATGCGAGACGTGACCTGGCCACAAGCAGTGGTAGCCCTGACTCTGAGGCTCTGCTACAGCCTCTACAGGGGCACTCCACTATACTCCACTTCACTCTACTCCCCTCCTCTCCTCCTCTACTACTCCTTTTCTCCTCTACTACTCTTCTTCTCCTTTACTACTCTTCTTCTCCTCTACTACTCCTCTTCTACTCTCCTCTTCTACTACTCCTCTTCGGCTTGGGGCATAGAAAAAACTACGACAATTACAGTTATTTTATGAATTTGCAGAGCATAACCGACCGACCGAGCGACGGACCGACGGACGAACGGACGGACTGTGAGGCACCCGAAATGCCAGGCAGCCACTTCACAGTGTTGCAAAGAGAGCGTAAATTTAATGAGCAGCGCTTGCCACAGGCTGTGGCAGTGGCATGTGTGGTAATTGCAACTTGCTGCATCTGCAACACAAATTTCTCCCGCTGCTTTCAAATGATGCATTTAGCTGATTATGAGGCACGCTCTGCTCTGCTCTACTCTACTCTACTCTGCTCTGCTCTACTCTACTCTACTCTGACTCTCTCGTTGCACAAATGCCAAATTGGAGCAAACGTGGCATCTGTATGCATTTGTGTGGTCATTTAGAGCGGGGCATGCCGCAAATGAAATGCATGAAACGTGCCCCATGTGCGCCAATGATGGCTCAACGGCGAAACCGAATTTTACATCTCAATGCATCAAGTTGCAGTCTTTTAATGAGCTCATTCTCAGTTGGCGTTATCCAACACTGGAGGAAAACAGTGTGAACATAATTAGAATACATTCAGAGGTAGAACTAGAATTAGTATTTAGCCAAGAGTTTGCTTTAATCTGATTTGAAAGAGGTTACGTACATAGATTCAAGCACTTTACAACACTCACAGTGTGTGTTTATAGTTTGCAACACTATCAAACGAAACTACAGTTAATAGTGAGTATAATCTTGATCTCTTTCATGCATTCATCAATAGAGGGAATCCATAGGAGTAGCATAGAGCCAAAAACCTCAAACTTTTACGCCTTTTACAACACTGTTTTGTCAAGATTTGAATGGGGTATAGCTACAGCTGCTACAGTTGCCTTTCTGTACTGCATTTTCAAGTGGAAATACATACACAAATTTAAGACCTACCCTATGCAGGCATTTTACAACACTGGAAACTGCGTGAGCTCACATATTGTTTGTCTAATTTGTTTATTGTGGCAAGAGCCAAGAGTAAAACTGCTTATGCTTTGCTTATCGACTTTCACATCAAAAGCACATAATTTGTATGGCCAAAACTGTTGTCCAGGCAACTTGCCACAAACAAACACACACTGTACACACTCACACACACACGCACACACACAACATGTTGGCTGCTTTTAGCTTGCAACTTGCCGGGCAAATCAATCGCTTCAATGACCCAAATGGCAACTTGGGAGCTATAGAATACACTTGAGTCGACGCCAGGTGAAGTGCGGCAACAATGCCCTGACCCTAGCCCGAAACCCCTAGCCACATTGCCACAATTGTTATTATGTGCTCGATATCTCTCGCATTAGCTGCCTTTATCTTCAGCTCCTTCTTCCTATATTGTATTTCTGTGTCCTATATCAAATATACTATACCCTATCTCCTATATTCAACCCCTTATGTCATATCTTCTTCATGATATCTTCTATATCCAATCTCCTTTCCTATATCCAACCTCCTATCTCATATATTCTATACGTTTCTCCTTTATCCTATCTCTTCTACATCCTATCTTATGTGTTCTATTTCCTATATCCAATCTTCCATATCCTATATTTTATTTCCCATATGCTATCTCTTACATACTCTCCTATATAGTTCCTCCTATATTCTTTTTCCTATATTCTACATCCTATTGCCAATATCTTAAATGCAATGTATCCTATATCGTATCCCCTATATACCAACCGCTCGACCTGTCTCTTAACTACTTTCTTCTGTAATGTATCTCATGTATCCATCTCCTATATCAGTCTCATTTCTGGCCCTTTATCACCATTTGCCTCTCTGTTTCCCATATAGGCAACATGTCCCATATGCCAGTCAATGTTTTAGCCATTTTCTCGCCAAACTTCCCCCTGCTTGCAAAAGGTTAATACACAAAACTCCCCCCTCCTCTTTCCCGCTATAATATTCGCCCTCTATCACACTCTTCGGTACCTCGAGTTTCGTTTCTCTTCGTTTAATTTTATTGCCTAATTTTCAACTTTGATTGCCGCGCGTCCCACACCGTGCCACGCCCCCCTCAACGGCTGTCATGTGCGCCCATCGCTTTCACGCTCGTTGACATTTCTTTTATTTCGTTTTCATTTCGCTTTGCTTTTTCTCACTTCTCATTTTCTTGCCCCTTGTTTCACTTTCAACATAATCAATTTTTATATTTATTTAGCATTTTTTTTCGGATTATTTCTTTTGCCTTTCCTTTTGGCTTTTTTATGGCCGCAGCGCTCTTTTTTGGCTCATTTGGACACGCCCACATTGCATTAGGACGCCCTTATTTGCTGCTCAATTGAATGTCAGCGATTTGTACAAATTATACTAAAATTAAAGAAGCCATAAACATTAACATTTGAGAGGAGAGACGCCCTGCCCTAAGAAATTGGGAGAGATGTCGGTGATAAACGCCTGAAGTTCTGTTTGTATTAAAGTAAATCGATAACGTTCTCATATGTGATATTGCATAATATTCTTCAGTTAATATAACATTGGATATTGATAGAATGAAATAATCAATATGAAGTATGATATTTTATATGAATAAATATCATATTAATACGATGAAATATCACTTTGATAGGTCATTTTGATAGGTCTCTGAATACAAATTTAATGTAGGAGAATATAGACACTTTGATACTATAAAATATCACTAAGATACTATCAAATATTATTTTGATACTATCAAATATTATTTTGATATGAATAAATATCATATTAATACGATGAAATATCATTTTGATAGGTCATTTTTGTAGGTCTCTGAATATAAATTTAATGTAGGAGAATATAGACACTTTGATACTATAAAATATCACTAAGATACTATCTAATATTATTTTGATACTATCAAATATTATTTTGATATGAATAAATATCATATTAATAGGATGAAATATCATTTTGATAGGTCATTTTGATAGGTCCCTGAATATAAATTTAATGTAGGAGAATATAGACACTTTGATACTATAAAATATCACTAAGATACTGTCTAATATTATTTTGATACCATCAAATATTATTTTGATATGAATAAATATCATATTAATAGGATGAAATATCATTTTGATAGGTCATTTTGATAGGTCCCTGAATATAAATTTAATGTAGGAGAATATAGACACTTTGATACTATAAAATATCACTAAGATACTGTCTAATATTATTTTGATACCATCAAATATTTTTTTGATATGAATAAATATCATATTAATACGATGCAATATCATTTTGATAGGTCATTTTTGTAGGTCATTTTGGTAGGTCATTTTGGTAGGTCATTTTGGTAGGTCATTTTGGTAGGTCTAGGTTCAGTGTATACTAAATATACTAACTCTGAATATAAATTGAATGTAGGAGTATACAGAACGACATTTTGATGCCGTAAAATATCCATAAGATACTATCTAATATCAAACATCGCTTTGATATGGCACAAGAAGTAAGTTAAAGTACAAGTTTAGGAGAGAAGTATCAACGAACACATTGGAGCTACACAAACCCCGTCTACCCGAAGGGAGTGTCTGGTACAGGCATTTGAACTTGAGTTATGCTGCAGATTCACCCACTCAGTCCTTTATCTAGCTTATAGTACCGTATTTGTATCTGCATGCTAAACTATCATTAGCATCCACAAGAAGTCTGCTTTGTTTGCTCTTCGCTTTGTTTTTGTTTCTGTTTTGCTGTTATGTTTTCTGTTTAATGTTGTGTGTGTGTGTGAGTGTGTGTGTGTGTGTACTTTGTGCTCATTGTTCAAGCTGTAGGCGTCATCGTCATCGTGCGTCTTCCACTTGGCTTCTTGGCTTGATTAAATGTTGCCAACGACAACGACGAGGCGAACTTGAAGCTCAATCAGTTTTGCTGTCTGCCAGTTCAAATATGAAAGAACAAATATCCCCCCTCCCTTCCCCTTCCCCTTCCCTTTACCCATCCCCCTCATGGCAACCGCAATGGCCCAGCCACATCAGCATCCCCATCATCATCAAGCATTTCGTCGTCAACGTCTCAAGCACTTTAAATCGAAAAAAGAAAAGAATTAAAAAAAGCAACACGCGAAATTCAAGCGGAAGTTCATCCGAAAAAAGAAGGTTGATGAGCTGCCTGGCGTTGCCATATGTTTGACAGATTCTAGCTCACGTTTGACTCTGTATAAAACGAATCTATTTATTTAGAATTTGATTTAGTTTGATATGGGTATATAGAAGGCGCGTCTATGATAAGGTCACTAGCTAGTACCAGCCGGCATTGCCCGCCTGGTGTTGCCACTTGGCTTACAGGCTAGTGTCAAAGCCATAAAAAGAAACTACTTGTTCTCTTAGAACTTGAATTCATCATTATAGGGAACTCCTGTATCTGCTAGATACTAGGATACTTCTGACTTGTATCTGTTAGATACAGGGCTACTTTTGACTTGTATCTGTTAGATACTAGGCTACTTCTGACTTGCATCTGTTAGATACTAGGCTACTTTTGACTTGTATCTGCTAGATACTGGGCTACTTTTGACTTGTATCTGTTAGATACTAGGCTACTTTTGACTTGTATCTGCTAGATACTTGGCTACTTCTGACTTGTATCTGATAGATATTAGACTACTTCTGACTTGTATCTGCTAGATACTTGGCTACTTCTGACTTGTATCTGATAGATATTGGACTACTTCTGACTTGTATCTGCTAGATACTTGGCTACTTCTGACTTGTATCTGTTAGATACTTGTATCTACAAGCTACCTTCTCGTCTATTGACTGTACTCTTGCTAGCACATCGTAGGCTATGTTCTGCTGTTTTCTGCTATGTATCTGCCAGATACGCAGCCTGAAAACTTGGCCGCATTTTTGTGGGGGCGCCAGTGAGCCAATGAATGTCGAACTCTCGAAAGATTTATCACACAACGTGAGAGGCAAAAGTTTTTGTTTAGTTGCTTTTTTTCTTTTCTTCCCATTTCTGTTGGGTTTCAGTTTTTGTGTTGGCGTTGCTCTCAAAGGAGGACCAACCACAACAACAGCAACAACAACTGCAGATGTTGCAGTTGGCCCTGACTGCGCCCACGCCAACAACAGGTGTAACTATATATAGTTATGGCCATAACTGACGGACAGATGGACCGACTTACAGACACTATCCACAACGATTTGCTGTTGCCGATCTTAAGCCAGCTAATGGCTGTTAAACTGAGCGACAGACAGCGACAGACACTGCGCGAAATGGTCTAGTAGATTGTGGCCAAAGTAGAGTACATTCAGATAATTTAGAGTAATGAATTCAGAACTTCTTACTGTAAGTAAAAATGTTTTAAAATAAGTGTGAAGTTCTTGGGGTAATACTAAACGAAACTGCATATCAAATTGATATTTAAGTCGGTAAGATACTACAGAGATTTTAGTATTAATATCAGGCTGAAGTTTCTAAAAATTCCTTATGAATTTCAATGATATTTCTCAGTTGGTTCAGCTCAGATTCGACTGGTTAATACTGCAGTTTAGAAGAGAAAAAAGTCGAATAATCTATATACCACTACTCGTTTTGAGCAGTGTATAAACAGCCTAATTTGTTGCATAGTGTTGAGCTGTATATTTAGTTCTTGTATGTGTGAAAATGCTGTTGGCTTTTCATTCAGCCAAGTGGCAGAATGATGTTCGGGGATGCCAAAAGATTTAAAGGAGTGCGAATGACAGCTCAAAGGGAATGGGAGAGTTACGTATGCAAGACTCTGGCATTGAGTGGGTACAGGGTGTGTCTGTCTCCAGGCACGTCGCTCCGTCCGTCCGTCCGTCCGTCCCTCTATATGTTGAGAAATTTCCTAGCGATTTCACTGGCGAGTGGGTTGTATCGTAGGCCTGGTCTTAGAACTGGTTTTATGGCCATTCACATGCGGATTTCAAATAGTTTCACACAGTTTCATTAGTGTCTTGTTTTTTTTTCAAGTGTAATTTCATAGAATTCTCTTGAGCATTCATACGCATTTGCCTCATTTAACTGCATTTTACTTGCCCTGAAATTGTGTTATTATAGTAGAGAGGTTAGGCAGCGGTTTGCAGCGTTGCCCATAAGTTGAGTAAACGATCTGGCAACCCTAAACCGTTTGAAAAATCAATAGAGCATGTATAAATCTCTTTTATTTATGATGAGAAGTTTACATATGTTTTGGTATGAGTCACAGCGTTGCCCATAAGTTGAGAAAACGATCTGGCAACCCTAAATAGTTTGACAACGTCAAGAAGATTAAAAATTCTATAGAGCATGTATAAATCTGCTTTTATTTATGATGGTGTTGCCAGATCGTTATGTAGAAGCTTACATATGTTTTGGTAACAGTCACAGCGTTGCCCATAAGTTAAGCAGACGACGATCTGGCAACCCTAAACCGTTTGATAGTGTCAAGATTGAAAATATAGAGCATGTATAAGTCTCCCTTTATTTATGATGGTGTTGCCAGCTCGTTATGCTTGCGCTGATGTGGCAACGCTGAATGCCAAAGATGTTGTAACTTCATTTGTGCGTAAGTATTTCGATCTGCATTGATCATGGCGAGCTGATTGAACCTGATTGATTTATGGCTGAAACCGTTTGCCTCTTTCAATACATTTCGTACATTTTTTAAGCTTTTGTTGCAGCAACAAATTGTTGTCGCTGTTGCCGCAACAGCAGCACATCAATGGGTCAATAAATTTGTTGTCTGTCTGTTGCATTCGCTCTTGGCCTGGGGCCACATATGAATTATAGACGATTAAATTGAAGCAACTTCCTCTGCTGACTCTACTATCTCTCTCTCTCTCTCACTCACTCTCTGCTCTCTCTCTCTGCTCCACTTAATGATAAACGACGCAATTGACAACATGTTGAGCCCCCCACAAGTTTGGTAATCGGTACACACACACACACACACACACACACTCGCACACACACACTCGCAGGTGAGCGATAAGACTGGCAAAGGGGTGGCGGGTGGCGGGTGGCAGTCTGCTGATAAGACAGGTGCAGCTGCAAATGGAAATGGAAATGGAAACGAAAACGAAAGTACCAAAGTGCACGCTTGCCACAATGGTGCTGAAACTGGTGTTTATTCCAATTGGTGTTCTTTTTCTACAAGTTTCAATTCAATGCAGTTCTACTCTCTGGCCTGACTGACTGACTGACTGATGTGCTAGCCACGCACAGCTCAAACGCAAACAGCTAGCGACCTAATTTCTTCGCGTGCTGATACCTTAAGGCCTAGAGAGGCGCCCTAAGATGGGAATTTGCATAGATCCAACTGCAAGTGGGTATATTTCGAGGTCAAAGGTCGCAGCAGGCAAGACATTGAATGTTCGCTCTTTTTCTTAAACAAATTGATAACTTTTAATGCATTTTTGTTGCATTTAATGATGTTCAGGTGGCAAGCGTGCTTAGGAGAGACTGTAAGAGTGAGTATGTGGGGTGTTAGAGGGTAGAGGGGGCTACAGAGCAGAGCTTACAATTCGCTGCTGTTGCTCTTGCCCCGTCGGCAATCGATTGGGTTTCGTTGGCTCAGCGCTTGTTTTGTTGTTGTCCACACACACCCAAAATAGATAAACTTGCACTTTGCGTAAGGGGCGGGGGCAGGGGGAGGGGCAGTGGTTGGGTTAGGGCTGGGGCTGGGGCGGGTCACTGTGCTGGAGACAAACAAATTACCCAACAAATTGTGTCGCCCAGCGATTATGGTGCCTCCTGCTACTGCTGTCCCCCCTGCCACTCGCCTACGGCTTATCACTACCCTCCCCCCCTTCCCCACCTCATCCTTAGGAAACTTTCAACTGTTCCCACTGACTGTTGTAACTTGGCGCTTATCAACGAAACTTGCGCGACATTCACTCGCAGGTGACGCCGGCCCAGTACAGTAGAGACACGCTAAGGCGCACACTGAGAGAAATTTAGAGACATTCATTAATCTTTTGATTTCGTTTTAATTTATTTCGATTTGCCAATGCTTAATAACAGCGCTTTTCTCACAGTGTATATATTATTTCTTGAATAGTATCCTTTAGCGTGTATTCACTGTAGTTCGTGTGTGGCTGACTTGGGTCAGTGGCCAATGGTCAACGCACCACCTAATAAGCTGTGTGTGTGTGTGTGGTGTGTGTGTGTGTGTGTCACTGCCCCCCTTACCACCCCACCAACTCCCCCTCTGTTTGATATGCTGAGTTATCGACATCTGCCCAGGCACTGATAAGCAAAAGCCGGCAATGCTCTGCCCCCTGTAATTGTCAATGTGTGAGAATTTCGAGCAGTGTAGCACACAGTGGAAATAAGTGGAGGTAATTGAAAATAATGTTGCTAATATTTGGGAATAATTATGTGTTTAATTTGAATTTTAAGGCAACTTCCAGCTCAGTCTAAAGTAGAAACTCGGACAGCTACAGTCGGATGTACTTTCCTTTGAATATTGAATATCTCCGGTGTTTATCATCCGATTGAGCCACAATTCACAGCACAGATAAAGGTTACCATAAGATATCGTATCGTAAAGTACAGGGTCTAAAAGTGAATTGAGATTATATTCTTTTTAAACTCTTCCTCTTCCATTGCAACAATTTCTTATAAATGCCAATTCTTAGAGTATTTTTCCAATTGCTTTTCGTTTCCTTTGAATGCAATGCAATTTTTAAGAATTTATTTATTCTTTTTCTTTTACTTTGTCCCCTCTTCCTCCTCCTCCCCCCACTTCTAGTTATTCTGTTGAGTGCATTTAATTCTTTTGGTTCTTTCTTTTCTTTTTGGTAGCATCAAATGTTTTTTTCACCTGCTAAGCTGTTTGTTCGTTCTTCGTTTTGTACTTACGTGAGCAGAGTTGACGACGCTTGAGGTTGCCTTTTATTTTACTTTGATTTACTTTTTGGTATTTTCTTTTTTCTGCAAACGCTGGCAGTTTGTCCGTTGCTTCTTCGCTTCGCTTCTCTTCTTCACTCGATTTGAATTTGTGTGGCTCTCATTCACGTCTCACATCAAAATGCAACTTGCTGCAGAAGTATGCCCGTTGCATTTCTCATAGCGCTGCGATTGCCATTGAATTGAGATCAGAATGAAACATTCAGTACACTAGAGGGTTAATAGTTGCTGTAGCTGCTGCTGCTGTTCATTCAGTCAATCAGTCAGTCATTGAGTCAATCATTTAAACATACAGTCGTTCAGTCAGTCATTCAGTGAATCATTCAGGTAATCATTCAATCATTCAGTGAATAATTCAGTCAACTAGTCAGTCATTCAGTCAGTCAATCATTCAGTCAATCAGTCAGTCATTCAGTCTATTAGTCAGTAATACAGTCCATCAGTCAGACATTAAGTCAGTCATTTATGTCAATCATACAGTCATTCATTCAGTTAGTCATTTAGTCAATCATACAGTCATTCAGTCAATCATTTAATCATACAGTCGTTCAGTCAGTCATTCAGTCAATCATTCAGTCAATGATTCAGACGGTCATTTAGTCAGTCAATCAGTCAGTTATTCAGTCAGTCATTTAGTCAATCAGTCAATCAATCAGTCAATCAGTCAGTCATTTATTCAGTCAATCAGTCAGTCATTCAGTCAATCAATCATTTAGTCAATCATGTCAATCATTTAGTCATTCAGTCAGTCAATCAGTCAGTCATTCAGTCAGTCATTCATGTCAATCATTCAGTCAATCAGTCAATCATTCAGTCAATCATTCAATCAATCTCCGCAAGTGAACCAATTCAATCGAATGCCCCAAACTACTCCAATTTCTCAGTGTAGTAGAACGTCTTCAGGCCAACGCGCGCGTTTTCCACGCGTTTTCTCTAGCGCCGCTGTGCAGTCGACGTCGACGTCGACGTCGACGTCAACGTCGCCGTCGGCGTTAACTGCATATGCTTATTTGCCGAGTCTTCACTTTACAGTTAATCAACGTTAACCGCAATTGGCCTCTTTTCTGCAAGTGCTGAGCGCCCCCCTCCCCCCCACTCTTAACCCTTCTCTCCCCCTTAACCCTAGTGTGTGTGTGTGTGTGTGTGTGTGTGTTGTCACATTTGTTGTAAAATTGATTTGCTAATGATTTTAGCTGGCATTAATAGCCCAAGAAGCAGCGACTGGAAAAACTAAGGGAAAACAGTCAGTGTGTGTGTGTGTGGAAAATGTGGAAGAATCGTCAAACGAGAGCAGATGCCAATCGAGTGTGTGTGTGTGTGTGTGTGTGTGCATATCATTTGGTCTATATGTATTTATTTTTAGCCACTTAATCACATGTTGAGACTCCGCTGTGTCATGGGGAAAATGCCCCATGAGACAGTTTTCCACAAACACTTTCGACAGCCACTTAATGACTTCTACACTAAACTCTGCCTCCCCCCCCTCCCCACTCCCTAGGCAGCATTTATATCATCTTTTATTTTACATTTTTTGGGAACTTTAGTTAATTGTCTTGTTGCATGTTTTACAACTTTTCTGAATTTTCATTCAACATTTTCGAACAAAATTCGAATAAAATCTATAAGCTGATGTGAGATGGCACAGAAAGTTCTATATTTCTTTCTATATGGATGCTAGTATTACTTGATTGCAAGTGGAACTGACTAGCTTTATTGTATATAGTACTAAGTAGTAGAGAGACGACTAGAGTAGACTATTTACCAGTCTTATGTTTAAGATAGATTCTAGTAATACTTGACTGAACGTGGATCTATCTAGCTTTATCGTATATAGTACTATATAGTAGTAGAGAGACGACTAGTAGTAGACTTTTCATCAGTCTAATGTTTAAAGATTGATTCCCACTAAATTCTATCGTTCACTTCCACTATACTATATACAATACACTATATCACTTCTTCTGAGTATTACAACTAACTAGCTTTAGAAATGCATAAGAACATTCGTAGTAGAAGGACTAGTCTCTTTTTAGGCCAATCTAAGACTAATTCCCACTTCCTTCTCTCACTTCCACTATACTTTATACAATACACTATATACATAGTATCTCAATACACCGTCACTTCTTCTAAATGTCTCGTCTTATCGCTTCATAAATCGAGCGAATGACACGAAACTCTTTGGCCAAGTCCAAGTGCAAAGGGGGAATGCCTCAATTAATTTCGTCTCACTGATATTTTTAATTCATACAATTTCCCAGATATTTCTGTTTTATCTCACGTTAAGCTCATCACTTCTTCCCCCTCCTCCTCCCCCTCTCCCGCTTTTCTGCAATTGTAGTGGAGGAGACATAAACGTAAATAATTCTGTTGTATTTTGTTTAAGAGCCGCGAGTTGTCTACTACACTGAGTCAGAGTCGAAACCCGATTCAATGACACGGGGCTTTAGGGGGTTAAAGGGGGAGGGGGGCACAGATACCAGAAGATACCAAAGAGTTAAACGAGTTGAGCGACGTGACTCACAGCGAGTCCAACTCTGCAGCGATCCGCCTCAGTGCACCCCAAACTATTTGCCCCGCCCCCTCCGCCTGAACAGTTTTCAATGTTTTTTTCAATTTTGATAAAGACAAACAATTTTATTAACTGCAGTTATTTCTATTTTTTGCACTTCTTGCAAAACTCCCGCGAAACAAGCGAAAAACAAACACAATTCAGCACACACACACACACACACACACACATGCACGCGCTCGAACGCAAACAAAACAAATTTGGGTAAGGCAGCGCAGCGACAGCGCTGCCAGCGGCAACGGCAACGGCAGCAGCAGCAGCAGCTTTTGCTTTGGTTTTCTGTTTTGGTGTTTCTGGCGTTTCTTTTCTTCTTAATTGCGTTTAACTCAGTTAATTATTATTGTATTAATATTATATAAGCTCGTCTGTGATTTACAACTGTAAACTAAACGCAGTTCAAGTAATAAATTTCTTCTTTTCGATTTGCTTTTGCTTTAGTTTTAGTTTTAGTTTTACGCCTGTGTTTGTTTATGTTATTGCGTTTGTTTTGTATTTCTCGCACACACACACACGCACGCACACTTCAGCGGTGGCGGCTACAACAATTAGCAAAAAAAAATAACACTACACCACAAAAACAACAACAAAAACAAAAATGAAAAAAATCACACGGCACACGCAGCGCTTACAAAACTTTCGTCCGTCGCGTGTGGAACGCAAAACACAACTGAACGCCGGCAGCAGCCGCCGTCGCCGCATTGGCCAGCCAGGCGCTCGACTGCGGCAGCGGCAGCGGCAGCGAAGCTCTCGCTCGTGCTTGCGTTCGTGGTCGTGTCGTGCTCTCGTGTGCGCGCTCCCACCAGCCGAAAGCATGTGGAGCTTGTGGGCACAGTGGGTCGCTGCTGCTGCGCTGCCCACGAAGCTGCATGCAGTCATGCGATTCGTATTAATTGATGTAGAGCATAATTTCAATTCAATGCGGCACCAGTGTGCGGCAGTTGTTCGCCTTGGTAGTTGTTGTTGTTGTTGTTGGCTGCGATGCTGTGCGAGCGAATGCGTATGTGGAACGAGTTTGACGTCGCTGCTGCAGTTGCAGTCGCAGTCGGCGGCGCTGCCCCCACAGCTGCAGTTTGGCAATTATTGCATGCAAGTAAATTGCGCAAATCGCATGCGTTTTTTCCGCGTTTCGTTTCAATGCCTGCAGATCGCCGGCCCGCTGATAGCAACAACAACAGCAACAATAGCAGCAACTGTCTATACACACACACACACCATAGTAATATGCGTGTATAGGTCGAACGATGCACAAAGCGTCCGCATTGTTTTTGGTTAACCGCATTGCAGACGCGTGCGTTTTCAACACATGCCAGCAAAAAAACAAAAAAAAAAGTATCAAAATAATAGAGAAACAAACCCGCACACACACACACACACACAGACAAAAACTATTAAAAGACTCGCTGCACAGTTGCATCGCGCCGCTCTCTCTCTCTCTCTCTCTCTCTCTCTCTCTGACACAGGCAGCGCTCCCCCACACCGACACTTGTCAAAATACACTGTCATACAAAGTTGAGACCCATGATGCCAAAGCTCAGCGAAGCGTGTGAAGCGCCAACGGCTGCCAAAGAGAGCGCGTCACAGCAAGAGAGCGCCAAGGCAAGAGAGCGGCGAGACGATCGTTGGACTGCCGAGTGGAACATGTGTGCGCATATGGCTGCATCGGTGTGTGTGTGTGTGTGTGTGTGAGTTGTCATGGCAACTTGAACGTGAGAGCGCCCAACGTCCATCAAACTGCTGTTGTTGTTGTTGTTGTGGCTGTATGCTTGGGCTTTGCTCTTGCTCTCGCTGTAGTTGTTGTTGTTGTTCGATCGATCGACCAGCTGTTGCTTTTGTTTTGGTTTGCATAGCAGAGCGAGAGGAAGAGGAAGAGTGTGGGGCGAGCGCAAGTAACGGCGTAAATCACGCTTGCCAATTGTGCGAAAAGTGGTGTTTTTTTTTGGTGTTTTTTTTATTAATCACTTTCTATTGGCAACTGTGCACAGTGGGGCGAATGAATCAAAATGCCAATACAATTATTAATTAAAATAACTAATGTGCCAAGTGGGAAGGAATGCCCCTAATAATTGCTGGCCAAGTCTCCTTTTAATTACATATGCAAAGGCATTACTCACACACACTCACACACACACGCACACACAGGCAGAGGGAGTGTGTGGGCTCAACATGTGCTGACAATTGCAATCGTTGTTGTTGTTGTCGTCCTGCGCATATATTACACAAATTGAAAAACTATTGACAAGCCCAACCACCCTTAGCCCCCCCCCCCCCCCTCTTGCCCCCTTTCCCCACAGGCACTGCGCTTATGGCATTATCACATGCGATAAATATTTATATGGAAATGTAATGACTGGCCGTCGGTCGGTCGGTCGGTCTCTCTGCCACAGACTCAGACTCAGACGGCGCGCAATTAATGTCACCACATCCTTTGGGCCTTATTAATGTCCTTGGGCCTTGAGGATGGGGTTGGGGGGGGGGGTGGTGGCTGTTGGCCATTAATGTCGCTCCGCAACGCAACGCAACGGTAAAAACAATTAATTTGCCCATAATGCAATTTATATCGGTTTCGGTTTTGGCTTTGGCATTTCAGCTCTCAGCTTTCCTGCCTCATCTGGCGGTACGAAAATTCCTTGCCACCCCTCCCCCCCCCACCGCTCCCACTCTCTCCACTATCCTCGCTTTGCTTTGGCTTTGGTTTGCCACATAATGTGCATATTTCTCTGGTTTGTTTTACCCAAAGACCAGATGATTAATTATTTTTAAACAGGGCAATAATTTTCAACTAAAGCAAAGGCAAAAGCAATAACAATGCCGAACCCCCCTCCCCCCACCCCACACCTAAGCAACTTTATGTTTAATGGGCCCCCTACCCCTCCCCCTAGTAGCTGACTTTTATTGTGTTTTGATATAGCCTTAATCTCTGAGACAAAACTCCAAAATAGTTGCGAAATTGTTGCCAAGCGCTGCAGTCGGACGCCACCGACAGTAAGTGACTACAGTACACGCCAGTTCTTTGACTCAGCTACAGACGGACGCCATCGACAGTAGATTACTCCATTACACGCAAGTTGTAAGACTTGACTGCAGTCGGACGCCACCGACAGCAAGTGACTACATTACAAGCAAGTTCTTTGACACAGCTACAGTCGGACGCCATTGACAGTAGATTACTCCATTACACGCAAGTTGTAAGACTTGACTGCAGTCGGACGCCACCGACAGTAAGTGACTACAGTACACGCCAGTTCTATGACACAGCTACAGTCGGACGACACCGATAGTAAGTGACTACAGTACGCGCAAGTTCTTTGACACAGCTACAGTCGGACGCCATCGACAGTAATATACTCCATTACACGCAAGTTGTATGCCTTGACTACAGTCGGACGCCATCGACAGTGTATCCTAACAAGCTTACTTACGCACATCACTTATATACCCGGTCATTAACAGCAAGTTGTACTGTATGCAGGGTATTATTAACCGTAATTTCATCATCTAAATGCATATATCAAGTTCTACTACTAAAAGTGCCATTCTTTACTCCCACATAGACTTGGTATACCCCTCTTTTATCTGTGCGGAATGGAAAATCCGAGCTAAGCAAGTATTTTGCTCAGTACTTCAAATTCCCGAGATAAAATATGGAATATTTTTAAGCAAATTTGAAAGGAAAATGATGGAGGAATGCCCGTAGTAATGGCAGACTTATTGTGGCAGTTTCGGAATTAATTGAACGTCTGCATTTGAGCTCGTTGACAGAATTTTGATAGTTTTTGTCAGTACAAGACTCGACAATACCGCAAACAAGCTCTTGCTCCTCCCCTCCGAAAAACTCTCGATGAACCGATAGAAATGTAAGGGAAAAATTGTTAGATTGAATTTGACATGACAGTCACATGTCTGCCAAGAGCCCGACAGACAGTAGATACTGTTAAAAAAAAAGGAGATACGACAACAGTTACCGTTACAACTTTTTACTTACACCGGCAATAGGAATAATCCAGAGAAATAAGCGAAAACTCACCTGAAAAAGAAAAGAAAATGACATTAATTGAAATTGTTGTGTATCTTCTTTCTCCTTGAAATAAAAATGAATTGTTTTCGCTTGCGTAAAATAATTAAAAACTTTACGGAGTAAAAATATGTATTAGGAGATTGCCCTGAGGCTCCCACGGGCCATTGACGGGGTCAAGCAATTGGCATTCGGAAGGAAACACCTAGAGAAACCCTCCCGCAGCTTCCCTCCGAATTTCTTGCCTCCTTCCCATACTCCTCATGGGCCCTGTTGAAAATACTTTTACGATATAGCCCCAGGCGGAGGACCTTTGGCAGGACAACGAGGGGACAACTGTAGCTCTGTAATTAAATAATACCCATGCCACTTGCAGAGACCTCTCCACCTCCGCCCTGCCGCATACCCCAAGCCCCAAGGCTGCGCAACAACAACAAAAGCAAAAGCAAAAGCATCTTAACGGCATGCGGCGCCATCTGAAGTTCAAGTAGCTACAACAGTGCGACAGAGACATTGTACAGACTTGAAGCTACCCTGTATAAAATGGTATAACGAAATAGCGATAATACAACAGTCTCTCCTTAACTTTCCACTATAGGACACACCCCTGGAAATAGACCTGTCGAACGGAATAATACACCAAAAGATAGCCTATAATCTCATGTCCCAGCAGTCTCTCCTTCGCTCTTCCTATAGGATAAATAGTCTTATTAAATCGGGTAGAGTATAAAATGGTATAATGAAATAGCGATAATACAAGCAGTCTCTCCTCAACTTCTCACTATAGGACACGTGCGGAATTAGGTACCAAAAGAAACCCTATTATCTCAGCATTGTCCTTACAGTCTCTCCTTTGCTTTTCCGTATAGGACACACACCTGGAAATAGACCTATCGAACGGAATAAGACACCAAAAGATAGCCTATAATCTCATGTCCCAGCAGTCTCTCCTTAGCTTCCCTATAGGATAAATAGTCTTATTAAATCGGGTAGAGTATAAAATGGTATAATGAAATAGCGATAATACAAGCAGTCTCTCCTCAACTTCTCACTATAGGACACGTGCGGAATTAGGTACCAAAAGAAACCCTATTATCTCAGCATTGTCCTTACAGTCTCTCCTTTGCTTTTCCGTATAGGACACACACCTGGAAATAGACCTATCGAACGGAATAAGACACCAAAAGATAGCCTATAATCTCATGTCCCAGCAGTCTCTCCTTAGCTTTCCCTATAGGATAAATAGTCTTATTAAATCGGATAATACCCGAAAAGATACCCTCTCCCAATACCTAAACAGGGTATAACACAGTGAAGCAGCACAGAGAGATAAACAAGCAACAAAAACAAAAAGAAAGCATGTAGCTAAAAGGAAGAGGCGAAACATACGCCAAACTATTGCTCCCCTAGGATAAATTAATAAATTTTCAAGCGCAGGGCGAAATGAGCGACAGCCCAAGAGGAAGGAGAGGAGCGATGTGTAAAGTCAGCTCAACAAATAAACAAATAATCATGGCGAAAACAAAAAAATGTAGTAAAAGAAAACATAAAAATGGGCATGGAATACCCTAGATATTCACAAGCAGTAGGGTGTGCCACACCATGTGTTATAAAAGCAAAGTAAATTTGTTTGGATTAGGTTAAAAAAAAGACCTCATAGAGGCTGTAAAAGTGTCAGTCGAACGCTACCGACAGCTTCTTATAGTAAAATATCTTTAAGTTCGCAAGAATATTAATGGTTTTCCGACTTGATAGACTTTCTTTCAAGCTATATGCTTACTACGTTTATTTTGATAATTTAGGTTTCTTCTTGTTATAAAAAGCTTTTATCTTTTTGCATGTACCAAGTTTCATTTCAAACTTCTTCCTATATAGTCAACCATTCGTCAGCCATGACCCAACCGTAATACCCTACAATTAAACCACACAAATTATGATGATGCTGCTGTCTGTGCAACATTGTGTGAGTGTGTAGCTATTCATGAGTGTGTGTGAATGAGTGTTTATGGATGGATTTGTCTGCACTCCGCGCAGAGACTGATCAAATATGGCAAATGGCAAACAGCAATTACAATTCGGACTTTCTCTTTGGCAATGGCGACCGAGTGCAACAGGAATGGACTGGAAAACACTGAAAACTAAAAGCAAACGCTAAAAACTGAAAGCTAAAAGTCCAGATATCGACTTTATCGATATATATCGAAACCATTTGAGCACAAAAAAATTCAAGAGCGACCTGCATGTACTTCCCATCAGAGATGATACTACTATCCGCTAAAGTACTTCTGCCTCCCATTTGCACTCTCCCGCATCCTATCGTCCCTATCGTTAGTTATCGATATATATCGAAACCACTTGAGCTCGGAAACATCCAGAGCGACCTGTATGTACTTCCCATCAGAGATGATACTACTATCCGCTAAAGTACTTCTGCCTCCCATTTGCACTCTCCCGCATCCTATCGTCCCTATCGTTAGTTATCGATATATATCGAAACCACTTGAGCTCAGAAACATCCAGAGCGAACTGCATGTACTTCCCATCAGAGAGGATACTACGATCCGCTAAAGTACTTCTGCCTCCCATTTACACTCTCCCGCATCCTATCGTCCCTATCGTTAGTTATCGATATATATCGAACCCACTTGAGCTCAAAAACATCCAGAGCGACCTGCATGTACTTCCCATCAGAGAGGATACTACTATCCGCTAAAGTACTTTTGCCTCCCATGTGCACTCTCCCGCATCCTATTGTCCCTATCGTTAGTTATCGATATATATCGAACCCACTTGAGCTCAGAAACATCCAGAGCGAACTGCGTGTACTTCCCATTTCCAGATGATACTACTATCCACTAAAGTACTTCTGCCTCCCATGTGCACTCTCCCGCATCCTATCGTCCCTATCGTTAGTTATCGATATATATCGTAACCACTTGAGCTCAAAAACAACCAGAGTGAACTGCATCGACTTCAGAGATGATACTACTATCCGCTAAAGTACTTCTGCCTCCCATTTACACTCTCCCGCATCCTATCGTCCCTATCGTTAGTTATGACATTGTAATAAGATTTCTATACTTAAAATTAGCCTGCTTGTGCTTAAAACTAGTTGAAAGCCAACCGCAGCATAAAGTTTATCATAAAGTGAGGCTTCTACCATCATATCCCCGACAATTTCATGCTTGGTAATTGCGTTTCCACACCCACACACGCACACACATTTCCCCCTTAGTGTTGACAATACACATCAAGCCCTTTAACCCGCTGCTGACACCCTCACACCCCCCTCCCACTGTTCTGCGAATGAAGCGGGAAAACGTAAGCAATAAAATTATGTGGAAAATGCCATTTTTGGCAGAGGAAAAAAGCGCAAATTTAGCTTGGAAAAAGTTGTTCATCGCTTCCCCCCATTTAATCAAGAAAAACACTTTTTATTGTGCAGAATTATGACAATTGTTATTGTTGTTGTTGCTGTTGCTGTTGTTGATTGTTAATGTCAAAAGTGTTATTGTTATGCAGACAATTATAGCTGCGATAAAACTGTTTAGTCGGAGGAAGAGGCACATAATGAGCACAAGGAAATATGTTTATTAGCCCGAGCGAGCAAAAGGCAGCCAAGGATAATGGCCAGCAGACAGCAGACAGTGGGCAGTAGAGGGTTAAGCGAGGAGGCACTTTAAGCAGCTGCCACCTTTTGGCCTCTCCCCCTACCCCTACCCCCACCCCCACCCCTCTACTGTTGTCTGATCAAAGTCAAATGGATTCAATATGGCTTAGTTCCGATCGTATTTATTTATTTTAGCCAGCTGAAACAAGCTGTAAACAGACCGTTTCCACAGAGCGAATGATTCAAGCATTCGATTGAATGTTGAACATCATCATCTGCCCATGCAGCTGACAAATATCACAGTATTTCCTTGGCAGCAAGTGGAGTTGTCACTGGTTCTACGTTAAGGCAGGAAATTCGTTACCGTTCACCTGTTTGCGACTCTGCTTGTGCGTCCTGCTGGCGCCGCTTGCCAAAAATGAACGGAGGGAGCAATGGGAGCGAGAATTCAACTGCAGATCGAGGCCTAGCTTACCATCCTATTGATCAAGGTGTATAGGAAAGTAAGCCAACACACGATCGATCATTAAACTTCGCTCTTATCTCTCTATTTCGCAGGAAAAAAGGAGAGGAGGGAGCAATGGGAGCGAGAATTCAACTGCAGATCGAGGCCTAGCTTACCATCCTATCGCTCAAGGTATACAGGAAAGTAAGCCAACACACGATCGATCATTAAACTTCGCTCTTATCTCTCTATTTCGCAGGAAGAAAGGAGAGGAGGGAGCAATGGGAGCGAGAATCCAACTGCAGATCGAGGCCTAGCTTACCATCCTATCGATCAAGGTATACAGGAAAGTAAGCCAACACACGATCGATCATTAAACTTGGCTCCTGAGAACTATCAATCTTTTACTCTGGACCAGGAAACTGTCTCTCTGTTTCGCAGGAAAAAAAGGAGAGACGAAAATAGCGAATCGCGGCACTTTAGCAAATTGTGTTGCATGTGGCATGTGGCATGTGGCAAGCAGAGTGTTGTCGAACTATAGTCGTTTTTTTTCTGTATTTTTGCTCATCCGATCCCGTCGCCTGACCCATATTTTTATTTTTGGCATTGGAATTTCTGTTAGTCTCTCCGCTTTTCGCGTTTTTATTACTTTCGCTCCCTCCTCCCGCGGGTTTGCCCCGCACTTTAAAGGGGCAGCGCACTCACCGAAATGGAAAAAACTTTTCCAGAAAATGTCGTCCCAGGCTGGTCGTTGTCATGCTGCCGATGGTGGGGATGGGGGCGTGTCAGGGGGGGGCGCCCAAGACGCACGATCACTTGGCTTCACTTCACTTTTGCTTATTGAACTTTTGGCTCTTTGTCTCGTTTTTAGAAACACAGGAAATGCTGTGCATTAAACTGCGCGCAGTGCACAATTGAAAATACGCTTTAATTAAACTAATCAGACATTATATGCCCTGCACACACACACACACACACATTACACACAACAGACGCCCACACAGACTGCTCCGCACATATATTTTAATGGGCTTCTTGCCATCCGCACAATAACAAGAAAAACTTTTCATTTAATGCAAAAAAAAGTAAAAAAAAAAAATATGTACAACAAATTGTAAACAAACTAAAAAAACATCAACAAAAAGAAAAGATTCTCTGCGTGCTAGCCGACTAGCAGTTACCCTAGAAGAATCTACTACAACTCTCTTGCCTTTTACGCGTTTCTTCTGAAAATTTCAGTACTGCGACATGGGAAACAACTTGATACGTGTGTTCAAGTTCATAATTTTATCTATATGGAAATTGTTGGAAAATGGAAATTGAAAACCAGCTCTAGAATCTGACTGGAGCGAGTTCCAATGAGGTTTATGGAAAGTTCTCAGCTAATTCTTTCTAGAGATCAGAGTCTAGTCTCAATCAGTATGATTGAAGCGATTCTCTGCGTGCTAGCCGACTAGCAGTTACCCTAGAAGAATCTACTACAACTCCTTTGCCTTTTACGCGTTTCTTCTGAAATTTTCAGTACTGCGACATGGGAAACAATTTGATTCGTGTGTCCAAGTTCATAATTTTATCTATATGGAAATTGTTGGAAAATGGAAATTGAAAACCAGCTCTAGAATCTGACTGGAGCGAGTTCCAATGAGTTCTATGGAGAGTTCTCAGCTAATTCTTTCTGGAGATCTTGTATAGATCAGAGTCCAATCTCAATCAGTATGATTGATATTACTAGCTTACCAAACTTGGAGATAGGATTTGTAGGAGTAGGAGTAGCTCTAAATACTTTTATCTTTGCCTTCTTCCCATTATCTTGTTCATAGATTGCTTTTTGCAATAACTTTACATAGAATATATTGAAATCACTAGTACTATATAGTATGGTTCCAGAGTAAACCCAAGTAACTTTACATAGAATATATAGAAAATACTTGTACTACATAGTATTGTTGCAGGGTCCATTAGTTCAATACTTTTCGTACAATTTCGTTTCGATAAGATATAATTTATGGCATTCCCTGTAGAAATATGCTTATGCTCCAGTCTCATTTCCTGTTTCTAGTCCCCACTCTAAGTGTCAAGCTGTCAAGTCTAACTGTAAATACGTATATAGTGTGCATAATACTAGTATTAATCTTCTCACAAACAAATAAATGCAATTGCCTGATAAAACGATCCATTAATCATGTGCTGCCCATGGGAAACCCATTTGAAGGCGCAGAAATGATGACTAACTATGGAAAACTTAGACCAAAGACGGAGAAATAGGAGAGTTCATATAGGAGAGTTGTAGAGTCTACAGAGAAGAAGAAGAATATATACTAGAATATAAATCCCTCTCTATTCTAATCTCTTCTTCATACTCCCTTCCATTCCCCTCTCATACTCCATATGCTACACTGATCTTAACTTTTCATATAGGAGTGTTATAGAGTCTACAAAGAAGAAGAAGAATATATACTAGAATATAAATCCCTCTCTATTCTAATCTCTTCTTCATACTCCCTTCCATTCCCCTCTCATACTCCATATGCTACACTGATCTTAACTTTCAACTGCTTTGAACTCTGTGCTGAACTCCGGCAACAATAACAATAAACATTACATAAATTGCGAATTTCATTTACTACAACACGAACTTCATTATTTCCACCATGTGTCGCAAAAGAAAACGAGTAGAAGAAGCAGCAGAAAACACAAAAGAAAATAAAACATTAATAAAACTGCTTGCTTTGTCGTTGTGTTAAGCTGCTTGCTCACTTTACCGTTACCGTTAGGCTACAGGTTACAGCGCAGCAGCAGCGCAGCAATACATAAGAACAACAACAACAACAAGAGAATAGTTTGGAGGCTGGCAAAATTTCGCTTTATATGGCAATGAATCACAAGACGTTGACGCTGGCAGCGACGTCGACTGATCGTCGACATACACACACTCGACGCTTACGAGGACGCAGCAGCGGCAAAGAACAAATGCTGCGACAGTGACAGCGACAGCGACAGCAGACGCGCTCAAGCCGAACGTTGGCAACCGAGAAGATCCGCCGCGCACGACGACAGCGACGCGTTCACATTGAAAGTTTGCAAGTGACTGAAGCGACAGCAGCGATGACGTCGTCCCCCACAGAGTCAATGGCGCAGGCGCAAGTCCCACAGTGAGAGAGCGCCACTCAAAGAGAGCCAGAGAGCGGCGCGGCCAAAGGCTATGTGAAAGCAGAGGCCAGCAGGCAGCAGGCGCAGCGCACTTAGTGATGAGAAAGCGGGCGCTTAGACAACGGAACTTCCTGCTGGCAGAGTTTGCAGAGAGACAGAGAGAGAGGCAGAGAGGCGAGCCGGCTAGGTGAACATTAGCATGTGTGAAGGCTGCTGCAGAGAGCCGGTGAGAGGGAGTGAGAGAGTGCACAAAGCATTCGCCGCATGCGTTATATACCGAATAAAAATTAAAGTCAAATGCAATAAAATTCGAATAAAAGCAACAACAACGACAGGCAGAAGGAAGCCATGTATGAAATGAATAGAAAACACGAAGAAGAAGAAGCAGAACTATAGCAGGTTCAATCAACCGCAATTAAGCTCTGCGTATGTGTGTGTGTGAAGCAATCAAATCGATAACAACAACTAGTATAAATGCAAATTAATTAGACGCCTTAGTGCACAGTTGCCAAAAGTGGTGTTTTTTTGGTGTTTTTTTTAAATGAATGCAAATGTGAAAGAGAATACAATAATGAAGAAAATTATGTTGGTTCTTTTGAATAACAAATTGGTGTTTTTTTTTCTCTTTGTGCATTTGGCAACCGAGTCGCCTTTTCACCAAAGCGCTTTAGCATCAAGAGTGGACTGGGCGGAGTGGGAGGGGCAGTAATAGCAGTCTGGTCTGGTTTTTCCGCAACTTGCCACATGCGGAAGTGTGTGAAAGAGAAAGCGCATAAGCCAATAAGTGCAACAAGGTTGTTGTTGTTGTTGCTGTTGTTGCCTTGACAACAAGTGCAACGGCTGCTGTGGCAAGTGGCATGTGGCATGTGGCATGTGGCCAGAGGAAACCCGTTGCGGTTGCATGGCAATAGAGAGACACTGATCGAGCGTGCACTGGGGCGAAACTAGTAACAAAATTGCAACCTGAGGCAGAAAGTTGCCACATTAACCCCCCCTCCCCCCGGTCACCCGCTCACCATGCCCCACTCAATGTCAAAAGCGGCAGAGGCGAGATTTGAAGAGCGCAGAATATGATTTATGTGGAGTGTAGAGCATATTATTATAATACTATTAGGCTAAAAGAAAACCAGACTCTGCCTTGACTCCAAACAGTTGTCAGTGTTTACGCCAGATGGCGCCAGAGTGCGACGAATAAAACGCTATAGTAGAGGTGGAGAACTATCGATAGTGGGCGCCATCGATAGTCGACGATAGTTTATTTTAAACCATCGATAGTGTCGATAGTGCCATCGATAGTTCTCCACCTCTACGCTATAGTACACAGGGAGAAAATATCGAACAAGAAGGAAAATACTGATGGATAGTTCCAAGGTATTATTCGGTGATATTTGATGGAATCTTTAGATTGTAATCGATAGTATCTGATACTTGATATAAACTAAGATACAACAGTTGGAACTGAGTTTCAAGTTTCACTCAAGACTTGCGCAACACTTGGCTGGGGGCAAACGGAAGCCACGCCCCCCCGCCGTTTCAATGAAATGCGAAAGTTGCAACATTGCTAATAGCTCTCGAAATTAATATGTGTTTAGCAGCGCCAACTAGCCATAAAAGTGATAGACATATTAACCCACTACTCCACATTTTCTCCAGGCAAAACTGTCAGAGGCGCGAGAGGGGGGGGAGAGTGGAAACAATTTTCAGCTTTGTTGCGTGTGGGTGGGTGTACTCCCCCCGTTTGACTATTGGCATAAGTGAAGCATGCATGCCAGACACGCGAGTGCGATAAAAACAAACGCTGACGTCGACGTCGACTGTGGCAGCGGCAGCGGCAGCGGCGTAGACAGGTGGAAGAAAAGCCGAGTATTATTGTCCGTGTGTTGGCTTATTTACGACACGACCATTGTACCTTTGCCATCTCCTCAGCAGCCTACCCCTCCACCCACCCGTATGAACCACTATAAGGTTATACCCTACACCCTTAGGTCTACCCCTACTACACTTTGTCACTACTTACTACGCTTAGACGGTTTCCAATACTGCGAGAACTTTTCACGCATACCCTGTACTGCTCGAAGAAGCGGGTATGCCAGGCACTGGGCAGAGTAAAATCGTGTTACTAGCTATAACAAATTAGGTCATATTAGGTCATATTTGATCATATTAGGTCGTTTCCAATACTGCGAGAACATTTCACGCATTCCCTGTACTGCTCGAAGAAGCGGGTATGCCAGGCACTGGGCAGAGTAAAATCAAGTCACTAGGTATAACAACTTAGGTCATATTAGGTCAAATTAGGTCGTTTCCAATACTGCGAGAACTTTTCACGCATACTCTGTACTACTTGAAGAAGAGAGTACGTCAGGCATTAGGTAGAGTAAAATCGTGTCACTAAGTATAACTTATTAGGTCATATTAGGTCGTTTGCATTCCATTTACCCCTCATATTCAGTTTGTGTTGGCTATATACCCCATTTAGAAAACGTATAGGGTATTCCTATACCCAACCGTTTTTTATGCCGTTTGCATTAGAAATTGAAAAACTGGTTTATGGCTCGACTAACTTTTGCTACGTGCACTGAAAAGCCAAGAGGCTGTAAGAGAAACTGTTGCATGCCTTTAGGCTGCACCAGAAGGTTATCTATGAGGCTGGAAAGTGTTGATTATTACACACGCCGGGCAGTCAGTCAGTCGGGAGTGCAGTGGTGCGAGGTGAGAGTATTCTGGGTGCGGTTACACGAGTCCCTCCTTCCCTCTTGCCCCTTGCCCCTTGCCCCTTGCCCTCTTGTCTCTAATAGCAACTGATCGGCTAAGCGGCTTAAGAGTGACTGGGGAGAGGTTGGGCTGCCACAATTTGGCTTAATAATGCCTGTATATATGTACTTTATAGGGTATATAAGCAGTGCGGGCATAACGGTGTCTAGGCTGAGTTTGTAACAAGTTGAACGATGTAGAGAACTGTTCAAACTAGTTTTCTAAATGCTTAGCCTAGTTGCACTTAAACGAAATAGTTATCTATATATGTAAAAACTTTGTCCAGACTGACTGACTGACTCCACTTCCTTACCAACAATTTGACCAACACATAGCCTAATGTTACCTCTATCTATGCTGTAAATTTCAGCCCAATCGTTTAACAAATACCAGAGATATTCAATAAGTAATATACATATTGTAGTGTATCTACACTTCGTGGCGAACTGAGCCAAGTTTATGGGTAGTATTTGGCCAACACATAGCCTATAGATACCTCCATCTATGCTGTAAATTTCAGCCCAATCGGTTAACAAATACCAGAGATATTCAATAATAAATATGCATATTGTAGTGTATATACAGTTCGTTGCTGACTGAGGTAAAGACATTTGGCCCACACATAGCCTAATGTTACCTCTATCTATGCTGTAAATTTCAGCCCAATCGTTTAACAAATACCAGAGATATTCAATAAGTAATATACATATTGTAGTGTATCTACACTTCGTGGCGAACTGAGCCAAGTTTATGGGTAGTATTTGGCCAACACATAGCCTATAGATACCTCCATCTATGCTGTAAATTTCAGCCCAATCGGCTAACAAATACCAGAGATATACATTTTTAAATATACATATTGTAGTGTATATACAGTTCGTTGCTGACTGAGGTAAAGACATTTGGCCCACACATAGCCTATGGTTACCTCCATCTATGCTGTAACTTTCAGCCCAATCGGCTAACAAATACCAGAGATATACATTTTTAAACATACATATTGTAGTGTATCTACACTTCGTGGCAAGCTGAGCCAAGTTTATGGGCAAAGTGCTACAGTTTCTTGGCCGGATTACTCAGTTCAATGAGAATGCGTGTCTGTATGCTGAATACCCATAAGCCGCTACCTGAGTGCGAGTTGAGTCTCGCACACACTCCTTCCCCTCCCACCACACTCCCTCGCAGTGTGTGTGTGAGTGAGTGTGCACACGTGATAAATGGCTTTTATCTTTTTTAAAGCACTTCAGTGCACGGCTTTTGCAATTTTCATCCATCGAGCCGCGTCTGCTGCCAAAGTGTATAAGCAGCGAATCTCAAAAAGAGGGCGAAACGAAAAAATGTAAAAATTATGCCATGTAAGTGCCACGCCCACTCCCTTTTGCCGGTTTACAATGAGCGCGTCACAGTGGCAGCATCTGGCGGCGTCTGGCGTCGGCGTCGGCGTCGGCGTCGGCGTCGGCGTCTATGCTGACTTCTCACCTCTCCCCCCGCTCCTAGTCTCTGGTGCCCACTGCAGTTCGTCCTTGTAGTCCTTTCGCCGTTCTTCGGGGCGGCGTTATGAGCTAGTTAATTATGGTGTCTGATATTTTTCTTACGCTTCTCTTTTTTTTTGCCTCTTTTTGGTTGATTTTAAGTTCAATGCGCTACAGCCGCTTGAAGCGGGTATATTAGCTGCACAGAGAAGAAGAAGATCAACAAACGTAGTTCTATGTTCCATATCATTCTGAAAATATTCAGATAAAGAGTACTTGAACTATTCTTAAACTAAGATCAAATTCTTTAATTTATAGAGTTTTCTTCTCAACATAAGATTGAAAAAAAGTGATGCTTTCTAGACTGAAACCGTTCAGATCTTGATAAAGTTAAAAAATAATCTAAAAATAGGTATTTCGTTTTTAAAAATCAAGCTTAAAATGAGATTTTTCATCACAGTATTAGATTATGCGACTTGGCGTACTTCCCACACCGGAAATTCTGGATGTGAGACAAAAATTCTTCCTTGTTTTTCTCAGTATATAGAAGCTTTCAGAAATTGAGCTCTAGATAAAGCTTTCAAGTTAAGATATTTGGGCAATACATAGCCTATGGTTACCTCTATCTATGCTGTAAATTTCCGCCCGATCGGTTAACAAATACCAGAGATATTCAATAATAAATATATATATTGTACTCTTGAGTGCTTCAAGAGGTAGAAAAACAATCTTAAAAGAAGAATTTCGATCTTACAGAAACAGAGCTCAAAATGAGATTATTCTTCTGAGTATGAGATCTTTTGAGCTTGACATACGTCGACTATAGCACCATTTCAACTATACTCTCGTCTTTTTTCTCAGTGTACATCTAAAGCTTTCAAGATAATGAACTTTGAGTAGCTCATTATGCTTTTTACTTCAAGAATATTATATTATAATATGCCATATGTCCACTAGAGATGCTTTTTTCTTATATTTAGATTGCCTTTTTTTCGCTCAGTGTACAACAGTTTGTAGGTGATGCTGGCAGTCGGTCATGTGGACCTCTTTAGTGTAGCTGCCCTATCGAACTGTATGCATGAGTCATCAGCGAAAACTGCGCAAAACTTTTGATGCTGCTTATGACGGTTGGAAGGGGGGAGGGGAGGGGATGAAGAGGGGTAAGAGGAATGCCAAAAAGGGGAAGCTGCTAACGTTTGCTTCATTTTATCATTAATATTTAAGCGACGTCGATGCAATCGATTGATGTAGAAACAAAGTGTGGCAGGGTGAGGGGAGTGGACGGGGGAGGGGGGAGTGTGGGGCGCATAAAATGCGCAAAACTTGCTAAACATGAGAGCGAAAGTGTGTGTGTGTGTGTGTGTGTGTAGTGTGTGTGTGTGTGTGTGAGACAGAACGCACTGGCATCAAGTCAAATTGAAGTTGAATTTCTGGCGTTAAATGGGCGAAATGTAATTACTTAATTAGTGACTATGTATCAGCATCTCTCCTCCCCCTCCCCACTGTCTGTCTGTCCGTCTGTCTGTCTGTCATTAGAGCAGCTTAACGTTTAATGCGTCAAGTCGCATTTAAACTTGATTAGTTTTATGCGCTGCCCACCCCCAAGGGCAGGCCACCACTTGCCTCTAATCACTGTTCCAAGGCGTTGGCAAATCAAAATCCAATCAATGTACAGTTGAGCATATTGATTGCTACACACACACACACACACACCCACACACACAGTAGTCACCCCTACATACAAGTTGATGTCGAGACGCATGAAAGCATTTGGTGTTGCCTACTTTTAAGCGCGGGCAGCTAATGCTCTTAGCCGAGACACGCACCTCGCCCGCGCCAGACACTTAGCCGGGTCACACACACACACAGACGGCATAAATATTTCGTTGCATACTTTCAGGGCATAAAATTCCACTTTTTGACATAAACACCGCAAAAATGAAGGCGGCAACACCTGCGACTGCAGAGACTGAAGGAGGAAGATGAAGAGGAGGGGGGGGGGAGGGGGTGGATGGTGTACTGCCGTTATGTCTAGTAAATAAATAAAAGCAATAAAACAAACGACAGACGACACACAGACAGACAGAGAGAGAGAGAGAGAGAGACAGCGAGAGAGAGAGCCAGCAGGCGCCAGAAGTAGGTGAACACAGCAGTTACTACACAGTGCGAAAAACTACGTTCTAAAATTAAGTGTAGAAGAATTCAATGTCCATGTTAAGGTACATTTTATGTTAGTACAGGTTCTACACTTAAAAAAAAGAAAAAAAAAAAAAAAAAGAATTCAATTTTAGAATTTGCAATTGAAAATGCTGACAAAGAAAATGCTTGAAGTTGAGAATGCTTGCCTCAAAATAAGTATAAAGACTCTTGAAACTAGTATTTTAGGATGCGAATCAACTACTATAAATAATCTTGATATATAGAAAAATCAGATATTTTTTAATAAAAGAATGTAAACTCTTAAATTAACTTGAAAATTGCTTTGAAGACGCCTGAAAATGGAATACCGTCACTGAATTCATTAGGGAAATTACCGTGCATACCGGTCGAGGTATTTTAGTTTCCATTGGTAAATTAATTTATTAAAAATAAGTTAAAAATATTTAAATAATAAAAAAAGTTGAATTTTTATTTTATTTTTAGTTTTTAAATTTGAATTTAAAACTAGTATTTTAGCATGCGAATCAACTACTATAAATAAACTTCGTATAAATATAAATATATATAAAATATATAAAAATATATATATAAAAAAAAAAGATTTTTCTTAATACAAGACTGTAAACTCTTAAATTAAGCTGAAGACGTCTGAAAATGGAATACCGTCACTGAATTCATTAGGGGATCGACTTGTTTTAAGTTTCCCCTGGTAGATTAATTTAATAAAAATCACATAAAAATATTAAAATAAAAAGAAAGAGTTTAATTTTTGTTTAATTTTAAATTTTTAAATTTACATTTACTTAACTTTCTGTTGTACTTAATTTAAGTAATGTCGCCTCGGTTTCAGTCTTTCCTTTAGTATATATATAGAATATATAATAGTGTATAATAATATAATATAACAGAATCCTCATACTAGATATAAGGTTTGGTCCATCTATAATTTTCCGTTAATGTGTTGTTAAGGTACATTTTATGTTAGTACAGGTTCTACGCTTAATAAATAAATATAAAAATAAAAAGAAAAAAAAAAAATCTTTCCTTTCTTTCTTTCTTCCTTTCTTATCAAGTGTGAAATGTTACGAAACTCTCGATATTTTCTCTCTGTGTGCTTTCGCTTTTCCCCGCTCCCCGCTCCCCGCTCCCTGCTTCCTCACTCTCTGCTATTCATATTTTCTAACGATATTTGCGAGATATATTTTTACATTTTAGTATGTGTATTAAGAGCGCAAGTAAATGGTAAAATTGTGTAAAATATTCTCAAATAATTTCTAGAGTTATTTGCATAAAGTGGAAATTTATCAAAATTACAGCTTATAAGCTAAGGTGTGCGTGTGTGTGTGAGTGTGAAATGCAAAGCAAGTGCTACTTTATGATGCCTGAAAATAGCTTAAAATACCGCAGCAGGCTGAGCTATAAACATCTTAGCGGGATTACGAATTCAAGCCAAAATATGTCTCTCTGTCTGTCTGTCTGTCTGTCTCTTTCTCTCTGTCTGTCCGTCTGTCTGCCCATGCCAACTGTCATATGCAGCAGCAGCAGGGAGAAGGGGGTGACTGGGTAGGGGGAGGGGGGTTAGGAGACAGTCGGCTGAGTGGATTACACGCACAAGCCAAGGCAGGAGCATAGCGAGAGAGATCTATGTGCTTTTTATGTGCCTTCTTCTAGTAGGCGTTGTGGATAGGGGGCGGGGGGCGTGGCAGGCTGGCAGGGGTCAGGTGGTTGGCTGAAAAACAACAGTTGAAATTCCCATGGTGCAAACTTTATTCTATTACGACTTGGCGAAACAACAACAAAAACCCCAAGAAGATGAAGTAGCAGCAGAGGCGGAGGAGGAGGAGGAGGAGGAGAAGCAAGAGCAAGAGGAAGGGGAGTGAAAAGTGGAGAGAAGTAAAGCGAACAATTGAAAGTTGTTTTGGGTTTGAAGTTCTGCTGCGGTTGTCCTTGCCGAGAGAGAGAGAGTCCTCCCCCTCCCCATGTCTGTGCTTAACTCTCAAGCAGCTGCGGCACACAGCAAGTGGCAGCAGGGGAGGGGGAGGGGGGCGTGGCAGGCGCCACATTTATGGCATTTGGGATTTAGCATGAAGCTTAAAATGTTTTAGTTGAGCTGAGCATGTAGCGCCATTAAAATGATTTAAATTAGTTAACAGTCGATGGCAGACGCAGAGAGAGAGAAACAGAGAAAGTGAGAGAGAGAGAGAGAGAATGTATGGCAAGTGAGTAAGAGAGTTCAAGCACTGGCATTGTTACCCAACAACTGCGGTTGACAACGCTTAGACCTAAACAAAACCGACCCTGCAGTACGCCTCCTCCATGATTCCTTACTGATTCACTGGAGATGTCTGTAGAGTTAATGAAATCGGAGGAATATGCTAACTCTGAAGTATAAATCCCAAAAAATAAGCTGGAATGACTTCTTTGCAATATTTAGAAGGAAAACCTAAACCTTAACCTTACTTTTACAAACAAAATGACCTTGCAGTATCCTCCTTAAACGATTCCTTAGTGATTCACAGATGATGTTTGGTACAAGTAATATGTAGGTTTAATAAAATCTTGCAACTAGATTGAATTCTTTTCCTTTCGGAGTAAATTCTTAAGAATTTCAGAGAGATACTCTGCAGTACGCCTCCTCCATGATTCCTCAGTGATTCATAGAGAAGAACGGAAGCCTTGCAACACAATTCCACTGTGATCACTTCAATGATTTCTTTGCAATATTTCCTAAAGAATATTTTAATGCCCGTTTCAGCGATTCTGTTTGAATAGCTAGAGTATCTCTGAGCCTGGCTAACCCTGTGTCAATATTGGCAAAGTCTATTAAGACTTAAGCCAATTTATAGCGCGGACTTAGGGCAAACGTTTGATAGAACACAAGGAGAGTTGGGAATGGGGGGAGGGGGATGAGAAGTAAACACTTCAAGCAATTAACAGGGGGGTTAAGTGGGCGCAGGCAGTGGGCGGGGCAGTTAAGCGGATGAAGCAATAATTGTTGGCAACGAATGGAATAAAAGGGGGGTGGGAGTGGAAGAGCGAGGCTAATGGAAAATGCAAACAACATATTAAACAATTAAACGGAAATTAGCACAAAAATATTCACACATTTGCGCTAATTGAGAGGGGAGAGAAGGGGAGAGAGAGAGAGTTCATTAGACAAGTGGAAGAGTCCTCGGCATAAACGGAAACGGAAAACTATAGAAAATGTAACGGAAATGAGCGACGAGTGTAGTATAGCAGTGAGTATGCTCGCAGCTAATGAGGAGGTGGCACAGGTAACAAACAACAGCCAACGCTTAACCGGAAGTGGCAAGTGGCAAGTGGCAAGTGGCAAGTGGCAAGTCGAAGTGGCGCGTAGCTCAAGTTGCCCAACTTACAACTTAAATATGCAAGACAGCGCGCCAACCCCCACCCCCCAGCCACAACCCCAACAGCGCACAACCCCCAACAGCAGAAGCAGCAGCCACCACAGCAGCTGTGCCACACTCGCAAACAAGTTGCAACACACACACACACACACACACCCGCACACACACCCGCACACACTGCTTGCAACCTCATCATCAGCGTGCGAGGCAAGAAATTGATTTTATGCAACGCTTTGACGGCGTCTTAAGTCAAGCAATATACTATACAGCATTCACACATATGCAAATACACTGGAGAAAAAACGGTGTATAAACAAACTAAAATTTCAATGGAAACTAAAATAGAATGTTATAGAAAGTCAGACATAGCGAAAGGGAAACCAAGAAACCTGGCATGGTTCGGAGTCTCAGTTGTCGAAAGCAACTTGGAACTATACAAGTTCCGTTCCAGAGTCACTGATTCCACTGACTGAAGGCTATAACACTTGAAAGATTTGGTGTGATTTGTAGCTCTATACTCTATAGTTTCCAATAAGTCCCAGCGAAAAGGGAAACCAAGAAATCTGCCAAAGCTCATTAAGGACTCCGGCTGGAAGGAGTGTCAGAAGTCGGAAGAACCTGGAGACAAGTTCAGTTCCAGAGTCACCGGTTCCACTGACTGTGACTTGTAGCCCTATACTCTATAGTTTCCAATAGTTTCCCAGCGAAAAGGGATACCAAGAAATCTGCCATAGCTCATTAAGGACTCCGGCTGGATGGAGTGTCAGAAGTCGGATGAAACTGGGAATTCCACAAGTTCAGTTCCAGAGTCACTGATTCCACTGACTGAAAGCTAAAACACTTGAAAAGTTTGGTGTGATACTCTATAGTCTCCAATAAGTCTTAACTATACTTTAGACATCATTTCAATTCAAAATTCTTCGCTTTTCGCCGCAAGTTTCTAGTTCTCATTTGGTGTTTTGCCGAGTGTATTGCTTTAGAATATGCTAAACCGCAGAGAAATATGTTCGTCTGTCTCAAAGACAACGGCAAAGAGCAAAGTGACATAAATAAAAGCCGTGACTATAAATCTAATCCATATATAAACCATATAAACAGTTAAAGAGTCTGGGCAAAAATGCGGCACGTACCACCAGCTACAGCTACAGCTACAGCTACAGCTGCCTGCCCCTAACAAGTCAGGACTGACACCCTCCGCCCCCTCCGCACTCTCCGTAAGATGCAGATAAATATGTAAATAGATACAACTTACGGATTATGTTTCGACAACAAAAGTGAAAAGCGTTTTACGTTCCGACTGCTGGAGGGGGAGAAACGAAAAAGGGAAACCCTAAAGGATGACTTTTGATTGGATCCAGCAAGTGTGGCAAGTGTGGCAAGTGTGGCAAGTGTGGCCCCATGATATGTGTGAATATTATGCATTGCGAGTTATGAATGGGAAACAAAGTGTTCGGCAGTTTGATTATGTCTATCGAACGGGGTGAAGAAAAGGCAGATATTAGAAAGAACTTCTTGCTAATAATTATAAAAGAGACCTAAAAGAGACCTAAAATAGACCTAATATAAAAACGAGTACTTCAACTAAGAGAAGTTAAACTTTGTTATGGGGACTCTCTGGCAATCTTTAAGCCTGCTTTCTATGCTCTATGCACTCTTAGAAAGAACTATTTCCTAATAATTATAAAAGAGACCTAAAAGTGACCTAATATAGACCTAATGTAATAACGCAGTACTTCAACTAGGAGAAGTTGAACTTTGTTATAGGGACTCTCTGGCAATCTTTAAGCCTGATTTCGATGCTCTATGCACGCTTAAAGACTTGTCAACAAATAATGTTAGACAATGCGTGAAACACAGTCACAGTCACCGTACGTGTTCACAGTTTTTGTCACGACTCATTGTCACTGCCGTAGTCCGTAGGAAAAAAAGAGGAGAAAAACACCGTATGCGGTATTGCCGTGGAAGGTACCCGAAGGGGCAGACACACTGTAAACACAGAAGCCAGAGTCAACAGTCTATTAAAATGCCAGTCGAGGCATTGCGTAGCCAGTCGAACGGATGCGTCAATATATATGTAGATGGAAGATATGTATGCTCCTATGCCACGATACTACGATACTATGCACTCCATCCCTTGGCATGGTCTCTATCGAAACCCTGACTGCTTGTTGTTACATGCGTTTTAATGTGACCCTTGCGGGCTCATAAAATTTCAACGTCTCTTTGATGGTTTTAGGGTTTTTCACCTAGGCCTCCCCCTGGCAGGGCTTTTCCTTTCGCATTTCCTTTCCCTCCCCTTTTTTTGGGGTTTATTTTTGTTTTTTTCTGTTAACTTCGATTGATTTTGATACGGTAAATGACAAACAACACGGTTACTACACGCTAGCTGAAGTCGAGGAGGGGGCGGGGACAGGGACAGGGGCAATAGCCCAACTTCCACTTGTGGGTGGGTCATAAAATGCGGCTTCGGCTACAGGTAGTTGTGCCTTCTGGCCTTGGTTGTAGTGGATTCGCCGCTTTACCACTGGAATGTGCTCGACTTAATGGGTTTTACTGGGGGTGGCTTTTATGCTGGGAAATTATTCTGGAATTAGACTCACAAAATGTATTTACAATTAGCAATTAACCGCATACGATGCCAGCACTTGGAGTGTGTGTAGTCTGCATGGTGATTGGATAGTTGAAGGAGCCACAAAGGAGCGGAGTCTAAGGAGGTAGGAGCACTCCAACTCAGAAAATGAATGAGAGACTAGAGCCCAATTGACCAAATCTAATATGTCAGAGAGTAGAGTAATCGCTAGACTAGAAGCTAACCAGGAGACTCTACTAGAGAGTAGACCGCTTTCTGAAGCGAAGACTAGAGATTTTGACAAAGAAACGAATTAGTTACTAAAGGGGAAACAGGTAAGTAGTCTGGAGATGGCTAGACTAGAAACTAACTAGAAGATATTACTAGAGAGTAGAGAGTGGATTGACTGAAGAAGAGCAGAGAAGTCAACTAAGAAACGAACTAGTTACCATACTGGAAACAGGTAAGTAGTCTAGAGATATTAAGGACACAATTCCTAGAGACTGTGACAAAGAAACGAACTAGTTACTAAAGGGGAAACAGGTAAGTAGTTTGGAGATGGCTAGACTAGAAACTGACTAGAAGATATTACTAGAGAGTAGAGAGTGGATTCACTGAAGAAGAGCAGAGATATCAACTAGACAACGAACTAGTTACCATAATGGAAACCGGTAAGTAGTTTAGAGATATTAAGGACACAATTCCTAGAGACTTTGACAAAGAAACGAACTAGTTACTAAAGGGGAAACAGGTAAGTAGTCTGGAGATTGCTAGACTAGTAAATAACTAGAAGATATTACTAGAGAGTAGAGAGTGGATTGACTGAAGAAGAGCAGAGATGTCAACTAAGAAACGAACTAGTTACCATACTAGAAACAGGTAAGTAGTCTAGAGATTTTAAGGACACAATTTCAGCAATAAAGATAAAACCTACGCACTGTTTATGAGCAAATCAATATATTTATTTGACAAAACATATATGTATTTTGCACTCCGGTAATTTGTTTAAAAGTATCGACAAGATTAGAAAGATTTAGCTGTAGACTGCACTTTGCAGGTTCGCAGGACAACACGTGATGGTCAATGGATTCCGAAATTGTAGTCTCAATCATACAGCAATCGCAGTGTAGTTTAGTTTTGTCCCTCGCCCTCATCCTCGCCCGTTGTCTAGCAGTCTATGTAGTGAGCAATCTGAAGACGGTCCGATGCAATACTCTGGGCCAATTCCTCATCCATTACATCAGTCGGCGGCTTCTCCGGATGCTCTTCTGGCTGCATCTCAGCAGCTTCGCTTGAGTCAGCCTCGTTGTCCGGCTGATCCATCTTCAGGCCACTGCTCTTGGCCAACTCGAGGAGCTTGACACCCGACTCCTGGCGGCTGTTACTGTACAGCTCACGAGTCTTGGCCAAATGCGGTATGGGGTTGAGATTCTCTGCCAGGGACTTGCACAGCTTCTTGCTGGCACTATCGGTGTTGGTCCACACACCGATATGATTGCTGAAGTAAACGGCTGTAGTCATCACAGCGGTGCGCACCAGCAGCAGGTTGTACATTTCGGTTGGCTATCAAAACTATAAAACGGCACAAAACTAAAGTACAAATGCTGTATAACAAAACCGTTACTAAACCGACAAAATGGTTTTCACAATTTTCAGAGTTAAAAAAGCCGATAATGCTAAAGGTTTTGTACGACCAACTGAGCCTACTTCAATGGAGCAATAACTAAGAAGTACTATATCTGACGGAGAGGGACAAGGTTACTAGGAATAGCCAAAAAAAATACAGGAAATTTAATCTTGTATATCTCTGGTGTTCATTATCCGATTGGGCTAAAATTCACAGCACAGATAAAGGTTACCATAAGATTATTGTATGCCAAAGCACAAGTTTGTATCCGTAAAATTGTGGCTGTAGTGGTTTTCTGCGGTTTTTGGGGGAGGGGGGGTTTTAAAAGAACTTGATCTACGTATGATGTACCTTTAGCTATAGACAGGCCTGTACATTCCACGAAAGGTGCCTCTAGCTCTTACAGGAGAGATAAAGGAGTATATATAGACGTACATACAATCTCAGATCCAGAACATATATATGTATATATCTCCGCCTGTTACACAGACTTCCACAAAGTTATTCTACCCATTTTGAACCGTTTTCAAAGGGTGCCGCGTATGAAAAGCAAGAGTGAAATAAGGTTAGAACAGAGCAAACCCAACAAGTGAGTAAAAATCTAATCCATTACTCAAACCCGCAAAAGGCGAAAAGCAAAAGTAATGGCAACCTGTGAGGGGTTGCGGGGGCTGCAGGTGTGGGGGCGGGGGGCGTGGGGGACTGCCAAAAGCGGCGTAAATCTTTTGTAACGTTTTAGTGTCCCTTTCCTTGTTGTTGTTGTTGCTATTGACTATGCTTGAAGATGAGCTCCAGAAAAAAGGAAAGAAAAAAAACAGCGAACTTTAGCGTGTTGTTCAATTGAATGGGTTTTCGGGTTTGGTAAAGAACTCGCTAGCGCTACACTGGCAGAAAAAGTTTATAGTAGAGAATATGTAATATTATAGTAAAGGGAAAGCTCCCCTTGGACTCAGTGACAGCTGGACAAATAGGTGTAAATACATATGAAATATAATATAGGGTTTAGTAATATTGATGTATTGGATTAGAATATACTAAATATGAAAGTTATTTAATCGGAGAATTAGCCAAAATTCACAAATTCACCTTGATTGATATACTTAAGTTTTCATGAGGTTTGAGCTCAGAATTGTATAGGGTAGTCTTTATGGCTCTTAGGTACGTATAACTATAGTTCGATTTAAGGATATACCCTAGGAAATTCCTTACCTATCCATCAGTAAGCCTCAGCTTGGAATATAACCTTCCCATGTTGAGTTAATTATAGCTAAAGGTTAACACTTCACCACACCAGTAAAAAAAAACTCGGAAAGCTACAGTCGGATTCAAGCGACGGTAGGAGACCCTCTACTTTGATTTGCCCTGGGAGTCCATAATAGCAGCAACATGTATGTATGAACATACTCACATATACATGCACTTATACATACACACATACATTTATATATACAAATATACTCGCAAATACAAACAATATCCAAAACTCATACATACATTCATACTCACAATAAAAAATCACGCATACGCCCTAGTGCCCGCGTACACTGTGGCTTCCCCCCTCCCCCAGCCAACTGCCTACTACTGAAAATGGTTTGTCCAATATCTCCGGTGTTTATTATCAGATTGGGCTGCAAATCGCACCAAACATTCAAAGCATCTAAAGGTTTATTCGTGCAAAAAAGAAATCCAGTGACTCTAAAACTGTATAAGCTAAGAACATTTTTGTAAATTTGAGGGGGAGGGGGATGAGAAATCGAATTAAAAACATAAACTTGGCCTGCCTATGTAATACTCGAACCAAACAAACAAAAAATTACGTCTCTAGCTCTTATAGTTTCCGAGATCTCGGTGTTCATACAGACGGACAGACAGACAGACAGACGGACAGACAGACAGACAGACGGACATGGCTAGATCGACTCAGCTCGTCGTCCTGATCAAGAATATATATACTTTATGGGGTCTGCCACGCCTCCTTTTGCCTGTTACACACAAATGTCATTTTCACAAACTTAATAGACCCTTTTGTACTTTTTCAAAGTACAGGGTCTAATAACTGGAATACTTGATTCACTGAAATTTCTCGCAGTGCATGCAGCCGAACTACGTGCAGCATATGTGGCACGTCGATGCGGAAACGGAAATAAAACTGCAATTGAAGCGAACCAGTTGAATGTCAAAAGCGTGGCGAATCGCTGGTCAGCCACGTCGCACCCTTTCCTCCGAGAGACACAAAGAAAAAGAGGAGAAAACTTTTGTGTGGCATCAACTTGTGGCCGCATAAACCCAGAGAGACGTGGCAAATGTTTTAGTGGCAACTTTGGCCTCATCATTGCACACACACGCACGAGTGTAGTTCCTTGAACCTTTTTTAATTTTCACAACTTTTGACCCAAATTCATTTGTCACACCAATCGAAGCGGCCAAGCGGCAAAGCCACAACAAAGTGACACCAGAAACAGGCGATAGGGGGCGTGCGTGTGTTGTGTTCATTGTCCAGTTCAAAGTTTATATAAATAACTAATAGTGCCAGGGCTGAGGCAAAAGGTTCGAGTACTCTTTGGTGGCTCATAAACTCACAAACAAATGGCAGCAAGTGAAGTCCGGCAACAATGCGAAGAGCCCTATGCCACGTTTGAGTTAGCCACACTCGAATAGCTACTAAATGAGCAACTGTACTTAAAACTAGTGGCACTAACCGAGCAATGGCAGGCCATGATATGATATCTCATCCCCCTCCCCCTCACATTTACAAAAACGTGCTTAGCATGTACAGTTTTGGAGCGACTGGATTCATTCTTTGCATGAATAAAGCTTTAGACGCTTTGAATGTTTGGTGCAATTTGCAGCCCAATCGGATAATAAACACTGGAGATATTGGATATCAATTTTCTGTAGTAGTGGATATCACATTTTGATCAGTGTAACAGCTAGGATTCCTAACGAAATCTGGCAACACTGTTGATACTAGAAAACTAGAAGGGAACTCCTGCTCCATGGAAGCACCAAGCTATGCGGATGCACAAGTCATGCTAATGACCTCTTTATCCCTGCGAGCATAAAGCTCCAACGAAACCCTTTGCTTTTGGTATGCAGGAGCAGCCACAACTAGCTGAGAGTATAGTATTTTTTGGCTTGCTTTTCGCCAGCATAATGGACGGAAATTAAATCAAGATTTGCGTGCTTCAATAATGCTGCAAAACGGAAACGGAAATGAAAACTGAGTGCGAGGGGGAGAGAGAATGCGAAAAGTTGAAGGGAAATTGCGAGTCGTGGAATTTGCATATTTGTCGCTGGCAAATCCAAATCCCAATCCCTAGTCCCTGCTGACACTTCTGACCATGAAAATGAAAATGAAAATATGTACGAGTTTTTCCAGCTGTATTTTCAGTTCTGCTCTTTGCTTCTGCTGTGGTGAAACTTAGAAATATGCTGTTTGTTTGGGTTTTCGTAAAAAGCGCAAGTGTAATTAGTGTGGGGCTTAACGGGGCTAAACAAACTGGCTGTAACTGTGGCATGTGGGCTCCAGACAGACTCTAAACCCCACATAAACCGCAGCGCCAAAATCCCAACAATTTTTGGCTAGCTGAACCTGTTTTATGTGGGTTCTCTGCATGGATTTTCAAGTGGAAAAAAAGACAGTCGGACAGTCGGACAGTCGAATTGCATTTGAATAGTCGCTAGGTTTATGTCTTTCCAGTCTTCACTGTTTTCCCCCGGCTGTCTCAGCTGATAATCACAATTTTCTTTTACTCCTTTTTCTTTTACTATGATTATTGTCAACTTTATGACACACACATGACGTATGCCTGATATGGCTGACCGTAAAAACGACCTTGCCTAAGGAAAAACCATACATAAATTATGAAATGCATTTCTGCGACAAAAACTACTTGAAAGTGGGCGAAAAAAGAAAATCTCCGTGGCCTTTATGAAAGCTTTCGCCAGAGCTCCATCGATTGATATGACTGACCTTAAAAATTATAAAAAAATATAATAAAAATCCTCTATTAATATCCAAGAATTTAGCATACTTCAGGAAATATTTACCTTTGACTTATTTACTTTAAAATGTATTTAACTAATCTATTGTTGAAGTCAAGTTTGCCATCCTACTCGATCGGATAGATAAAGCAGTTTCCTCAGGTCAATCATTTGCTTTGAAAGCACTCAAAGATAGGTCATAAATGACCTAAAACTTCAGCTCTCTGATATGAAGCAAATACCTTTGACTTATTTACTTTAAAATGTATTTAACTAATCCATTGTTGAATCAAGTATACCATCCTACTCAATCGGATAGATAAAACAGTTCCTCAGGTCAATTTGCTTTGAAAGCACACAAAGATAGATCAAAAATGATCTAAAACTCCAACTCTCTGATATGAATCAAATACTTTTGACTTATTTACTTTAAAATGCATTTAACTAATCTGTGGTTGAATCAAGTATACCATCCTACTCAATCGGATGGATAAGACAGTTGCCTCAGGTCAATCGTTTGCTTTGAAAGCACTCAAAGATAGATCAAAAACGATCTAAAACTCCAACTCTCTGATATGAAGCAAATACCTTTGACTTATTTACTTTAAAATGTATTTATCTAATCTATTGTTGAAGTCAAGTTTGCCATCCTACTCAATCGGATAGATAAGACAGTTGCCTCAGGTCAATCGTTTGCTTTGAAAGCACTCAAAGATAGATCATATAGTGAATGTGGGAGGATTCCAGCAGAGACCTCACTCATTAACGATGCGAAAACCAAACTTCCGGCCAGTCGAGTAATAATACCTACACGCCAGAGTCTTAATGATTGTGGAACTCGATGATGTTTATACTACTGGCAGAGAAGAACAACATTATCGGGTTGTTGATGATCGAGATCATTATTGCATATGGCCTTGATGCATGGAGTCTTGGGTAAACAATGGGAATCACTGGCTGAATCTCTGGCAGGGCACAAAAATAGTGACAAGTGTGGAGAGAGAGACACAGGGAGTGCAAGTGAGCAGAGAAAGGGGCGTAAAGTCGAGTGGGTGGCAAGGTAAGGTAGGCTGGAGCAGGGGCAGTAATACGAGAGACAGGAGCTGAAGCACACAGCGAGTGTGAGAGCAAAAGTCTTTTGATTTATGCGCAGCAATTAATTTTTTGCGCATTTTAATACCCTGGTGCAGTTGTGTGTGAATGGGGTATATAGAAATGATATATAAATTTATATAAATTTATTTCGGACCTCGAGCTAGCCAAAAACCAAAATAAAAATATGGAAAGGTCGCAAAATGCATTATATAAATTTAAAAAATATATTAAATTGAATAAAAAATTTAAGAAAATGAAATAAGTAATAATTGAATTAGTTAAACAATTGAATTGTAGTCAAGTAATATCTAGGAAAATCAAAAAGTTAAAGCAAATGAAGTTAAAAATATGCTCTATTAGTATCTGCCACTGTCGGTTGCGTACGACTTTTGTGCGAGTATATTAATGATGCTTGCCTTTAAGTCTATGGTTTACTTTGATTAGATACAGTTTGTTTTAGTTGATGGGAACAGTGTCTATTATTAAACAGTCTGTCGCACTATATACATATTTTCTTTTTCTTTTTAACTTTGTTTTTCATTTGTCGAATCTTCTCTCTTGGAGACTAATTACAGGTATGTAAATCTCAATCTAAATACTAAAAATTAACTACTATTAATTGGCCCTAACTATACTGCTATATATACATATATAGATATTGAATTGAGTTGAATTTACCTTTGATATAGTAGCATCGACTGCTTGTCTAGTACAGGGTATGCGGCAGTCTATCAACTGGCTCTGGCTGCTGTGTGTGTGTGTTGCCATGGGGAAGCGTGTTGGCAGCGTCGAGAGGACGACAACATGGAACTATGCAAGAGGCGACATAGCATAAAGTATACACACTCACTCACACTCACACACACACATGCAGCTAGCACGTACTGGCGTAGTGTGTGCGTCAGACAGCGACAGGCCAGACAGCTGGACATAGAGAGACAGATGGACTGAGGGACGGACAGAGGTACATGGAGCCACAAGGTGCGTTCACGCGTTGCAATGCAGCAGCAGCAGTGGCGCTCTCTCACTCTCTCTCTCTCTCTCTCTCCTCTTTGCTCGGCATTTTTGTGCACGGCAAAAAAAAGAAAAAAAAATTTTTGCGGCCAAAATGTGCAAACGTTTTGGAATTTTAGTTACGCTCTGTTGCCCACTGTGCGGTGTGTGTGAGTGTGTGTGTGTGAGTGTGTGTTGTTGTTGTTGTTGTTGTTGTCGTGCTAAGTGTTTGTTATGATTTATATTGGTTTTATTAAATGTTTCAACAACCTTTTGGGCCAAGAATTATTTACTGCCCCAGCGCAAAGCGCACGCAAGCCTCCACCAATGGGCGTGGCACTCTAGCGGGGGCGCCAGACAGTGTGTGTGTGTGTGTGAGTGTGTGTGACATCAGCCACAAAAAGAAGAAGAAGAAAAGTAGATTGAACTCAGGCGTGTGGTTAATGAGTTCTGGCAGCGACACTCCAAAGTGCACTCAGCTTCAGCCCCTGCCGCTGCCTCTGCCTCTGCCTCTGCCTCTGTCCAGCTACAGGTAGTAACTTTACCTGCCTGTGTCCCTCCCCCTCCCCCTCCCCCTCGCACTAGTCCTACCTCCTTTTGACAGGTAGCAGCTGCACGTTAACTAAACCTAATGACAAAGCTCACTTAAGTCGCAGCGCAAAAGTTTACTCAACTTTAGAGAAACATTAAAAGAAGCTTTAAATATTTACTGTAATATTTTCAAAGTTTACTAAACTCGCAGAACTTTAGCGTTATATTGAAATAAACTTTAGGATTTACTTGAGATAATCTAAAATGTACTATCTAAGAGTTTATTTTGAATACTATATTTGAATAATACCTTGTCTTGTTTAGAGATAAGTTTATCTACATCAAGTTATGATAGAAATTATGATACAGGGTATGTAGAATACAGGACATATGCCTTAGAACACCCTCAAGCACCCTGCAGTACCTTCAGTTTAGCTTAAAGCTCAAAGCTTGAGTAGAAATTCTGTCTAAGCTTAAGTTAGGCTTAAAAGGTTTTTCTTTCACTATTATATCCAGATGACTATGAAGCATGCCATACTATACCCCCAGACACCCTTCAGTACACGATTATTTAGAAAATTATGATACAAGGTATGTAAAATACAGGACATACGCCTAAGAACACCCTCAAAGACCCAGCAGTACCTTCAGTTTAGCTTAAAGCTTGTTTTAAACTTTTGTCCAAGGCAATGTGGAGGTTAAATTATGATACAGGGTATGTAAAATCCATGACATATGCCTTAGAACACCCTCAAAGACCCTGCAGTACTTCAGTTTAGTTTAAAGCTCAAAGCTTGTTTTAAACTTTGGTCCAAGGCAATGTGGAGGTTAAATTATGATACAGGGTATGTAAAATACAGGACACATGCCTTAGAACACCCTCAAAGACCCTGCAGTACCTTCAGTTTAGCTTAAAGCTCAAAGCTTGTTTTAAACTTTGGTCCAAGGCAATGTGGAGGTTAAATTATGATACAGGGTATGTAAAATACAGGACACATGCCTTAGAACACCCTCAAAGACCCTGCAGTACCTTCAGTCTAGCTCAAAGCTTGTTTTAAACTTTGGTCCAAGGCAATGTGGAGGTTAAATTATGATACAGGGTATGTAAAATACAGGACACATGCCTTAGAACACCCTCAAAGACCCTGCAGTACCTTCAGTTTAGCTTAAAGCTCAAAGCTTGTTTTAAACTTTGGTCCAAGGCAATGTGGAGGTTAAATTATGATACAGGGTATGTAAAATACAGGACACATGCCTTAGAACACCCTCAAAGACCCTGCAGTACCTTCAGTTTAGCTTAAAGCTCAAAGCTTGTTTTAAACTTTGGTCCAAGGCAATGTGGAGGTTAAATTATGATACAGGGTATGTAAAATACAGGACACATGCCTTAGAACACCCTCAAAGACCCTGCAGTACCTTCAGTTTAGCTTAAAGCTCAAAGCTTGTTTTAAACTTTGGTCCAAGGCAATGTGGAGGTTAAATTATGATAAAGGGTATGTAAAATACAGGACACATGCCTAAGAACACCCTCAAAGACCCTGCAGTACCTTCAGTTTAGCTTAAAGCTTGTTTTAAACTTTGGTCCAAGGCAATGTGGAGGTTAAATTATGATACAAGGTATGTAAAATACAGGACATATGCCCTAGAACACCCCCAAACACCCTGCAGTACCTTCAGTTTAGCTTAACGCTTATTTTAAACTTGGTCCAAGGCAATGAGGTGATAGTTTTGGACACGAATAATCCAGGAGATTATGTAGCATGCCATCAGTACAAAAATCCAGGACATATGTCTTAGCACACCCTCAAAGACCCTGCAGTACCTGAGGCAGAAGAACAAGAACAACAAACAGCTCGAACTACTCAAAACTTGTCGACATCGCTGTCAATGGCTTTGGCTTTGGCTTTAGCTTTAGGTTCTATTATTTCTTCAGCGAAAATGAGCACAAGGTGCTTCAGAGTCGCCAAGTTGTCTGTCTTGCTCAATAAATTCGCACTCTCCCCCGTTGACGCTGATGTTTGCTGTCTCTTTTACAGCCACGCACTTGAATGACTTTTCATAACTTGATAAAAGTTTGCACAATGCAGCGAGCAAAGGAGTAGACCGAGGAGAGACTTGGGGAAGACTGAGGAGTGAGTGGGGAAGAGCAAGATGTAGAGCCAGGACTCTCGCAGGACAATGAAGATGTTGGCCTGACAATGGCCAAATGAGAGCCAAGTAGTGTCACGGCGAGGGGGAGGACGGTAGTAGCGCACAAAGTAGAAAGTTTCACCCCCACCCCCTCTCCCATTGGGAGAGAGACGGTGTTTTTTACTATGGCACGTTTCCGCTTTTAGCCGTTTAGCGTCATTCCTGCCTTCAGCCTTCAGTCTGCACTTGAGCATAATGAATATTTTCGCTAAATTGAAATGTTGTTCTTGTTCTCGCTCGCTGTTGTCCTTGTTCTTGTCTTTACTTACAACACCCTCCCCTCCCTCCCCCCTCCAGCCACCTGCTGCAGTCGACGGCACTGTTAAACGGCTTTTGAGTCACTTTCACTTTATGACTGCCTGCATAAATATGAAAAATGTAAAACTTAATATGCAATTTATGCCAGCATCAACGCGACCCTTGGCCAGCCATCGTACACTGAGCGAAATGTCTGAGTGAGTCAATTAAAAACTGTTTGGCAATCCTTGACGAAAAGTTGATGGAAGAGAAACTGAATACATTGAAAAATACATGCTCGATAGAGTGAACATTCGGTAGAGTGAACACATTTTGCAATAATTATTTGGTAACGATTACACGTCGTAAGGTGAACATTTGCAAGACTCGACAGTCGATTGGGCTGACATTTAATAGAGTGAACATTCGATAGAGTGAACATGCTTTGCTTTTTAATTAATTGGAAGCGATTACACGTCACAAGGTGAACATTTGCAAGACTCGACAGTCGATTGGGCTGACATTTAATAGAGTGAACATTCGATAGAGTGAACATTCGATAGAGTGAACATCCTTTGCTTTTTAATTAATTGGAAGCGATTGCACGTCATAAGGTGAACATTTGAAAGATTCGACAGTCGATTGGGCTAACATTTAATAGAGTGAACATTCGATAGAGTGAACACACTTTACAATAATTAATTGGTAGCGATTACACTTCATAAGGTGAACATTTGCAAGACTCGACAGTCAATTGGGCTAACATTTAATAGAGTGAACATTCGATAGAGTGAACACACGGAAGAATTGAAGAATTGAAGAATTGGTGTTGTGATTATTCGACAAATTGTTGGTTATGTACTAAAATTTAATTAAAATTATTTTCAAAATTTTCATTACTCGATTTTTTTCTCAGTGTGTGGACATACAAAAGACGGTTCCAGCACTGAGTATGCCATGTCTTCGCTGTGTCCTTTCAATTTGCATATTTTCCGCTTTCTTTTTCTTGCTTCTTCTTTTTACACGGAGTTTTTTATGGGCTTTGGTCATTCTTTTGGGTTTACTGCTGCTTGTGGTCTATTGTCTGGGGAAATTTAGCGCAGTGTGAATAAGTGAATAGGTGTGAGTGCCGAATGAATACTGTGTGAGTGGGGGTGAGTGAATGACTGACTGACTGACTGACAGAACTTGACTAATGAGTTGATCGCAATGGTCAGCTGCTAGTGGCTCAAAGACTCACATGTACTCACATGCACTCACTTCAAGCACTCATAAACACTCACACTCATTGCATAATTGCGAAATTTAACTCGAAGCATTGAAGTGAATTGACAGTTCATCAATAGAGAGGGAGAGTGAGAGCGAGAGTTAACCTCGAATCGCTCGGAGTGAATGAGTGTTTGAGTGTTTGAATAACTGACTATTCGAATGACTCTGCGACTCACTGACTGACTGACTGACTGACAGTTTTATGCTAAATATGATTGATATCATTTGTCTGCTCTCTCACTGTGCACGAATACGTGAATATTGATTGGCACTTTTCGGCATCCATGCCATTCATATCTATTAATCGCTCTGCATATGAATGAGTGCCAGTGAATACGCTTTGACATTGATTGCTCTACTATGCAGTGCTTTGCCTTTTTATGGTTGTAGAAAATTAAAAGAAAAAACCAATACTCTGGCCTGAACATCTTTCGCCTAGACACAGCAAAATACCGCTAATCTTTGCAGTTACTGAGTCATATATGATATCTTTCTTATTGGAATGTAGTTCTAGAAAATAAGCAGACTTTCCTTCATACCAAATTTCAGCTGCTTAGTTTTTATAGTTCCAGAGATACAATTTTTACTATGGCTATTGGATATAGAGGCATGGCTTTGCCAAATTTAATAACTCTAGCTACTATAAATCTCAAGATCTAGGGGTTTTATGGCAGAGATACCATTTTTATTATAGCTATTGGATATAGAGGCATGGCTCTCCCAATTTTAATAAGTCTAGCTAAAATAAATCTCAAGATCTAGGCGTTTTATGCCTGAACTAAGTATACAACATAGCATAGCGAACGTAGCGACTTTCCTTCATACCAAATTTTAGCTCTTCTATTCTTATAGACCCAGAAATACAATTTACATTAAAGCTATTGGATATAGAGGCATGGTTCTGCCAATTTTAATAACTCTAGCTAATGTAAATCTCAAGATCTAGGGATTTTATGGTGATACCATAGCTTTAATTACAACCAGTTTTGACTGAGCTTAGCTTAATTTGTTTGCTATGCCTGCATAATGTTGCGCAAGCTCGGCATACCCCGTTTAAAGACCAGTGCTGGCAAGGGCATCATTCAAAATATCACACAGGTATCTGTAAATTTATTTAAATTGCCTACAACATAGCGTAGCGAAAGTAGCGACTTTCCTTGATACCAAATTTCAGCTCCTTAGTTTTTATAGATCCAAAGACAATTTTTTATCATAGCTATTGGATATAGAGGTATGGCTCTGCCAATTTTAATAACTCTAGCTACTGTAAATCTCAAGATCTAGGGATTTTATGGCTGAACCAAGTATACAACGTTGTTTCTTTACATGGATTTAAGCGAATAAACTTACAGCTATCACCATAGCTTTAATTACAAGCAGTTTTGACTGAGCTTAGCTTAATTGGTTTTCTATGCCTGCATAATGTTGCGCAAGCTCGGCATACCCCGTTTAAAGACCAGTGCTGGCAAGGGCATCATACAAAATATCACACAGGTATCTGTAAATTCATTTAAATTGTCTACACGCCCAGCTGGAGAAGTATCTATGCATTGTGATAAATGAGCGCATGCAATGCAAATTAATTTGATTAGGCTGACGACAAAAAGCACAAATTAGTTGGCTAACAATGCCCCAGCAACAACAACAACAACAACGACTACAACAACCATGATAATTACACGCGACACAGAGAAAAAGTGCTAGTGGATTAGGCCAGGCCAAGAGACAACAACGACAACTACAACAACAATGCAAATAAATTAATTATGTTAATCTGTTTACATGTCAACGAGCTGGGATGCTTTGCGGTTAGCAGCGGCAGTTAATAAAGCAAACACCTGTCGCACTTTGGCAAATGTGTAACATGACGCACTTATCCACTCCCCCTCCACTCCCCCTCCACTCCGCCCCCCTCCATTTGTTGCTCATACGCATCGTTGAACGCGTTGAACAATAACAACAACTTGAGCGCAAATTGCTTCAAACTTTTCTTTTGTCAATCATGAGCTACCTGGTGTGGTGGCAACCCTGGCCGATAATGTTGTTCATGATGACGCAGACAACGAGCCAACTGTCAGCTCGTCCAAGACGTCATCAATTCTGCCTACGCATCACCCTCCTCCTCACCCGCCTCCCCCACCCACTCTAACTCCTTCGTCTGCTGCATGCAAAGACCGCAAAACACTTTGAAACAAAAACTTTTTGCGGCTGTGGTTGCTCTGAAGTGTGGAAGTGTACAGTGTGCCATGCCCTATGCAACAATAGTTGAATTCTTATTAGACCCTGTACTTTAGAGAAGTACAACAGGGTCTATTAGGTTTGTGCAACTCAGAAACAGGCAGAACGAGGCATGGCTGACCCCACAAAGTCGATATATAGCCATGTCTATATATCCGTCTATCTGTCTAGACCTCTTTAACTGATCAAGTTTGTGTTAGATCTTTGATACATTCTTCCCCTCCCCCAAAAAATGCAGAAAACCACTCAGCCACAATTTTAAGGATACAAACTTGTGCTTTGGCAGACAATAATTTTGTGGTAACCTTTATCTGTGCTGTGAATTGTAGCCCAATCGGATAATGAACACCAGAGATACTCAAGATTAAATTTCCTTTACCTTAACCATAAAATGTGTAGCAGTGGGGTATAGTAATATTATTGGATAGTTCTTGCATACATATTATATTTCATGCTAAGCTCATTAGACCCTGTACTTTAAAAAAGTACAACAGGGTCTATTAGGTTTGTGCAACTCAGAAACAGGCAGAACGAGGCATGGCTGACCCCACAAAGTCGATATATAGCCATGTCTATATATCCGTCTATCTGTCTAGACCTCTTTAACTGATCAAGTTTGTGTTAGATCTTTGATACATTCTTCCCCTCCCCCAAAAACCGCAGAAAACCACTACAGCCACAATTTTAAGGATACAAACTTGTGCTTTGGCACACAATAATTTTATGGTAACCTTTATCTGTGCTGTGAATTGTAGCCCAATCGGATGATGAACACCAGAGATACTCAAGATTAAATTTCCTTTACCTTAACCATAAAATGTGTAGCAGTGGGGTATAGTAATATTATTGGATAGTTCTTGCATACATATTATATTTCATGCTAAGCTCATTAGACCCTGTACTTTAAAAAAGTACAAAAGGGTCAATTAGGTTTGTGCAACTCAGAAATGTATGTAACAGGCAGAAGGAGGCGTGGCAGACCCCACAAAGTGTATATATTCTTGATCAGGACGATGAGCTGAGTCGATATATAGCCATGTCTGTCTATCCGTCTGTCTGTCTGTCGATCCGTATGAACACCTAGATCTCGTAAACTGATCAAGTTTGTGTTTGATCTTTGCTACCTTCTTCCCCTCCCCCAAAAAATGCAGAAAACCACCACAGCCACAATTATAAAGATACATACTTGTGCTTTGGCATACAACAGGCTTATGATAACCTTCATCAGTGCTGTGAATTGTAGCCCAATCGGATAATGAACACCAGAGATATTCAAGATTAAATTTTCTGTACCTTAACCATAAAATGTGTAGCAGTGGGGTATAGTAATATTATTGGATAGTTCCTGCATATATATTATATTTCATTCTTAGCTCTTTCTTTTACCCTTCATTTTCACTGCGTTTGCTACCACTGTGCCATCATTGTCGCTGATGAGCCATCGTGCACTCTAAGCAAATTAGTTACGCAGCTCATGTTCACTGGTCCTCAGCACCCTCGCCTCCCCTCCCCCCACTCCCCCCACTCCAGCATGTACTAGCGAGTGTAGTATATGTGTGTGTGTTGGCAAACAAATTTAATAAATAGCTAAAGACACAAAAAGTCACAACCCTTTGTAGGGCTCGCAAAAAGTTGCTCGAACCTTTGGCTCTCTCCCCCGTCTGATGTGGGGGTGTGTGTGGGGGTGTGTGTGGGGGTGTGTGGGGTGTGTGTGGGGGTGTTTACTGTGGTTTGCTGCTGTCAACAGCTAAACCATCAGAATCAAAGGAAGCCAGGCCAGCTCCGGCTGAAGAAGCCATCGTCACTTTGGGCCAAGTCCATATTCATATTTACTTAAGTTTATAGCTGTTTCTCTTATTCGATGTTGTTGTTGTTGTTGTTGTTGCTAGTTTGCTGCACATAAAATATAACACTTCATCTGAACATATTTGCTGGGGGGAACGCCCCTCATTTGTTAGACCCTGTCTTGTTTTTCGCCTTTTGCTTTTGGGCCAAATTCATGTGACGCCTACAACGATTACGACACAACAATGGCAATAACAGCAGCAAACAGCAACAAGAATAGCTGCTGCTGCACAGTGGGACAAAACAGCCAAGACATTTCACAATTTCAATATTCAGCTTGAGCTTGGTAGAGTGAACTCTCCTAGTAAGTTCACACTATCGAATGTAGGTAGAGTACGACACAACAATGGCAATAATAACAACAGGCACAGTGGGACAAAACAGCCAAGACATTTCGCCATTTCAATATTCAGCTTGAGCTTGGTAGAGTGAACTCTCCTAAGAGTTCACACTATCGAATGTAGACAGAATACGATACAACAATGGCAATAATAACAACAGGCACAGTGGGACAAAACAGCCAAAACTATTAACAGTTTCAATATTCAGCTTGAGCTTGGTAGAGTGAACTCTCCCAATAAGTTCACACTATCGAATGCGGGTAGAATTCTCTTCTTTTCGTATTGTTTTAGTTGCTTCTGCCCACTGTGCAAGACGCTCGAAAAGGTCGCTGTGAACTCTGTACAGTGGGCACAACAAGGCATACGGGTGGGTGTGTACACTGTGCATATCGCTGATGTTTGGCTGACTGTCTGACTGTCTGTCTGGCCTCATAATTTATATGCTAAACATATTGTGCTTATATGGATTACAACAAATCGAAATAAATAAGTAAATAGCCAAAAGTATTTCGTATTTCGACGGGGTTAAACAGACAAGAGAAACAGCTTGAGCCTGTCAAATGCAGTCGACAGTTGCCTTTTGCCTTTTGAAGTGAGCTCAAATGATGGCAGACCGTTCTGAAAGATCTTCTTGATAAGGGGACTAACAACGATGAGGTTGTATTAACGCTCTTACTCTAATCAGAATCCAATTAGAACAACTGCATAATGAGAATAGCCTTCTCCTATCTGGAGAATTTCCCAGAACTCGCACTAGCTTCACTCTGCTATTCCTTCTTTTTCAATTTCAAATTCACTTTCCATTGTTCTCCTTCGCCCACACTGCCCCCACACCTGTCCATGCCCCACTGGCTGGCATTCATGCATTCTGGCAATTCTGCGATTCCCGTGAAGCGCTCAACGATGCGTGAATCACATCGACAGACGAGCTGTGACTGCCCCGAAACTGTGACTGTGACTGTGACTGTGACTTCGCCTGTGACTGTGACTGTGACTGTGACTTCGCCTGTGACTGTGACTGTGACTGTGCTAAGCCTTTCCTGGATCTATGCGCCCAGCCAAGGCCATGTGCTCATCCACACAACCGCGAACAATGAGCGACATCCACTGGAGCTCGAGTTCCAGGTAAAAGCAGCAAATCGCCAGCAAAACAAACTGACCCAGGCATACACTGTGCTAGCATACACTGTGCAAAACAATCATAATAATAACATAATAACTAACCCAACTGTTGGACTGACTAGTGGCTGCGTTTAGTTATCATTAGTCTTAACTTAAATAACATAGAAATTCCGCTACAGTCGGACGCAGCTATTCGCATATATCTGTATATGCCATACAGCTCAGCTTACTAGTCCGTATACCATAAACACCACCATGTCCTATGTTGTATACAATTGTACCCATATCGTATTAGTGGTATACAGAAGTTAAACAGTAGCAGAGAAAAGATAATTATAATAATATTTCTACAACTGTTATATATTATAGAGTCACTATCACAGCTTAAGTGGAAGACACGCATGACGAATGACCTACTCAGTATACAGTTTGGTATACATAGTGCATAGTTTTGTGGCTATGCCATACAGCTCTGCTTACAAATCTGTATACCATAAGCACCACCATGTCCTATGTTGAATACAATTGTGCCCATATCGTATTATCATTAGTCGATGTATCGCATGAACTTAAATACATATAGAAATTTCACAAGGCTACAGTCGGACGCAGCTACTCGCATATATGCCATAAGCAGAGCTGTATACAAGTCCGTATACCATAAGCACCACCACAGCTCAGCTTACTAGTCCCTATACCATAAACACCACCATGTCCTATGTTGTATACAATTGTCCCCATATCGTATTAGTGGTATACAGAACTTAAACAGTCGCAGAGGAAAGAGAATTATAATAATATTTCTGTAACAGTTATATATTATAGAGTCACTATCACACCTTATGCGAAAGACACGCATGACGAATGACCTACTCAGTATACAGTTTGGTATACAGAGTGTATAGTTTTGTGGCTAGTTCAAAAGTAAGTTAATAAGTTGACTTGAGATGATAAAGATAATGTGACCCATATGAAATTCTCTAATTTTAACAACATTAATAAAAAAAACTCCTAAGCATAATCAATAATAATAATCATACCAACTGATTAACAGTCCTATTTTTCCCAGTGTATTCGAGTGCCCCGAAACACTTGCTACTGGTGCATGCCACTTACCTATGACGAGCTGCGGCAAGTTGTCGCCGATGTGCTGCAATTGCGTTGTTCCCTCTCGAGTTATTGTTGCTGACGTTACTGTTGCTGTTGCTGTTGTTGTTGCTGCTGCTGTTGCTGCTGTTGTTGCTGCGACACCAGAGCGGCAACTTCTGCAGCTTTTTGACGTCCGGCGAGAGGCCAATGATGCGTGTTGCCGCAGCGGTGGCGCTTAATGGTGACGTCATGTTGGCCATATCGCTGGCATCCGTATCGCCATCCGTGTCCAGCAACAGTTGCTGCCGTGCTTGCGGCAACTGCTGCTGCTGCTGCTGCTGCTGTCGACGCATGGGACGACGCTGCGGCGGCGAGGGCAAGGCTTTAGTGCGTCGCTGCTGCAACTGTTGCTGCTGTGCAGCAATGACTGTTGTTGCTGCTGTTGCTGCTGCTGCTGTTGTTGCTGCTGTTGTCGCTGTTGTTCTGGCAGTTTTGGCAGCTCTCAATGGCATATCACATAGGTATTGTGGGCGTGGCAGTTGACCGTTAGCATGCAGCTTATTATAGTTGTTGTTGTTGTAGTAGTTGCTGCTGCTGCTGTTGTTGTTGTTGTTGTTGCAATAGCTGTTGAAGTGGTTGTAGCTATTGTTGCTAATGCTCTGCCAATGCTGCAGTCGCGCCTGCTGCTGCTGCTGTTGCTGGCTCAAGCTCACTGCAGCTGTTGCTGTCACTGTTGCTGCTGTTGTTGCCGCAGTTGTTGCCGCCACTGCAGTTGCTGCTGTTGTTGTTGCTGTGGTCGACCCATGATGATTGGGCGTAGAGCGTAAATCATTCAGCATCACATCCAGATCGCTGGCCAGAGAGCTCAGCAGCTGAGGGCAAAAAGAAAATATAGTTCAATTTGAATATCATTGATACTAAATCAAGAAGAATAATGATAATAATAATGAATTGGAATAATAAAGAATTGAAATAGTAATGATAATGAATAATAATAATGCTTAATAATAGTGAATTAGAATAATAATGAATGAAAAAAATAATGAATTTGAATAATGAATGATAAAAATAATGAATTAGAATAATGAATGATAATAATAATGAATTGGAATAATAATGAATGAAAATAATAATGAATTAGAATAATGAATGATCAAAATAATGAATTGGAATAATAATGAATTAGAATAATAATAATAATGAATGATAAAAATTGGTATAATAATGAATAATAAAATTAATAGATACATGAATTAGATTAATAATGAATTGGAATTATAATGAATTGGAATTATAATGAATTGGAATAACAATGAATTAGAATAATAATAAATAATAATAATAATGAATGATAAAAATAATGAATTAGAATAGTAATGAATAATAATAATAATGAATTAGCATAATAATGAATAATATAAATAATGAATTGGAATAATAATGAATTAGAATAATAATAATAATGAATGATAAAAATTGGAATAATAATGAATAATAAAATGAATAGATAAATGAATTAGATTAATAATGAATTGGAATTATAATGAATTGGAATAACAATGAATTAGAATAATAATAAATAATAATAAAATTAATAGAAAATTAAATATATATACCAAATATCTATACCGAATCAACGTTCGAACTCTTTAATCGTATCTTAATTAAGACTAAGACCAGGTCACATGCTATACACATTTACTATATAGTAAATCGTGTTTTTATCACAAACTATCTGAAAGACAAAAGCAAGTATCATATCACACTGCAATTATTACGAACTGTGCCACATTTGCAATGCATTTTGTGGAGAGTAAAGAGAAATTGGTTTGCTTGGTGCAATTTCATATAACTGCGCTGTATATAGTATTTTCCCACATTGTCATATCCAACCTACAAGACCGTTGAGTTACCAACAATATAAAAAGCATAAAAAGCACAAAAAAGCGATCGGTTCACTGGAAGAGGAGGGAAAAAATGAAATAAAATAAAAAACAGAATTGCAACAGCTATCAGAATCGATTGGTAATCAAGTTCTATGCAAATCTGTCAGGTTTTCTGGGTTAATGAACGGATGTCTCAAGCGGGCTTGACTCATACACGCGGGACCAGACAAGACAGCCAAGACAAATGGATGTCGGACGGACGGACGGACGGACGGATGGACTGATCGACAGACAATCAAGTGCTGACACGCCGCTGGCCATGAGACTTATTCATACTGGCTTTTCTCCTCTCCTCATATATTGTATAGCGTATATAGTACAGAGTATGGAGTATGCAGAGATATCGTAGAGGTAGAGTATAGAGTATAAGTTCAGAGAGTATAAGATATATAGTATAGAGATTATAGGAGAGTATAAATGAGATGAGTATAGTATCGTGTAGGAGTTTAGTACAGTATAGGAGAGCATGGGAGAGTATAGGAGAGTACAGTATGGGAGAGTGTTACAGTCTATAGGTGAGTGAATGAAAGTATTGGAGAGTATTGGAGTGTATAGGAGAGTATAGAACATTATAGGAGAGTGTAAGACTGTATAGGTGAGTAAATAAAAGGAGTATAGCAGAGTTTAGGAGAGTATAGGGGTAGAATACTAAAAGAGATGAGTATAGTATCGTATAGGAGTTTAGTACTGTATAGAAGAGCATGGGAGAGTATAGGAGAGTACAGTATAGGAGAGTGTTAGAGTCTAAAGGTGAGTAAATGAAAGTATAGGAGAGTATTGGAGTGTATAGGAGCATATAGGAGAGTATAGAAGAATTTACTATAGTAAAGGAGAGCAGTGGAGAATATAGGAGAGTACAGTATAGGAGAGTGTAAGAGTCTATAGGTGAGTGAATGAAAGTATTGGAGAGTATTGGAGTGTATAGGAGCATATAGGAGAGTATAGAAGAATTTAGTATAGTAAAGGAGAGCAGTGAAGAATATAGGAGAGTACAGTATAGGAGAGTGTAAGAGTCTATAGGTGAGTAAAGGAGTATAGGAGTAGAATACTGTCGAACTCGAATACCCTGTAAACGTAAGTTGTACATAGACACGGGGTCTTAAGGAAGCAACGGGTGGCGGCTGACCGTGTGGCACCTGCAGACAGTCGAACTGGTCTTGGCTTCCGGCCGGGTGGCATCGACTGGGGCAGAGGCCTTGACGCATGCCACACAATTAATTGAAAACAGCCAAAAAAGATATAATGCGACAGTTGCCGAATGCAATAGGAACGGGTTTCTTGTGGGGTTTGGGCTTGGGCTTAAGGCCCCCGAAAATAAGCAACAGACAGACAGACAACGTGCCACACTTAATGCCAGCAGCGCAGTCGCAGTCGCAGTCGCAGCCGCAGTCGACGTCGACGCAAACCGGCTCCCACGCTCTGTGCTAATTTGAACTCCACTTCTGTTTTTTATTTATTTTTTATTATTATTTTATCTCGCTATTTCGCTCTTTTGCCTCTCCGTCCCTCTCTCTATTTTGTTATATTTTTTCCAGTTGCTTTACGCTTGTTTATTTCTGTTTGTTATTATTACTTTGTCTACTCATTTTTCATATTTCACTTTTGGTTTTTGCTTTTCGCTGTTTTTAAATATTTCGATAACTTTTTTTCTTTTTTTTTTGGTTTTTTGTTTAGTTTTTGACTCACAAAAAAAAACTCGTAAAGTTGCGAGTTGTATGCAAATTTCAAGTGGAGATACGAGCATAAAAAACAAGCAACGACCGCGATTTGTTTCGCATGGATCAGATGCTAAAAGAGCACGATGCAGTGGAGTATCTGGGCTAGTCTTGGCACCGCATGAATCAGCCATAAAATATCAAGTATGCATAGCCAAAGACCCAAATAGCACCTAGATACGGTATCTACTAGCTCTGAACTAGTGTGAGAACGGAAACCTCTCGTACATATATTGTTTTTATTAGATTCTCCTCTTTTATACTACATCTTTCATTTACTCTAACCAATTTGCTTGCTTCTTTATCTGTCTATTCTACATTGTGCTGAAAGCAATTCTGTTCAGTTTTCACCCATTTTCTTTAACTTCGGTTAAGTCATGTCAAATCCAATGTTATCCTATGCTGCCCAATCGCTTACTCTCCTTACGCATCTCATCTAACCGTATCCTATCCTATCTAACCATATCTTATCCTATATTTTCCTCCTATCTTATATTACTCTCCTAACGCATCTCGTCTAACCGTATCCTATCCTATCTAGTCATATCTTATCCTATATTTTCCTCCTATCTTATATTACTCTCCTAACGCATCTCGTCTAACCGTATCCTATCCTATCTAGTCATATCTTATCCTATATTTTCCTCCTATCTTATCTTATCCACCCGCAATCCGCAATCCATCTCAGTCCATACCATCTCATCCCAACCAAATGCATCCTATGCATTCCAATCGCATCCTATTCCATTTAATATCATCCTATCCGATCTTTTCTTCTCCTATTTCATCTGATGTAAACTGCATCCTATCAAGTATGCCTATGCATAACCATATCTTATCCTATAGTTTCCTCTTTCTTATCTTACCTCGTCATATCCAATCGTATCCTATCGCATCCTATCTCATTCCTATCCCAATCAAATGCATCCTAAGCATTCCTATCGCATCCTATCCCATTTAATACCATCCTATCCGATCTTTTCTTCTCCTATTTCATCTGATGTAAACTGCATCCTATCAAGTATGCCTATGCATAACCATATCTTATCCTATAGTTTCCTCTTTTTTATCTTATCTCGTCTTTTCCAATCGTATCCTATCGCATCCTATCTCATTCCTATCCCAATCAAATGCATCCTATGCATTTCTATCGCATCCTACTCCATTTAATACCATCCTATCCGAATTATTTTTCTCCTAGACTTTTCCATCCCATTTTATCTGATATAAAATGCATCCTATGACTACTTATGTCTTTCATTTCCAATATTGCAACCTCTACACTTGCCTCACTTTACATAAACTCAAGCTAAAGCCAGACCCAGAAGCATCCTATGTCTAGAACTCATCTCTAAGCTCATTCGCTCCAAGACTGGGTACATTAGCCTAAGTTCAACACGCATTACACTCGACTCTGTGTGTGTGTGTGTGTGTGTGTGTGTGTGTGTGTTGAAGTCTATAATTCGCTCAAGTTTTGACACCTCCATTATGTGGCACGCTAAGTACAAGCTGCACCACATCACGCATACGCCCCATTGCACTCGCTTAATGTGCAGTGTCGTTTCAAATGCTCAAGGAAAGCAAAGGCCTTAAACCACATGGATAAGTGTGCACAACACACACACACGCACACACACAAATTGTGTAGACGGGCCAGCCAATTGAGCAATTGCCACAGCAAACATATTCAAATTGAAAATGTGGGCAAAGCAGCGCAAAAAGAAGGAAAAAGCGAAAACGAGGCAAAAAAAACCAACTGAAGTTTGACTTGAATACATATCGAAGTTTATATACTCTCACTGGGAATTATGGACTTTAAAAGCAAGTTCTTATTATAAGAAAAGTATAGTCTAAGAAATGCTCAAGCAAGCTAATGTCTAACAGCCAAGCTAGGGCCTTACTAGCTAGTATAGTTCGGAAGATACTCTCCCCACGTGACATACAACTGCGGCCAGGCATAATCCCCCTTGGTTAGCGTATAATCAGCGACAATCACACGACAAAAAAACTGCAAACTTCAATTGGCTGTGACTGCAATTTCAATTTAGAAATCATGTGAAAAACGAAATCAAATGAAATGTAATAAAATTAAATAACATAATGAACGAAATTAAAATGATATATATAGCATGTTGTTAGAGCCTGTACCTAGAGTGCAAAACGGGTGTATGAGCTGGTCATTGACTGAAACTGTAGAAGGAGAGTCAGTCTATGGTGTCCCACTGTAGCAGTTCCTTTCGTTTTTATTCAATATTTATCATCACTTATCAGAAACTGTAGATGGAGTCAGTCTATGGCGTCCGACTGTAGCAGTTCCTTTCATTTTTATTCCATATTTATCATCACTTATCAGAAACTGTAAAAGGAGTCAGTCTATGGTGTCCGACTGTAGCAGTTCCTTTCGTTTTTATTCAATATTTATCATCACTTATCAGAAACTGTAGAAGGAGTCAGTCTATGATGCCCGACTGTAGCAGTTCCTTTCGTTTTTATTCAATATTTATCACAGAAATCAGAAACTATAGAAGGAGTCAGTCTATGGTGTCCGACTGTAGCAGTTCCTTTCACTTTAATTCAATATTTATCATCACTTATCAGAAACTGTAGAAGGAGTCAGTCTATGGCGTCCGACTGTAGCCGTTCCTTTCATTCTTATTCAATATTTATCATCACTTATCAGAAACTGTAGAAGAATTCAGTCTATGGTGTCCGACTGTAGCAGTTCCTTTCATTCTTATTCAATATTTATCATCACTTATCAGAAACTGTAGATGGAGTCAGTCTATGGCGTTCGACTGTAGCTGTTCCTTTCATTCTTATTCAATATTTATCATCACTCAGCAGAAACTGTAGAAGGAGTCAGTCTATGGTGTCCGACTGTAGCTGTTCCTTTCATTTTTATTCAATATTTATCATCACTTATCAGAAACTGTAGAAGGAGTCAGTCTATGGTGCCCGACTATCATTTTTATTCAATATTTATCATCACTTATCAGAAACTGTAGGAGTCAGTCTATGGTGTCCGACTGTAGCTGTTCCTTTCATTTATTATCATCACTCAGCAGGCTTTGACATCACAGATATCAACCGTAGCTCTCGGCATTATTTCTACATCATTTCTATTTCAATCGAGCTCAAAAACAAGTCAAATTTTTTTCAGATATTTTCTATTTTTTGTTATACAAAATTTTGTAAATTTATAGTTAAAATAATGGCAGACTGGAATCCCATGGATCTATCGGTAATATAGGGTTTAATAATCAAATATTATATTCATGCGGATTCTATACAGTCATCGGATGAGAACATTACACAAGATCAGCCTCAAGTGGGCGGCGGACCGAGGTGGGAGAATACGAGATGGACACCTTTACATGACTCCTTTAGGCGTTACTTCTACAAGATGCCCGCCCTTGAACCCAACCCAGTGACCGAGCTAGTGTATCGCAATGCACACTTCGAGCCCAACCAATCAACGTGTGAACTGACGATTAACCCACGACATGGATCCACGCCCATAGCTATAGTTCATCCTAAAAACTTAGCAGGCAACTCAATGCCAAAGGAAAATCCCTAAGGCCTAGGCGAGACTCGGCTTTCATCACTGTTCTAACTACACGACAACCTATAGGCCGTACTTTTATCGTGGGTTGTGGAACCGTTTGAGTTCTGACCTGATCTGATCTGACCTATCGCTATGCTGCCTTTTAAGATACGTTTAGATTTCATTGAAATACTTTATTAAAGTTAAAAATTAAACAAAAAAATAAATAAAATGATAAAATAATACCTGGTATACGAAATAGATTATCCCATATCTTGGGTGTTTCTTATCCGATCGGGCTGCAAATTGCACCAAATATTCGAAACATCTAAAGCTTTATGCATGCATAGAACGAATCCAGTGACTCTAAAACTGTGCATGCTAAGAACAATTTTGCAAATTCAAGGGCGAGGGGAAGAGATATCAAATTACGTCTCTAGCTCTTATAGTTTCCGAGGTATCGGTGTTCATATAGACGGACAAACAGGACTATATCGAGTCAGCTCGTCTTCCTGATCAAGAATATATATACTTTTGTCACTTGCACAAACTTAATACACCCTGTTGTACTTCTTTAAAGTACAGGGTCTAATAAAAATGTATGTTACGACTCAAGCCCTCAGGTAGTAAAGTGGGATTCATATGCTATATGCTAAGGAGTATATGTATATATCTTTGAGATACCTGTACCTCTCTGCTGAGCATGGTATATACGTATGCATGACTCTTTGCATGTGGAATGTATGTATATTTATTACACATAGTATTCGTGTTGGACATTGTACACTTACCGCAATGGCATCCATCACAGCATTAACCATTTTTATGGCCGTTGTTGTAGCCGAGTGTTGTGTGTGTGTGTATGTGTGTTGTTCGAGTTGTTGTGGCTGTTGTTGTTGCGCTTCTTATGATTTATTTGACAGTCGCACAAACATTTTGCACAATTTCAATTCGCTGCTGTCGTCTTTTACTACTGCCTTAGCTTCAGTTTCGTTTTCAGCCACAACTTCAACTTCAGCACCGCGTCCTTTCGCGTCCCGCGCGTTCTTCAACTTTGAATCTGTTGACATTTAATTAACGTGCTCGATTTGCTTATGCAGCAGGTGGGCAGTCCACACACACACTCTTTGGAACGTGCTGCTTACCTGTGGACAAAAAGATTGACATCGGGTTAGAGTCTGTGTACTCAGAGTTCAGTGGCTAAATGTAGAGCTCACAGGTTCGAAAAGTGTCCTCATATGTAAATGAAAGAATAGTGTAAGTCTGTATAAAAATATAATAAAAAAAACTCGGACAGCTACAGTCGGATGCAGCCGACAGTAGGAGACCCTGTACTTTGAAATTGAATATCTCGAGTGTTTATTATCCGATTGGGTCACAATTCACAGCACAGTTGAAGGTAGCCATAGGCTCTTTGTATGGGTCTTACTATAGAGTTCCCTTGCCAACGAGTGGGCAGGTCTAAAGACTGAACAACAAAGTAAAAGTAAAGAGCTAACATCACTCATACCTTGGCATGAATGCAAAGGCTCAAAAAGTGTCCTCATATGTAAATGAAAGAATAGTGTATGTCTGTATAAAAATATAATAAAAAAAACTCGGACAGCTACAGTCGGATGCAGCCGACAGTAGGAGACCCTGTACTTTGAAATTGAATATCTCGAGTGTTTATTATCCGATTGGGCCAGAATTCACAGCACAGTTGAAGGTAGCCATAGGCTCTTTGTATGTAAGTTTGTATAGAGTTTCCTTGCCAACGAGTGGGCAGGTCTAAAGACTGAACATCGAAGTAAAAGTAAAGAGTTAACAACACTCATACCTTGGCATGAATGCAATTTTTCACAGCTCTTTTCACTCACCTCAAATGGAAAAGTAGAGAAATTAATCAGAGGTATCACACGGTGCCGTGAAACGATAAATGGAATCGAGTTTGATATGCTTATTAGGCAGTAGCATCTGTGGAAGAGTTTATTACAGACACTTCAACTACAGCAGAGTTGAGCTACATTTTTTTGGCCACTTGGCAATTTGAGACCCTCGACAGACAGTGTAATAAAGCAAATAAAAGTGAATGTATCTCGCAGATACACAGTCAGACTGAGACACAGAGTCAGAGTTAGAGTCAGACTCATGCCCGTACTTATGCCCGTACTCAAACACGTACTTTTAATTAAAAAACTGCGCCTCAGCCAGAGCAAATGCTCTGTCCAAACATTTTTTGCCCAAATGTTTGACGATGTCAGTCCGTCTGTCCGTCAGTCCGTCTGTCCGTCTGTCTATCTGACCTAACCACATTTTGTGCGACGCTTGAAAATGTAAACTTGTTTCACGTATTTTTCACAATTTTCCGCATTTTTATGCTCATTAATTACAATTTTCATTTTCATTTACATTACGCAATTTACATAATCATTTATTACTTAGTTCATGTCTTTTCTGTATAAATACTCATTACATTTAAATACCCTGCAAAAGATACTCAAAAGAGTTGCACAAGCTATCCAATATAAATTTGCTACTTCTGTGTAACTAGTGTGTATAACTCTCAGATACTTTATCGCTAGAGATACTCTGACTCAGATTGAACTTCTAGTCTCTGTAGCTAAAAAGATAGAGTATCTTCAAGTAGACATAGAGTATCTTCATGTCTATAAAAACTCGGAAAGCTACAGTCGGATGCAATCGACAGTAGGAGAGCCTGTACTTTCCTTGCTGCCCCCTTACCTAGTACAGGAAATTGAATATCTCTGGTGTTCATTATCCGATTGGGCCACAATTCACAGCACAGATAAAGGTTACCATAAGATTATTGTGTACCAAAGCACATGTTTGTATATTTAAAATTGTGGCTGTGGTGGTTTACTGCATTTTTTGGGGGATGGGAGGATAGACTCTTTTGTATTTTGTTAAAGTACTGGGTCTAAAAACACAAATTGTTGCAAATAAAGCCACATTATTATGCTATATGCATTCCTCTTATCTCAACTTCATTTTATGCTAATTAAATATTGTATTATCATTTCATTTTAATTACAAAATTTAAGGTTAAATAAAAAACAAGGGAAAAATCTCACAAAATTGTAATTTACACTTCAGCAAAGAATATTCTTCGATCTATCAATCTCTCTATCTATCTACATCTATCTGCCTTAACTCTACTGCAAATTGTAGAGGGTATCCTTTGGTCTACTACCTCATTTGCCTTATAAATTGTCACTTAACTAGCTCGAAAACGTAAGCAGGCCAGTCCGAAAAATTCCTCAATCGTTGACGGAAGTTGAATTGCAAATTGAATTGCCAGCGATTTACACGAGTTGATAACAAAAAGCATTAAGAAAAAAACCTAAAAAACATCACGAAAAAACACTCGAAAAAGCAACTTGAAATGCATTCGAACTACGCATCAAAGCAATCAAAACAAAACGAGAAATACAAATTTAAATTCAGGCAAAAATCATCAAATTAAATTAAATTAAAATGAAAATAAAACTCAAAAAGATACGAGACGCGTGAAAAAGCGCGTCAATTCGACGCTGTTGCAGCGCTGCCACTGCGCAGTCGCAGTCGCCGTCGCAGCTCATTACTCAAGCTTAAATGCATACGAAATGAGCTGTTGTTGTCTGGGGAGTTACTATGCAAGCTCCATTGTGTGGTGTATAAATTGTTTATTATATGATTTACACACTCTGTGCTCGCTCCTCGAGTGCCTGGAATTTGTCATTAGATCGAATTGCATAGATACAAATGCAATGCAGCACGGCAATGCGTTGAAATGTGCTTCAAAGACGGGCATACACTGCGCCAAAATATCTGTATATCTATATATGAAAGTTAGGGAAAGCTACAGTCGGACGCCAGTAGGAGACCCTGTACTTTGATTCGCCCTGCCTCCATACGCCCTACTGCCCGCGTACACTGTGGCTTCCCCCCTCCCCCAGCCAAATGCATAGTACAGAAAATTGATATTCAATATCTCCGGTGTTTATTATCCGATTCGGCTGCAAATCGCACCAGACATTCAAAGCACCTAAAGCTTTATTCACGCAAAGAAAGAATCCAGTGACTCTAAAACTGTACGTGCTAAGAACATTTTTGCAAATTTGAGGGGGAGAAACTAATTTAGTGCTAACTCTGAATCGACAAAGAGATATGCTCAGGGTAAACTATACTTTGATCTTTTCAAGTGTACACAAGTGCGTTGAATACCCTACACTAATTGCTGTGGCAGTAGAGCATTCAAAGTGCGCCATGGAGGGCCTGAAATGTGACCTCAGCTCAACTTGTTGATGCTTCTTATTTATGTTTACGCTTTCGGCCGTCTCATTAGCAAATGGCGACATATGCGACAACAACAGCAACAACAACAACAACAGTAACAATAACAATAGCCATAGCAACAACAACAGCAGCAACAACAATTTGGTTCGATTTGGTTTCTGTTTTCTTGTTTTCTTCTGCTCTTTTTGGAGGCCTGAAATTTCAGTGATCTGAAACGTTTATTTATTCACTTTGAATATTCATAAATACACTCGTCTGTAGGTGAGTGAGTCGGGCCGAGACGAGCGTAAAATTGTTGGATAATTAACTGGCATACAGATACAGATACAGATACACAGATACAGATACAGATACACAGATACAGATACAGATACACAGATACAGATACATATGTGCCAGCCAGCTGTTAACAGCTGATGGAGAGATATGTGTGTCACTTTGCAGATACAGATACATTTGCAGTTGCAGATACTCGCTTATCACTGGCTAGCGACGCCTTTGTTTCGCCAGCGTCTCTGTTGATAAGCACGCACGCAGCGCAGTCGACGTCGACGTCGGCGTCTCGAAAATTGTAGCTGAAGGTGAAATTTATGTGTGGTGCGCAGCTCAAGTGTCATCAAGGCGATCGATTGCGTTTGCGTTCGCATTCTTTGCATCCGTCAATTGATGCCTCAATAAATCAATTGAGAATGCGTCTTTCACTCCCCTTGTGATAAGCTGCGCATCGGGGTCGTTTGACGCCTTAATCGATTCGTGTTTAATAATATTTTTGCACAATTAACTTGTTTTCATTTTGTATCTAGCAGATACAGATACAGTATCTGCGCCACAATGCAGAGCAGCGTGCGTAAGGTCAGTGTTCCAATTGATTACAGACACACTATAGTATACCTACTATACTATACTATATACTATACTATACTATACTATACTATACTATACTATACTACTATAGCTATGGAAATGTATCTCAAAGATAGTCAAGCTCATTAGCCACTGCCTTGAAAAGTGTCACATTTCAAACGCCAATTTATGACACCCCAAAGCAACGAATATTTTCCATAAACTCACATAAATTTCAACAAGTTTTCAAAATAGTGTTGAAGAAAACAAAACTACGGCTCGAACCGCATTCCAAGTTCAAAGTGATTTCATCTGCCCAAAATTATGAAAAGCTGAAAATATATTTGTGATATTTTAAAGAATTTTCAGCTCAAGGAACTCCTATATTTCCTATATCCTATATCTAAAGGGGTGTATGAACACCCGGGATTTACCTCAGGAACAACTTAGCTTACCAACTTTACCTACTACAATTGAAAATATCTCCGATTCTTATGGCTCAATTGTAATGAATTTTTCAGACTAAATGAAGAGCATTCTAGACTAAGCACGTGCCACATATGAAAGCTATAGCTCTTGAATTGCATGTATTATGCAGTTACAACTGATAACATATAGAACGAAAATTATCAACCATTTAGCGAAGGTATTTTTTGGATGACTTTACGGTATTTTAAGGTAATTTCCTACATGGCTTTAGGGTAATTATGATACGAAACTTCCTACTTGACTTTGGGGTAATTATCATATGAAATTTCCCACTTGACTTTAGGGTAATTATCATATGAAATTTCCCACTTGACTTGAGGGTATTTAAGTTGGGATTATAAGGAAATTTTCCACTTGACTGGAGATAATTTATGTTGTGAAATATCCCACTTGACTTTATGAGATTTATGATGGGATTATAAGGCAATTTCCCACATGACTTTAGGATATTTATGATGGGATTTTAAGGAAATTTCCTACTTGACTGGCGACCATTTATGATGTGAAATTTCCTACATAACTTAGGGTATTTAAGATGGGATTTTAAGGCAATTTCCTACATGGCTTTAGGGTAATTATGATATGAAACTTCCTACTTGCCTTTATGGTATTTAAGTTGGGATTTTAATGCAATTTCCCACTTGACTGGAGAAGATTTATAATGTGAAATTTCCCATTTGACTGGAGGGCATTTATAATGTGAAAATTCCTACTAGACTTTAGGCTATTTAAGATGGGATTTTAGGGAAATTTCTTACTTGACTCTAGGGCATATTAAAGCAAATGAAAGATGAAACTATCTAATCGAACGAAGCTAGTTGTAAAGAGTGTAACTGATTGGAGTTTTGCGACCTTGAAGAGTGAACAGTGTGAAGAATTGGGAGGTGTATAACCGAGTTAGGCACAGTGGGATTTTAAGGCAAAGCTCCACTTGACGTACAGTGGCAACTCTCTTAGCGGACACCCCTCCTAAGGGGACACCCCCTTTTAACGACCATCGTGTACTTTTTCGTTGTCTATTCGCTGCAGAGAGTCTTCACTGTGGTAAGCCAATGACCTTGTAGAGAATAGCTCTATCCTCTGCTTAGATCACTTAATAAGCTAGCAACACTTTCGATTCGTGCGAAGAGAAGAAGAGCGTGGCACGAAGTACATGTGTGTGCATGTGCCACAGAGAAGATGGAACTTTTACTTTCTGAGGAGAGAACTCAGAAGAGACTGGCAGAGACGGCGAGAAGAGAGACAGCCGCGACAGGCAGACAGGCAGACAGCTAGACAGGAACGAAGGCAGCCAAAGGAGAGAGAGATACGTACATGCAACATGCAGCATGCAACATGCAGCAATATGACAATTACAATGACGACAGTTTGCATGGACGCCAACGTTGCCGTTGCCATGTCGCCCAAACAGGCAGCGAGCCAGAGGGTGGGGAGAGCGGGAAGGGGGGGCACTCACACATACGTGCAACAAAAAGAAAAAGAGAAAAACAAATACGAATTGTTTGCAACGTTGTGGCTGCCGCAAAATTATGCTAGATGAGGGCAGGAGTTGCGAGTGGGGAGAGGCGTATGTGGAGAGTATGGAGAGTGTGGAGAGTCGCCTTGTTTATGAATACGCGGGCATTGTGCGGCAGATAGAAGCGAGTGTAGATACAGACGCAGCCCAAAGATACAGATACACTCACACACAGGCGCGAATGTTTGAGCACTAAACAAGGAAATATTGACAAATAGATTAAAACTTATTAAGGCAGCAAATGTGTCGCATGTTGCGTGGGGGCAGACCACTCCAGCTGTATCTCATAGATACAAAATACTACACACACACACACTGGGCAGGCAGGTTGAGGTAGGTCCGGTCCGGTTGCCAATATATTTACTTTATCATCAAATATGGTCGAAATCTATATTTAGACGCTGACGATCAACGCCAAGCGCGACTCGTCTGCCCTCCCCTGCCCTCCCCTCCCCCTCTTTATCGTCTGCTCTTTGCTTCTCTTCCTTTTGCTACCCGCTGACCTCGAGACCTCGACAACGCGGCTTTCTATTGAAACAGTTGGCGTAAACAGTATACAATTTAGCCGTTTTTTTTCCCTCGTTTTTTCCTCGTTTTCTTTAGCTTTTTTTCGTACGTTTCGGGCTGCTGTTTCGCCCACACGAGAATGGGGAATTGATCGCAATTCGAGCGATATTTGGCCAACAGCTAAGAGATACTTTTGCCACTTGGCGAGCGAGAAAAAACTGCCTCAAGTGGGTGTCGATCGCCGATCAATCGAATGGCAAACAAGTGTCTCGAAACTAGTTTAAAATATCTGTGAATCGCTCATCAATAAGAACCCAAAGTGACTGTCACAATAATCCACGATCCGTAATCTATAATCGTTTGTAAATAAGCCATTGTGAGGCTCTCGAATGTCTCAACTCAACTTCAATCAATACCAATGCTTTTCATTCCTGGTACTTTACATTGTTACAACAGAAACTATTGATTTATATGATTCAAAAGTTAACAGCTTTAAGCTTAAAGCTGCTGAAAGCTCTAAGTCATTGTGAGGCTCTCAAATGTCTCAACTCAACTTCAATCAATATCATTTTCATTCCTAGTACTTTACATTCTTACAGCAGAAACTATTGATTTATAAACCTCAAATCGCTTGAGTTTAAACAGCTTTAAGCTTAAAGCTCCTGAAAGCTCTACAACCAAAAACCATTTGCATTTCATAAGCTCTTTCAAGGCTTAAACTTAGTTATTTAATTCTTAAACTAAGACAATTATTTTGCACTTTAATTGAGCTTTAAGCTCCAAGCTCTCTCTCTCTCTCTGTAGAAATAGTTAAGAATCTTATTATATTTTATGTTATATTATATTAAATGCTTCAATTGAATCCAAGTTGAATATTCCTAGTACTTTACATTCTTACAGCAGAAACTATTGATTTATAAACTTCAATTCGCTTGAGTTTAAACAGCTTTAAGCTTAAAGCTGCTGAAAGCTCTACAAGCGAAAATCATTTGCATTTCATAAGCTCTTTCAAGGCTTAAACTTAGTTATTTAATTCTTAAACTAAGACAATTATTTTGCACTCTAATTGAGCTTTAAGCTCTAAGCTCTCTCTCTGTAGAAACAAGAAAGAATCTTATTATATTTTATGTTATATTAAATGAATCAATTGAATCTAAGTTTAATATTCCTAGTACTTTACATTCTTACAACCGAAACTGTTGATGTTTAAGCTTGAATTCACATGAGTGTAAACAGTTTTAAGCTTTAAGCTCTCTCTCTCCCTCTCTCTCCCTCTCTCTCTCTCTCTCTCTCTCTCTCTCTCGCTCTCTCTCTCTCTCTCTCTGTAGAAACAATAAAGAACCTTATTATATTTTATTAAAGGCTAGGCTAGAATCCAAGCTGAATACACCTTAATTTAGTTGATTTGAAGTGGAATTCCATCAAGCAACTTAAAGCTGTCAAAAGCTCAAGTTAAAGTTGACTTAAAGCTGTCAAAAGCTCAGCCCAAACTGAAGTAGCGAATCACTGGAATTACAATTTATGGCAACTACTTAGCGCTATAATTGCGGCATTCCGCTATAAATCTGGCACTCGTGTTCCTATAGCAGAGAGCTTTTGCCACAATGCAGAGCTGTAGCTGTAATTTAAAGCAGCGGCGACTGTAGTTTCGCATTACTCGAATTAAATTTAATGAAACTCAATTCAAGACTAACTGAAAAAGTGGCCGAAGCCAGAGTGTATGTGGCATTATGCTATGTAGTTCAGTTCCAGTGCCACATGAGACGCAAATCTTTAAGTAAATACACACACACACACACACACAGAGACACACATACACACACATACATAAGGGAATCTCTGTTACCTGAGTGACCAGACGACGGCAAACATATGGGATCTTCACGGCTGATAAGAGCCACGATACATGTATGTAAGTGTGTGTGTGTGTGCGTGTGTGTGTGTGTGTGTGTGTGTGTACTGGCTTCCTTGTCTACGCATATCTAAAGCTAATAAAGTGCGACTCCGACGACGCTAAATTGCATGTGAATGGGCTAGTAAACCTAATGGAGAGAATGGAGCGAAGAAGCGGAATGGAAGAGAGCAAACAGCAAATCTACTGTATGTTTGTCCGCGTGTGCGATTAGCCGATGAGGTAATGGGATCGGGATTGAAGTTCTCAACAAGTTACAGCGATAGCGGAGTAACTAATAGGGAAACGCGCTTATCTCTACGGAGCGCAGAAAACAATGCGAAAAAGGTAAAAGAAACTGAAAACAAGGACATTGACGGAAGACGGAAGACGAAGACTGTATACGCTAACATTCCAAACTGAAGTAGAGCAATATATTCATTAATAGTATAATATAGTATCAATAATATAATACTCATACTAATAGCCCTAGTGGCCCCCTCCCCCAGCGAAATGAAAATTGATATTGCAATATCTCCGGTGTTTATTAACCGATTGGGCTGCAAATCGCACCAAACATTCAAAGCATCGAAAGCTTTATTCGTGCAAAGAAGGAATCCAGTCGCTCTAAAACTGTACATGCTAAGAACGTTTTTGCAAATTTGAGGGGGAGGCGGCGAAATGAAAATTGATAATGCAATATCTCCGGTGATTATTATCCGATTGGGCTGCAAATCGCAGCAAACATTCAAAGCATCAAAAGCTTTATTCAAGCAAAGAAGGAATCCAGTCGCTCTAAAACTGCACATGCTAAAAACGTTTTTGCAAAATTGAGGGGGAGGGGGAGGCGGATGAGATATCAAACTAAACACATAAACGATAGTTAGCTCTTTCTCTCTCTTTCTTAACCCCATATGTGTATGTGTACTTACTGTAGTCTCTTGGCTAAAGCTCATGCCAAAGCTGTCATACCCTTGGCTCTCTTCAAGGTAAGGTCTCAAGCGAAGAGCAGCGATAAGCAATTCGCAAAAATGCGAGATAGAAGAACAAAATCAACATAAGAACAAGAGAGTACACAAATTACTTATCAAACGTTGTTTATCAAAGAAAGTTCTGCCTCTGCCGCTGCCTCAGCTGGCGTCGCTGCAGCGAAGGAAATGACAAAAACTTAAAGAATGCGAAGAGTGCGAAGTGAGTGCGAAAGGTGTGCGGCAGCGATCGCTGGAGTGGGTGGCACAGCGGGCGCTGTCCGTTGTGCGCGGGGGAGGGGGAGGGGAGTGCGAAATGCCGCGGCGATTAGCAATTCGCTGTCAAAACGCAACGAAAGCGAAAAACGAAACGAGCGGCCGCCAGGAGAAGGAACAGTTAAAGGTGCAATGCACGCAACGAAATGCAGAAGAGCGCGCACACAAAGAGAGAGAGAGAGAGAGAGCAACGGTGGCTCTCAGTGAGAGAGCCAGGCAGAGTCACTGTGTAAAGCTGTAAGTGTGTGTGTGCGTGTGTGTGTGTGGGGGCGATGACAACGCATTGCGAATTGTGTGCCGGCAAATTAGCTAGAGCTAAGCCAAATATGAGAGCTAAAGGGTGAAGGGGGAAGGGTGAAGGGTGAAGGCTGAAGCTGAACTTGAACTTGTGCAACGTGGACAATGGGCGACCCGTCGACGTCAACGTCGCTGCTCCAATTCGTTATTGCACGCACTTTACACTGTTCGCACTTCACTTGCTGCTGCTGCTGCTGCTGCTACAATTAAATATGCACCATAAAAAATATAACAATAAATACGTATGCATGTGTGTGTGTGTGTGTGTGTTGTGTTTTTATTGCCGAGCGCGACACATTTAAAAAATTACAAAAAAAAAATAATTATAATATAATGAATTTCATACGAGCGCAATTACTTAGTCTTAGATTAGCCGAAAATAATAATAACAATTTATGTGTGTGTGTACGCGTGTACTAGCACTCGTACTTTATCTCAAAATCGCGTAATTAATATTACTAATTCGAGTTTTTGTCTTTCGCCGGGAGAACTTGAACTCGCGCACCGTTTCCACGTTAAGCTCGATGAGAGCGCGAGAGACGAACGCACTACGATCTGCACGTTACAATTGCGCCAAGCAGACTAATCTGGCGGCTCAGGCCAGCGATGTCGATGTCGATAGGCGGTCCAGCAACTTTGCCTATCGATAGCTATCGATAGCAGCCGCATGAGTAATCGCCAAACGAAGCGTTTCCACTGCAGTGGAAATTTAAATAGCAAAAGTTAAGCAAAAAAATGATTTTAAATTTTTTATAAACAATAAATACAGGGATTAATTAGTGTTAAATACAAAATTTATAAATTTATAATATTTATGCATTTTGAGTTGAAAGTGAGAACAGCTCAAATAAGGCACGTCGATCACGACTCGATATCGATAGCAGCTCTAGCCATTTCCAAATGGCGCCAAAGTTTAAAATACCATTTGTTTCACTCTTACGAATTCTAACTTCATTCATTTGTGTAATCAACTAATAATATCATTAAATAAACGAAATTATGACTGTTTTTATGAGCACTTTCTATTTGGTCTGCAATGTGACAAATACTTGATATTTATGCATTTTGAGTTGAAAGTGAGAACAGCTCAAATAAGGCACGTCGATCACGACTCGATATCGATAGCAGCTCTAGCCATTTCCAAATGGCGCCAAAGTTTAAACTACAATTTGTTTCACTCTTACAAATTCTAACTTCATTCATTTGTGTAATCAACTAATAATATCATTAAATAAACGAAATTATGACTGTTTTTATTAGCACTTTCTACTTGGTCTGCAATGTGACAAATACTTGATACTTAATGACGGACGTGCAGCGTGCGTATTGCTTGTACTTTCCCCCCTCCACCCCACCCCTATCGAGCTTAGATGCAATCAGCGTAGATGCCACATTGATTACCTGCTCCACGCTAAATGCAGCGTCATCAAGAGGGGCAAGATTATGCAAGTGCCAAGTGCCAAGTGCCGCAGCATAGAAAGTTCGTTAGGCGTAATAAACAATCCACGTCGTAAACCAGATTGTTTCCTCTCAGCTGTTGTTGTTGTTGTTGTTGTTGTCTTTCTGTGTATTACGCACGATTACTTTTAGTGGGTCAGCGTACTAGCGTAGCGGTTCATTGAGAGTCCAGCGCTTTTTCTGCTTTACTTCTGTTTCTCTTTTTTTTTGCTCGTGATTTCGTTATGCTCATAAAAAGTTCTACGAAATTTAAAGTGAATACGTCAGGTATTTAGCGGAATTGAACACTTTTACTCTTTACGAAAAAAAGTCTATGCGCGTTAATGCAGTGCAGTGGAAACACTTGGTTAAGATTTAGTTTTAAGGGTGCAATTAGATTTGATTTAATACCATGTTATTTTTTTTTTTAATATATTCAGGCCTGTTTCCATTTACGAATTCGCTCAATCGATTTACTTTTTGAAATAAATGCAGTTCCAAATTTCAATTCATCGTTTTCGATTAGCTTCATATTTGGTCCATTTCGAAGTAGATTAGCTTCGTGTATAAGTACAGCAAACATTTTCATTTCTTGAAAACCATAGATCGAATTTTGGAAGGTCATTTTTTTCAAAACGTAAATCGATTGATCGATTTCGTAAATGGTAACAGGCCTGATTATTTATTTAATTTTTTGGTATAATATTCTATTACCAAATATTATATGAATTTTATTTTTATTTTATATTTTTTTTATTTTTCTAGCATTTGTTTCAAAAAACTCCAATCATAGTCGGCTTCTGAATACTGACATATTATTATTAAACTTCTATATTTTTTTTTTTTTTTTTCAATGGGCCTCTTTTGGCCTAAGTGAGCTGAGGTCTATTCTCAGCTACCGCCTAACCTAAACCTAACCTATAGATTTTTTTAATAATATTTTCCGTCTGTTTTTGGGCGCAATTCAGTCCTTCCTGCTGTCCATCCGCTGTCTGTCTGTCCATTCGCTGTCTGTCTGTCCATCCGTCTGTCTTGCAGTCTTTTCTCATTGTCACTGCAGTCGTCACTATATCGTGTCGTCGATCTCATTCGCAAATTATCTTTGTTTGCAGAAATTGTAATTGTTTTTGTTGCGTTTTTTCATGCACTATTCAGCAACAACAACAACAGCAACAACACCATGGAGAGCAACAACAAAAGGGCCCAACAACAATAGCAATAAGTGCGCTTGTCAAGTGGTTTTTTGTAAGCGTTAATGGTTTTTTTTTTGTTTTGCTGTTTACTTTTTGAGCCACTGCCTCACCGCCCGCTTTGGCAAGTGGGGCGTGTTCTTTGTTTTGCCCCAGTAGCAAAATAAAGCATTGAACTATGCTGAGCTCTGGAATCCGGTTACCACGGCACCCTCTTGCACCATAGCCATTGCCGTAACCTCTACACCTGTACAACTACCGAGTGGAAATACTAAGGCTGCAGCAGACGCAATTAGTGGGGCACTTGAGTCTGCGCCATTAAACCTACTGCAAGGGGTGGAAGCTATCGACCATCTATAAGAAGCTGCAGCTCCACATGATTCAGAAGAACCCTCATACCTAATTTAGTCTCCCCAGCTCTTGTACTACCCAAGATCTGCTAAATAATCAACACATTTGTATTTAGATTAGCGAATATTTATTGATATACAGACACAAGTGTCTGACAGACTCAGAATGTACGTGAGCATCGTGTCGGCGGGAGAACGCAAGCTTCACGCGCATACAGAGACTTGCCGTGGTACCGTTCCTCCAGTGTAAAGTAAATGGATCTCAGTAGAAACTGAAAGAGAGTGTTAACACCGAGTACTAACTCTAGCATCTTACACTTGCCTTTAGTGGATAGACATTAAAAGAGTGTTCTTACAAATGGGACGCCAAACATCGCAGTTCCTTTGAGAGGAAATGTGGTACCGTCCTGGTCACTGGCGCAGAAAAAGGAAAAGGAACTTGAGTACTGGAATCTCCTTTAAAGGGGGTACTTACTAGTTCGTAACTTAATTGGGAATAGTTTAGTTGAGTTTGAGTTTCAAGAGTTTCATAGTTTTCACCATCAGAGGCTGCAAATTAAAGAGGGGTTTAAATTAGGGGTATTCCACAAGAGGAGAAACTCCACTTACCAGTTATAATGCAATCCCTATTTCATTGTGTATTATATATTAACAAACAAATACCTTTTTTTTACAGTTTTTTACAGTTTTCTACCCGGAGAAATCCGAAAAATAAAACCGAAAATAAAAACTTTTTCTACAATTTAGAATTTTTAGAGAATATTTCGGAGCAAAAATGTTGTTACTCCGTTGAGCTCCGGATACAAACTGAAAATTATTGGGAAGCTCACAGGGGCATATCAAAATATTTGAGTTATTGGGTAAGACATGAAATGCAAAGGTAACTAGAGTTAGAAATATTGAAAAGTAACATAAAACCGTTGCAGAGACAAAAATCCTGAAAAAATAGCATAATGGCAGTCGACTACAGTCGGACGTAACGAAAAGCTCAAATAATATCTTGAGTAATTAGCCAAAAAGTTTTATTACCTGAACTGAGAACTGAACCAGCATTGCTCCTAGGGGGCGCAGCTGTAGTCTATCGCTTCCTTTCTCCCATCCTCCCCGCATCCCCGCATCCCCCAAGCTCCCCTGGCTGGCTCTTCCTGAGACAAGGCACTTAAGTTAAACTACAAATGGCAGTATATTCGCTGTATATAATTACAGGTTTAATGTCTCACCTACAAATCATAAAATCGCAAGGTGGTGAGGGGGCGAAGACCAGAGAGAGCGGCTGCATGTGCCGTTATACATGCGTTAGTTAAACTGTCCATTCTCAACACGCCCCGCCACCCGCCACCCTGCACCCTGTAGCTTTAGTCCATTGTGAGGTTAATGGAATTTTAACATCAAATGTCGGTGTCCTTCCCCCCTCCCCTTTCTATAATGGGTGCTACCGACTGTTGCTGTTGCGGCAAAGTTCCCATTGAATTAATGCGCAGCTACACTGAGAAAAACTTGTGGACGAAATGTGAAACAACGCCCACAGAACAGAAATTCGAAAGAGTGAACTGAACTCATTGAAAAATATGTTCACTCTATTGGGCACAAATACTTTTTTTATTGGTTTCTTTATTAATATGAGTTTCTATAAAAAATACTCTGTTCACTCTATCGAATGTTCACATAAGCGAAAAATATGTTCACTCTATTGGACACAAATACTTTTTTTATTGGTTTCTTTATTAATATGAGTTTCTATAAAAAATACTCTGTTCACTCTATCGAATGTTCACATAAGCGAAAAATATGTTCACTCTATTGGGCACAAATACTTTTTTTATTGGTTTCTTTATTAATTTGAGTTTCTATAAAAAATACTCTGTTCACTCTATCGACTGTTCACATAAGCGAATATTTACTTATTGCTTATATACTTTCCTGCTGATTAATCGCTCAACTTTTTCTGCCAGTGTCTGCATGAGGATGCTGCTAATGTGTGCCGCTTATTAGCGCGAGGGTACGGGCATCTGGGCCACGCCCCACGCTCGTTTACTCTCGCGCTGCCTTGTCCGTGGCTAATCCAGTGGAAACATCATTTTGAGCACCTGTTTAATTGCGTTAATCACCGGGAGCAAAGCATTACCGACATCGCCTTATCGCCGGAATAAGTGACAGAGGGCGGGGCAGGAGCGGGGGCGGAATGGGAAGCTTCAGCTGCAAGTGTAGCGGAAATGTTGGCCGGAATATGGAATGCGATGTGATGAGCTTCAATTCGCATTAGAATGTTAATTTGATGTGCGTCTTGAATGAAATGCGCGCAGCTGGGATAAAAAACCATCGACATCATGCGTCACCATCATCATCATCATCATCAGCCAAAGGTCGTTCATCTAGCGGTACTTAAAGTTGTAACCAGTAGATGGCTAGGCGGTAACTTCGTCGGTATAGTATAAGCAGCTAATATGACTCAAAATTTGTGCATTATTTAGTAATTTCTCGAGCAACTTACAAGAACAAAATGCACGCAAAACCCGAAACCAACCCTTATGTTATGTGTATCTGTGTTGCAGTCACCTAAAGGCACTACTTCCGACTTAGCATTTCGTGCCCACCACTAACTGTATATTCTCCCAGTTTAAACAAAATCGAACAACATTTTATACGAATACGAATTGAAGCACAAGTAAGCTTCTTTTAGCTATAGAAAAGGTTTGACTCCCAACATTTCAGTAACTTGAAAACTAAAGTCAGCTAGAAAAACATTATAAGAGAAAACAAATCGTGCTTTACCTAAAGTGAGGTTATGGCGGAGGATTTGGTACTCAAGGTGCTGCTGCTGGGCGATGCCAGTGTGGGTAAAACCTGTCTGCTGGAGCGTTATGTGACGAACCGCTATACGGGGCGGGCCAAGTGTACAGTGGGCATGGATTCGCGCCTCCGTCACGTGGAGATAGCCGGCAAGAAGGTGAAGCTGTATGTTTGGGACACGGCTGGCGAGGAGCGATTCCGCTCGATGGCAACATCATACTATCGGCACGTGCAGGGCGTCATGCTGGTCTTTGATACCACGAAACGTAAGACGTACCAGCATGTGGACTACTGGATGGGCCAGATCAAGAAGTATGCCCCAACCGATGTGTCCATCATGCTGGTGGGCAACAAATGTGATGCGTTTGACAAGCGTGAGGTGCGCCAGGAGAAGGCGCTCATGTACGCTGACCAAATGCGTATACCCTACATCGAGGCCTCCGCTCTCTCCGGCCTGAATGTGGAGCGTCTCTTTGGCAAGCTGGCGACCAGCATGTACGAACGCCACGTGAAGCCCAATGCACCGCTGCCGGATCGCTCACACGTCTGCATTGATCCCAAAGCCAAGAAATCTCGTCACAATAGTGGCTGTTGCTAAGGATTATGCTTAATGCCACATGCCACACATTCTTGTTATTATCTGTGTTCTGGGGGGATGCAGCACATCAAATTATCATTGTGCGAATTGTCCGGCTTACTTTGATGTGACCACGCCCACTTGCGGCTCGTTAAAGTGGGCGTAAAGTGGGCCACCCTGCTAATCAAAAGGGCCAACACATTCCCTTGACCCATGCGAAGATTCAGCTTCACACTGAGATTATTTACACTTTTTGTCCGCTTGTACTTGAATGAAAATACATAAAACAAACACCAATTCTGTCTCCAGTTGATGCAACATCTTTATTACACTTAAGTTAAACAAAGACAAAAAACTAAATACACCTTTAAGCTTGGTACGCAGCGCACAGGCATTTCCCTTGAGTTGGGTACTCAGTTGGCCTAAAAATTTAGCCAGCGAATATGACTCAGGTAATAGGGTAGTTACACCAACCGCATCTGCTTGAAAGATTCGAAACTGTGATGCGAGGTGTTTACACCAAACTCGCATCACACGAACAGCTGTTCGCCCTGCAAAAGTAAACAAACATAAGCAGGAAGAAGAAGAGTTTCAAAGCAAAAACGAACTTAAAAAGAAAAATGAGCGGAAATTTAACTTATAATGCGGCACTTGGTGCAATTAAACATTATATGGCTGGCTCTAAATTATTAATAGAGCATGTGATAGCGGAGGAGAGTGTTTTTCTAAAACACATTCTCGCTTCCATGACACAACAGCATGGAAGTGCCACCAATTCCAATTTTGAAGATGAGTTTGGACGTAGCCAAAGAACTGTGTGGACCGTAGTAAGTATTTTTATTTATATTTATTAAATCCATAATATTAAATAACTGAATAATTCAATTATTTAGGACAGATTTGGCCAGTTTTGGGAGTTGGACGTTCCTTCAAACAATGAGGTGTTCTTCAAGGGACATTTTATATTAAAACATTTTCCTCCGCATCGGTCTATTTTCTTTTCTTCTGCTTTTGAGCCATGTTGAATAATTAATTGTTTTGAATTTATTTGAAGGAAGCGTTTAAAATCAGCTGTTTTCTATCAAAATCGCACTTTTTTCGTTAGCAAACACTGATTTCTATCGATATATTAGTCAAGATACAGCCACACTTTTCGCATCATACTCGAATCTTTAATGATTCGACTCTTCTTCTACCCACAGGCCGCTTATGGCAAACACGGCCGAAGGTTCCATTCTAACGGGAAAAGTCGAATGTTCGGCCAGTCTAAACAGCCTATAAAGCTTTAAATTTAATTGTTTAAAAAAAAGCAAAAAAAACTCAAGTTAAAAAAAACACCAATTTCAACACCAATTGTGGCAACCCTGTCTTCAGCTCATAAACTAACAGCTATTTGGCAAAGTCTGGTCACCCTTTTCAAAGAGAACCTCATTTCGAATGAAGCTAGCTGAAATATGTACAAGTTAATTCGAATTTTAATTGAATCTCACGCCAAATACAGCTGAGCAAGTTATAAGCTAAACTAAACGTCATCAATGACTATAGAGAAAAAAAAAACACTGCTCTTTGGAATATATATCGAATTCCCTAGGGGAAAATAACTGTGATCTAAGTACTAAGCTTTCAGCGTATTTCTTATAGATGAGATACAGGCAACTCCATGTTCAATCGATGGCTAGTCATAGCCTGGATCAAGCTTAGTGAACTGTTCCATATGCCAACACACTAATCTGCAGACTAGCGTTGGTTATTTAGTCATTCCAGCCGACATTTCCATAGGACGGACTGACGAGACAGTCCATAAGTAGAGCAGCGGCTGTGCGTGTGAGAGCAGCGCTGCCCAGCAAAGCGCACATGTGATAGGTCCACAACAGTATGTTGCCTTAATGCTAGTACATAACGAACGCTTATTAATATTAATAAATATTACTAGTAAACTTACAAGTTAGTATGTACATTTTTCAACTAAAACTATACAACAGTTTTACATAATACTTTTGTACACATTGGGTTCCCTCATCTCTAATCTATACCCCGGTAAGGCACGACTTTCTAGTTATAATTAGATAAGTATATACGCTTCTATTAGACTTAATGTAATGTAATGAAATGAAAATCAAGATTCGATCGACTTTTGACCGACTTGTGTATAAATTAAGGACATAACCAAAGGATGTTATAAACTAAATTCGATCTTCGATTATACTAAATGATGCAATGGGCGAGGTTCTGGGTTCCAACTACATGTAGCACTGACTGGCGTACAGTACAATGTACATTAGTATAAATCTTAAACTATTTCTTATCCAATTTGGGCAGTTTGTTAGCGGGCTCCTCCACCTCCACCTGCTCCTCCTCTGTGTCTGTGTCCTCGGCACGCTCTCGCTTGTGAGCCAACTGTTCGTACTTGGCAAAGATCTGCTCGAGCTGTGTCTGCAGTGAAGATTGTGCGAGTTGTGGTAGATTTCCTATGGCATGTGACCAGTTCTTGACCATTAGTGCGGGTTTGCTGGTAAATGAGTTGATCTCTGGCACGAATCTTTCCGGATAGATCTTCGCTTGAGCATCCTCCGTTTTCGCACTTGTCTGCGGCGTGTCTTTCACTTCGTTGTAGATGTGTGTCATGTGGCGATAGTACTTTTCATTCAGAGCACAGCGATCCCAGGCAGTGCAGCTCTTCCAGTTACGTTCGCCTCGTATCGCATGTTGGAGGCTCAAGCGGCAATCGGTGACTGAAAGCGAGTAGGGAGTAAGGAGTAGATTATGGAATTACACAACGGCAACGGCATTATCAGCTCACCTGTGGCACCCAACTGTGTGGCCACATTCATCCAGGCTTTGCGCTTGTCCATTGTCCTGGCCTGGCGATAAGTGTCTGGGTATTGGCGTAGCATGCGTGTCAATTGAAAGGATTCTATTTTGAGTGGCTCTTGAGCATTGGCTAAATCTTTTACTACTAGCTGCTGCTCCTTATTTACATGCACTGTCTCCGGCTCTGCTTCTTTACTCTCCTCCTGCAGCGGCTCACTTCGCCCACTCCGCTTCTCCACCTCCTTTCCGTTCGTTCCGTTCTCCTCCACCAACGATCTCACACTGGTGATGACAATAATCGCATTTGCCTTCTTCTCAGCCGCCGACTGTTCCGGCTCTTCCCAAGGCACACCATGTGTGACATAAGAGAATTTATCCACCAGCTGCTTACTTCGCAGCATTTTCTCGTTCAGGCTGCAGCGTTTCACCTCTTCTGCAATTTTATTATGCACTATATAGTAGTACGGCTCCAGCGGATGGTAGCGCACGTTCACCAGGAATCGCAGCTTCTCCAACGACATCCACCAGTGCTTTGGCCAGATGTTCTCAATGCCCATCTCCAGGTCGTCCATGTAGGTCTTCATGGCAAACTTGAACATGGACCAAATATGGCTGGGATGATGAGTTACTACGATAAAAGATGCAGATACATTACGATACAGATACAGTTCGACCACATAGTTGGCCAATGCCACGACTTACTTCCTGGGAAACGTTGCTGTGCCAGACGCCACACTTCCTGCACCTCATCGTCACTACTGTCATAGGCCGGCTTCCCATTGCCGAATCGAGATTGACGGAACTCCCAATAGATACATTCGTACTTCTCGAAATGCTGCATCAGCCCAGGCAGCTGTTCCTTGAAACCCATCCATTTATTCTTAAGCGCAAACTCATCCAAAGTCTTGAATAAACGTCCCGATCTCTCCCAGACTCTGATGGTCGTTTTAAAGGGACGCATCAGCTCCGTCAAGGGCGCGATTTGTGGAAAGAGTTTCATATTTTGCGATAGATACAACCAGACTGCACGGCAGATGGAAACTGTGGGAGGATCAAGAGGAGGAGGCAAGATTAGTCGCGATCACCTGGTAATGATCTGAGTACATACGAGTCATATTCACTTTCTGTGCCAATCCCAGCCAGAGCTGATTACATCTGCTTGTCATATGGGGCCGGTGGCAGTGCAGCTGAGGTATGGCCAACACTTCGCGTATAAACTGTGCCGTGCGCGTCCTGGTCAACTGAATGTAGCTGTGGAGCGAGTAGCCAGTTATTAGCAAAACGTAATCCTCCTCAGGGCTGCCGATCCACTCCACTTTAATCTTGGTGGCAAGTGTCTTGGCTGTGCTGGAGCTGGTGCTGGAGGTGGAGCTGGTACTGGAGGTGGAGGTGGAGCTGGTGATGGTGCTGATGCTAGCAACTGTTCTTTTCGGCTGGTAGGCTAGAGGGGTGCCTTGTAACGGCACCTTCTGGCATCTCAAAGCATACGATTGCGACTTGCTGCTGGCCAGTGGAGCTGGTGGAATGGTCACACCATTTAACTTCACTGAATGCTTGGACACATCGATCGGCTTTTTCGGGACGATCATGGTGACACTGTCAGCTGGAGTAGGTATGGCAACTGGAGCCACAGCAGCTGGAGCAACAGCAGCCACCGGAGCTAGTCCTTTGCCGGCCAGGCTCTTGAGGAAGGTTGTAGACTTGTCACGACTAGATCCAGCCACAACTGGAGCGGCAACAGCTCGAGCCACAGCAGTAGGAGCCACCAGAGCTACTCCTTTGCCGGCCAGAAACGTTGCAGTCTTGTCACGACTAGATCCAACCACAACTGGAGCCAGAGCCACAGCAGTAGGAGCCACAGTAGTTGGAGCCACCGGAGCTAGTCCTTTGTCGCCCAGGCTCTTGAGGAACGGTGCAGTCTCGTCACGACTAGGGCCAGTCACAACAGCAGGAGTCACAGCAACAGGAGCCACAACAGCTGAGGCCGCAGCAGCTGGAGCCAGCGGAGCTAGTGTTTTGCACGCCAGGCTCTTGAGGAACGCTGCAGCCTTGTCAGGACCTAGCGGTGCAATCCGTACACGTGGCACAGTGGAGGTAGTAGTGGTAGTGGTGACGGTAGCGATGCTTGTGGTAATTCCACTTTTGTTGCTATTCGGCGGATACATAATGGCCAAGGGCAGCGTTGGCAACGGCGGTGGGTTTGTTTGGGATGCTGGTACTGGTGGTTTCTTGATGATGGTGCTGGTGATGGTACTGGTGGCACTGTTGCGCGGGTTTGCCGGGATTCTTGGCCCATACACAACGGGCAGCGGTTCCAGCGTAAGTTCCCGGGGTTTCTCATTTTTCTTGATGGTAACGCTCCCATTCAGCTGATGTATACGTTCGCGGCACTTCTCTGATTCATTGATGGTAGGGATGCCATTCGGCGGATACATAATAGCCAGTGGCAGCGGGGCTGGCGCCGACGTACCGGTTTTCTTGGCCAGCACGATTTCACCAATAATCCCCTCAAAAAACCATTTATCCTTTAGCTGATATCCCGCGCGGCGCATCTGGGAGAGCTCCTGGTAGAAGGAACGTAGGATCAGCCAAGTGACCTCACAGCGCTGTGGACTCGTACTGATCTGCTTGCCCAGTCGATGCCAGAGCTCGAAATAAACCTGGTATCTCTGTTCGCGATTACTGTAGAGGGCCAGATCCAGATTTTTGACCTGTGCATGTTGCTTCAGCGCGTTAACCAGCTTCTGAACCGTGTTGAAATCCTCGATGGGATCGTGCCAATCACTCTTCAGATATGCCGACAATTTGCAGATGGAATCCGGTGTGTAGCGCAAATGCGGACCAAGGAACTCCAGCATTTCACACTGCTTTGAGCCATAGGAGAACTCCCATTCGTAGCGAGTCTCGAGCGTGAGCCAGATCTTCATTAGTTTGGTGGCCTTATCGCCCAGTTCATTGGCAATGGCACTCCAGATAATTCCACGATTTCGATAGTTACGATAGCTGGGATTGCGCGGATCATACAGTTGTGGATACGAGCGTATCACCTCGATCAGACGTTGTTGCTGAGCAGTGAGCTTTAACTTACTGCTGCTGCATTCCTTATCCAAATCAATGATCTCAATTGGTGGCGGTGGAACGATTATGACATCGTCATCTTCATCTGCATTCTGCTGCTCTACTTTTTTCACCTTACGCTGCCGCTGCTGCTGCTGTGGCCAGCACGCCACATGAGGATAAAGGAACAGTAAGTCCTCCTCGTGAATCAATTTGGGACGCTTGGCCGGCTGCTGATCAGGGTTGAGCTGCGACTGGTGTCGCCTCTTGCGTAGGGCTCGCACATGAGTCTGATAATCGTAGCGCAGCCTGGTCCACATACTCATGCATTTGTCGGTCTCCAACGACAGCCGACTGGCGATGTCCTGCCACAGCCCTTGCTTGTGCAACATATCATGGAATAGCGCACATTGGCTGTCGTACAACGCCGGCCGCTTGCTCACTAGCCTGATGAGCTTCTGCTCCAGCAGATACGTTTCCGCTGTGAAGATGACACCAGGCGTCGGCGTCGACTGGGCTTCCAGCCTCGATGCAGCTGCAATAATCAGAAAAGTTAATTAACTGCACAACTCTTGGAGCGCATGTGTACCTGTGGTGTCCTCCATATCGACGGCCAACCTCAGCGCCGTTCCCTACCGCTGTTTGGCAGCAATCACATAAATACAGCAATGAATTGGAATTTACTTCATCAAATGCAAACAAATTCGGACGCAAATTTGCGAACCAAACTTACTTGCGACCCAGTGGTGAATGCGACACTGCTGTACTTGCCACAAGCAGATTTCTGCATAGATTGCTAATAAACTTTTTCTAAAATCAATGTATTAATCCTGTGGCACTGAAGCATTTAAATATTGCAGTAAATTCAAGTAATTGTGCTTTCTCTTTGACACTTAACTAATGTGCAAGAGGATTATTCCGCGCAGGGCATGTACAGAGTTGCATTGACGTGACTAGAACAGCGCTTACACAAAATGGCACACACGACAACACAGTGTTACCAGATAACCGTAGACAATATACTAAAAATGGTCAAAATATACAGTCAAAAACGGGCACACTGTTTACGATGGTGTTTGCGATGATCTCACAAAGTTTATTTTAGCAAAGTCCACGGACTTTTACACTTAACCGCTAAAAGTAAAATTTACTTATTGTATTCAATACCGCAACAACAGAAAATTTTAAAGATGATTTTTCCTTCGCGCTCCATTATCTTCTTATGGCTCTAGGAATAAATGCACATAATCCATCGATATGGCAGCTCTGAACATTTTTGGCGAGCTGAGTACACAAAAACAAAACGAAGCCAGGAAAAATGTAATATCCCATAAAAAGACATCAGCTGTCTTGCAAATAATCTGGCAACGTGGCAAGTTATTTTGCTTTGCTGCGTACAGACCGACGCAAAGAAGCGAGTAAAATATTTCACATGCACTTTTTTGCATAGATTTTTAGAGATAGTAGATTTCTTCGCTGAGTAATTAGTTATTTAAGCATAATTTTAGATTTCAGTGCAACGCAGAGCAATAAAAAAAATTAATAAATAATTTTAAACTCATTTTCAAAAAGTGCGCACAATGTGGGCATTGTGCAGAATCGATAACAGTGCTGGTAGTTGTTATCGATATCATAGCACATGTTCAGTGTTTACATTCAATTTGTTTACGATATGTGCGGCATTTTCTGTGCAATCAGCGAAAATAATGAAAATGTTGAATGCCAACTGCACAGTAAATTAGCCAAGATACTGCATAATCGAGGTCCCGATGTGAGCGATAAGTTAGTCATAGACAACGTGCTGCTGGCGGGCAATGTGCTGTGGCAACAGGGGGAGAAGCCGCACAGGCAGCCCATAGTAGAGGACGAGCTGGTGCTGCTCTTCAATGGAGATTTATTCAACTTGGAGCGGCAAAAGCCGTCGACGCAAACAGACAGCGCTTGGCTAATGTCAGAGCTAAAGAAATGCGCCGACGACACACAGCTCCTGGCGCTGTTGCAACAGCTGGAAGGTCCCTACTGCCTGGTGCTGTACAACAGGTAAAGTCTATGAAAATCAGTTAAAAATATAAATAAAATTCCATTCTCTTTAGTCTTACTGGAAGTCTGTACTATTGCCGTGATGCGTTGGGCAGAAATTCGTTAATCATAGAACGGGACGCCACGGGTGTAAGGCTAATGAGCACCTCATGCCGCTTGCAGCAGCCAGGCGTCTCGCTCGAGCTGCCACCGTTGGGACTTTACAAACTGCAAGTAACGGAGCTGCAGTCGAGTGTGCTGTATCCGTGGCAAAGCTTGAGCAAGCCGGCAATGGAGCAGCTGGAGTGTCTAAATAAGGCTATGGGCTGGCAAACACGCGTGCAGCGGATCATATCGCCACCGTGGTTGCTCGAGTGGCAGACACCAGCAGCAGCAGCCTATGATTTTTATGATTTAGTCACAGACGCAACGCAACCTGTGGAGGAGCTATACGAGCAATTGCTGCTGAATCAACCACTAAAAGAGACGTTGCACAAATTTGATGACCTGCTGCAGCGGTCAGTGGCACAGCGTGTCCAACACACAGCGCCAGTTTGTGGCAGGTGCAAGTGTGTCGGCAAGTGTGATCATGCCAAGCTTTGTGTGCTCTACTCCGGCGGCATAGACTGCACCATATTAGCCATACTGGCCGATCGATATGTACCGCCACAGGAGCCAATTGAGCTGATCAATGTGGCCTTTGAGAGGATTGCAACGGGAGGAGGAGTCGCCCCCGATGACAGCTGGCAAGTGCCGGATCGCCAGACAGCGCAGCAATCGTATGCGGAGTTGCAGCGCTTGTGCCCCGATCGCTGCTGGCAACTGCTGGAGGTGAATGTGAGTCGTGAGGAGCTGAAGCAGCAGTTGGAGACACACATATGCCAGCTCATCTATCCACTGCAAACTGTGCTGGACGAGTGCCTGGGCTGTGCCTTCTGGTTTGCCGCTGCTGCTCCAGCATCCACGGCACGTGTAGCACTCCTGGGCAGTGGTGCGGATGAGCTCTTCGGTGGCTATACGAGGCATCGCAATGCCTACAAACGCGCCAAGGGCGTGGAAACACCGCTGCAGGCGCTCAGCACGGAACTCGAGCTGGATTGGCAGCGTATACCGGCACGGAATCTGGCGCGTGATGATCGCATCATTGCCGACTCTGGGAAGACAGCACGTGCTCCCTTCATCGAGGAGCAGTTGACCAGCTTTGTGCGTGCCATGGCGCCGCAACAGCGCTGTTGCTACATCCTGCCCGAGGGCCTCGGCGACAAGCTCTTCCTCCGTCTCTATGGCTACAGCCTGGGCCTACGCGATGCGGTGCTGCTCAAGAAACGAGCCATACAGTTCGGCTCGCGCATTGCCGACAAGAGGCAACAGGCGACGGATATTTCGCAGTATCTGCGATACGACGACTCTGCGGAGAGGCTACAGTCGAAGCCAGCAGACAAAGTAGTTTGAAATTGACAAATGTATATAATAAATGTTACAAGTTTAATCAAATCAAATCTAATTCTAACGAGCATCTATGTGCAGTTGGCATTCAGAAGAACCCTCATACCTAATTTAGTCTCCCCAGCTCTTGTACTACCCAAGATCGGCTAAATAATCAACACATTTGTATTTAGATTAGCGAATATTTATTGACAGACTCAGAATATACGTGATCATCGTGTCGGCGGGAGAACGCAAGCTTCACGCGCATACAGAGACTTGCCGTGGTACCGTTCCTCCAGTGTAAAGTAAATGGATCTCAGTAGAAACTGAAAGAGAGGGTTAACACCGAGTACTAACTAGCATCTTACACTTGCCTTTAGTGAATAGACATTAAAAGAGTGTTCTTACAAATGGGACGCCAAACATCGCAGTTCCTTTGAGAGGAAATGTGGTACCGTCCCTGGTCACTGGCGGAGGAAAAGGAAAAGGAACTTGAGTACTGAAATCTCCTTTAAAGGGGGTACTTGGTACTTACTAGTTCGTAACTTAATTGGGAATAGTTAGAGTTTTAACAGTGTTCAAGCATTATCAGTAACTGCAAAGGGAAAAGCGGTTTCAATTAGGGGTATTCCACATGAGGAGAAACTCCACTTACCAATTATAATGCAATCCCGGTTGCATTGTGTAGTATGGAAAACAAAGAAATAAATAGTGTTTAAGAGTTCTACCCGGAGAAATCCGAAAAATAAAACCGAAAATAAAAACTTTTTCTACAATTTAGAATTTTTAGAGAATATTTCGGAGCAAAAATGTTGTTGCTCCCCTGAGCTCCGGATACAAACTGAAAATTATTGGCAAGCTCACAGGGGCATATCAAAATATTTGAGGTATAGGGTTTGACAAGAAAAGCAACGATAACTACAGCTGGAAATGGACTATAATAACTATATAACCGAGAGTTGAGGTAGTATTGTAAGTAAATCAAGTTAATACTCTTAAACCCGTCAACTACAGTCGGGCGTAACGAAGAGTTAAAAGAGTTAATCAGCTTTGCTCTCAGTGTATGCCATGTGATTCCCTCTCCATCGCTTCCGTTCTCCACCTCTCCCTGGAGACGAGAAGTTGAGTTGAATTACAAAAGGCATTACACTTATATACTCCTCCAATTCAGTGGCAGACTTAAGGTTGAAAAAGCAAACATCAATGAAACAGGAATAAGAATTAGGATACTTCGGATACTTTAGCACTAAGAGTCGCTGTAAATATGAACTCGGTTTTGAGTTGTTCTTATGAATTTGAGACGAGTAGAGTGTGACTAATGTCTTTTTTATTGTTTGTAGCAAAAGAATTTCTTAGACAATAAATATACTATTTATGTTTAAACGAAGGAATATGCAATTGCAGTTTAATAACGCCTGACCGTGGTACAATTAACTTAACACTGAATTAAAGCTTACGATTAAGTCTAGGCACTTATATTAAACACTTGCTCTGTGGATGTCAGATGAAGGCCATAAATCATACTGCATACGAGTAGATAGATATCAGCTAACTCTGAGCCACAGCTGCAGGTATTCCATGAATGCATTTCAAATAAGAAATCGGTATGTAAACGGATATGTACATAGATACACTCTATACATATATAGTAAGTACATAAGGACGCGAATACTATGTACAAATGTGGCGATATTTACAATACAAAAAAAGGTTGGGAAATTGCACAGAAATTGAACTAAGAATTGAGCTAATGAGGCGACTACTTTTTGACAACGCGGCCAGCACGCTCCTTGGTGGGATCCGTCAGCTCCCAGGCGGGTTTGAAGGCTGTCGAATGATCGCATTTGAGATAAGGATTGGCCAAGGTGTTGGAGCGATAGCCAATGGATGTGTAGCCCTGTGCATAGAGGCTGCAGTAGGGCACCTTGTACAGATGTATGTAATGCCAGATGTCGTGATAGTTCCATTCCAGCAGAGGATTCAGCCGCATCACATCCGGCCAATCGTTGTCCGTTTTCTAAAAGAGTGGAAAGCGTGAGTGTGTGACAGCCGGTGGCAAGTGGAAGTGTTGTACCCCTTACCTGCATGGGCTGTAGGTTCTCACAGTATGGATCCGTGTTGCGGCTGCCCACAAAGACTGCCTTGATCTGCGGCATGTCCTGCGTCATGTGCGTCAAAGCCATCTTGAGGGAATTCTTGTACTTAATCAATACCACACCGTAACGATGCTCGCAGGCCTCCACAAACTCATCCATCTCCTGGAACGAGTCCTCCGAATCGATATAGAGCACAGGTATGTCACGACAGGAGATGCCACATTGCCGGCAGTAGCGCATCAGCAGATCCAGCAGCACAGTGCAGTCCTTGCCGCCATTAAAGCAGAGGATCAACTGCTGCACACCATAGATACGCAGCGTCTCGCAAAAGAACTCGAACGCCGTCTCCACCAGTCGTTCCACACGTTCGCGCATCTCATCCGTAATGAGCATGGGGTAATTGCTGCAGCTAGCTAATCCATTGCTGCAGTTGCCGCCGCAGCTCCCCTTGTCGTTGCCATTGCTGTGCATGACGGGCAGATGATTGCTAGAGTTTGTTGTTATCGTGACCTGGACCTGTTGCTGTTGCTGCTGCAGTTGCTGTGGTTGCGGCGTGCAGCACTTATGCATGTTGTTTCGCGGGAATCACACTCGGCTCCTCACTGGCGCGTGCAATCGACGACGCCAGCTCAATAGGGGGAAAAAAATAATTTATTTACAACTTTCTCCACACTCTTGCTCTGTGCGTGTGTGTCTGTGTGTGTGTGTGTGCGAGCCAGTGTGACCCTTATATAATTAACTTTCCCAAGTACGATTTGTGTTTTGAGTTCTTTGCATTATCTACAAACCAAATTACATCACATGCACGTTGTGTGGTTTATCAACACGTGTGCACACACACACATACACAAAAAGCACACGGTTAGCACTTACTGTTGTCACTGTGGGAATGCAACTGCTGCTGTTCTTTGTTTAAAGCTGTAGCCTTTGCTTAAATTACTTTGCAATTTGCGTTAAAATCACAGCTGTTCCATTAAATTGTAATGCTGACAAATCATCGATGTCAGTATCGATAATATCGCTGTGCCGAATTTTATTTCACTATCGATATTTATCGTAAATAGGATTGTTTTGGCGCACTCGTGATTCTCATTTCAAAATGCACCGAAATGAGTAAATTGCGCACGTCAAGTGTTGCCACTCAGGTTTTCACAACACGAATCTTATTAGACGCTGACTAAAACAAGTTCAGAAAATTATAAACAAAAATCAACACACAAGTAAACAATACTGCACTTCAAGCACTTCAAAAAATGGTAAAGTAAGTAAAAAGTGTAGCGCAGTTTACTTAATTGGCAATGCATTTTGAGTAGTGGCAGCTTGGTGAACAGAAATGCGCAGCGCCATCTATTGCTCATTGTGGTGGCAAATTTGAATTTTGTAAAAACCGTTTTACTTTATTTTGATTGAAAACAATGCAAATATGCGCCTTAAAGTTAAAACAAATACAAATACAAATACATTTTATTTCTATAAACTATAACAAATGGGCACTGTCGGTTCATGTTGTATATATGTATATTATGTTAAACATCCAAATTGTCGAGCACATTGTCGATGAGCCCCACAACCTTCTGCCTGAAGCGGCGATTCTGCTTGCCACTCATCTCCTTCAGATACGGATGCAGGCTGATTAGAAACGAGTAATCCGCATCTGGCGATGCACTGGCGCCAGATAAAAGTGGTGCAGGTGTGCCAGCGGTTGGTGGTGCTGCTGGTGGTGGCGTCGCTGCTGCAGTCGACAACATGTTGCTGTGGTGATTGAAGTTGCTGCTGTGCTGTGTCAAATTGTTGTTGTTGTTGCTGCTGCTGCTGCCCTTTAGCCACTCGCTGAGCTCCGTCCAGTCCATGTTGTTGCGCAGCGCCGCCATGGTCACGGGCAGCGTGACCAGCGAGTGCTGTGCTGCCATTATCTTATCGCTGCTCTGATGATGCTGCTGCTGCTGCTGTTGCTGCTGCTGCTGCTGGTGCTCCACTTTGATGGCCTGCAGACGCAGCGGTGTGGCATGCTGCTCTTGCTCCAGCTCCTCGTCCGCCTCGCTGCCACAATTGCTGCTGTCTTTGGTCTCCTCATCGTTGCTGTTGTTGCAACTGTTGTTGTTGTTGCAACTGTTGCTGCTGTTGTTGTTGTTGAGACGCATGTGTCCTATGCGCGTCATTGGCTGCGTGCCCAATGCAGCGGCAGCAGCCAGAAATGTGGTTGTTGTTGTTGCCGTTGCCGCTGCCGATGTGCTCGGCTTGCGCAAGACCATGCCCACATTTGGGGGCACACTCAGCGGTGGCATGTGGCTGCTGCTGCTGCTGCTGGCCGGCGTCTGCTGCTTGTGGCAGGCGCGCGACTTTGTGTAGGGTATCAGAAACTGCAAGTACTTGGACAAATAGTATTTGCGCTTGCCTCGCCCCGTCTGTGTGCGCGCCAGCTTGAGCGAACGCAAAAAGCTGCTCCTGATGGTGCGCCAGCGTTCGCGCGAATTGCGCACTGCAAAGAGAGAACACAAACGATCAACGGTAAATTAATGCAAGACATGTGAATGACGTCACGCGGCTCTCTCTCTCACATTGGCTGATTGGAATTTGAAAACAAGAGCAGCCTGCTTAATCGACCATGTCCTTGGGTTATCGATGACAAGCGGATTGGTATGGATTCTAATGAGCAATTTGCACAACATTTTCAGCTAAGCATAAATAGTTTTCAGCTTTACACTTTGCGAAATTAAAAACAACCGTTAGGCTTTTCACTTTGAAAATAATGTCCTTGAGTTATCGTTGAACATCCATATAGAGCGTTGCCAGACAGACGAAAAGTTTGTATTGAACTTTTTTTATTTTCAATACATTTCAATTTTATTGTGCTTAACGCATTTTCCACTGATCTGGCAACCTGACTGCAGGGTATTTGCGCTTAGCTGCAGTTGCTGAATGTTCATATTTTAATTACAGGCCGAAAACGCGGCAAACCAGCAACAATAAAAAAAAACAAAAAAACAACAAGTAGCCACAGCCACAGCCGCAGCAGCAGCAGCAACAACAAGTAGCGACTAATTGCATGCAAACGCCGCGCGCTGCTATTGCTGTGTGTGACACAGTGACACACCTACACACACACACACACATGCATACGGCACTAATGCAGGCGAGTTGGCATGACTGCAAATTGCGATTGCATTGAAATCGCACACACACACACACATACGCAGTGAAAAGCTTGCATCATAGACGCGCGCCAGCTAGCAACACACACACACACACACATACATACACATATCAAATGAGCACGCAATTGCAAAGCAACAAAAAAAAAAAAGTCAAATAAAATAAAATGAAAAACGAAAATGGAAATCTACCAAGTGGAAGGCGAAATGAAATTTGTTGTTAGTGGCATTTGCAACGTGTTTTTATTTCGATCGCATCATGATTATTGCCATTATCATTACCCGTGTCCTTTATCTCATTGGCCACTTGCTGCCAGGCCTTTTGCACCTCCTCCTTTTTGCTGTAGCCCGGATGTGTGTAGTTCCACAGGCATGGCTGATTCTCGACGAGCTGCACGAACTTCACATTGAAAACGGGATCGTCCTTGCGTGCCATGCTCACGCAATATTAACGCTTTCCAACACTGGCGCAGGAAACGCCAAAAACATAACGCAACGCACACACACAAAGGCACACACACACACAGACAGTACAACAGCTGCAAGTGCAACAAACGGTTTGTTTTTGTTTTTTCTGGTATGGCACAGCAACAACTTGTCGCAACGAAAGCACTGAGAAAACTGAAAACGAAACTGAGCGCAAAAGCTGACAAATAAAAGCTGCAACGTAAACAATGCCAAACCGACTGACGGCTGCTGCTGCTGCTGCTGCTGCTACTGCTACTGCTACTGCTAGAATCAACAACAAATGCAGCAGCAACAAAACACCAGCAACAACAACAACAACAACAACAAGTGAGCAGCTGCAGTGCACGTTAATGATTAAAATAAGCTTGTGTTTGCATTTGAGTGTGCCAGTGTGTGTGTGTTTGCAAAAGCTTCCACATTGACGCTGACGTCGCAGGCGGCATTTGTTGCATACAAAACTTAGACACACACACACACATGTATAAACACAACTCAAATGGTGTCAACTTCTGCATGCAAGTGTGCGCAATATTTATTGCACTGCACATGTACACACACACACTCAAACAAGGGCATACCTATTTGTTCAAATATGCATAGCGCGCCAAACATGGCGACCACTTTCAAAATGCGCCACAGTGGCAACGCTCAGAACCTGTGTTCAAAAAACGCGCCATGGTGGCAATGCCGAGCGGCAACGCTGCTATTTTCGATACTGTTTATCGATAACTTAAAACTCAGGTACTCATAACATATGTAACAATTTGTAGCCGCTGGCCTTTGGTTTTGTTTTTCCCAGGAATTGACTGAAAATAATGGCAGCCAGCGCCAGATTAATGGTTAGCAGCCTGCTACAGCACAGACTAAGCCAGGTAGGCAGTCTCAGCGCGGTGTATTAGACGTGGTATATACAACTTTTCTTTGTCTTGTAGCTAACACGTTCTCTGCACACACAACCCGCACTCCTCTCCAGCTTTCGTTCCTCCAAGGAGGTGCAGCCGCTGGATCAGTATCCCGAGGTCGAGGTGTTTCACAATCCACCAGAATGGAAATTCGTAGAACGCCTATTGCCACCGATCACTGTGCCAGCTCCTGTGGCAAAGGATAGCTACCCCTCCGGCTGGCAGCCACAGACAGCGGATGGCACTGCCACCGGTTATCATGTGGCACGCACCAAGAATCACATGGTGCCAGTCTATCTGCAGACACGTTTCCGTGGCCAGCGACGCATCACAATAGTGCGGCACGTCCAGGGCGACATCTGGGCCCTGGAGAAGGAGCTGCGTGCCGTTGTGGAGCGAGCGCGCAATGGCAAACTGTGTGCCACACGCGTTAATGAGATGAGTGGACAGATTCACATACACGGAGACTATGTGGATGTGCTGCGCGACCATCTCAAATCCATGGGATTCTAGTTAAGGCACACGTTTTTTATGTTATACTTTCTGTTGCAATAAACTGAGAAATGGAGAACGTTAGTTAATATGTCCTAGGTACATATATGTAGCAGGAGATTGCTTCCAAGCCTTGATTAGAGGTATATACCGACGCCTCTTCGACCAATGAAAATCATAACATTTAATGGGATAGAAAGTTTAATTGTTAACACACTTAGGTATATACATACATACACTCATATATATATATATATATTCATAAGGTATCATGGAATATTTGTTACAATTTCTTTATATTTACTTTTCATACCCTGCACCCATTTTGCAGACGGTGTAGTTGGTGTCTTCATGATCAACATCTCGATCTCGGGTTAATTTCAACTTGGAATATACTACTGCCGCCGGAACCGATTATTCCGGAGGGAATGAACTACATTAAATCTATAGTAAAAACGTGACTGAGAGCAATAATGCACATAAACATTTGATTTGTTTGTGAATACATTAATATAGCCTACTTTAGAGCCGGGTACAGGGTACGCTACTGTCCCAATGTGTATCATAATGAATGCATAGAGCGCGCGCGTGACGCAAACTTTTTACAAACTACTAGGAATATGTACAATCTTTTCGTGAAAATAACTTAAAAATCTATATGTGTATGTATAGATTAAAATTAGTGTATGAGGTTACATAGATGATTCAATATAATCATAAAGTGGGACAGCAATGGTGTAAATAAAGAGATAAAAGTGTATATTAGCGTTGGTATTGGATGAGCTGTTGCCGCTAGAACTCCATGTTGCGAGCGTACGCAGCAACTGCTGTGGGCCACCGTTATCCATTGGCACCCGCCATGGCTGTGGGCGTTAGTGGCATACCCGCCAGACTGCCAACACTACCACCGCCGCCAGCCACCGCGGACGCACCGCTGCCTGGGGCTGTGGAGGAGCGTTTGAGCGCCTTGCGGATGATGGTCCAGTCCTCCATGATATCCTCCTCGCGCAGCATATAGACCACATAGGGTCCTGTAACGGTGACAGCCTTTTTGCGTCCTGGTCCGCGCACCTTGCTCTGGCGTTTGTCATTGCCCCAATTGTCCCAGGAGATCTCTACATTATGGCGATCCTCCTCCAGCCGCCGTATTCGCTCCATTAAATCCTCGCGCAAATAATCCAAAGCCATTTGTTTCTCGCTCTGTAATGGGCCATTATTGGATTGTGCCGTGTGGTCTGTGTGGCATGTGACTTACCTCAAAGTGTTGCGACGCTGCCTGCTCCTCGGACAAGTACTTGTGCTCTATATTCTGCAGGCGAAACTTGCGCAATACATCTGCTACCTCAATGCGGGTCCGATAGACCTTATCAAGTTCCTTTTGCGGCTGTACAAACTCCTCCGAGCGCCCGGAACGTACCTCAGACAACTGACGCTCAATGAGGCTGATCCGTTCGTAATAGTATTGCTCCCGCAATTGACTAAACTGACGCTCCAAGCTGGCTAAAGGGGAAGACACATCGAGCAAAAAACATGAATCTCCTTTCGCTGCATTTTGGTTAGGATCTCTTACCCAAATCTTCGATGTGTTCGGCGCGCCTTTGTTCAATTTCGCTGGCATCCATTTCAGAAGAATCGTCCGAGTCACATTCATTTGCCTCCTCCTCCTCCTCGTCGGAAGTGTCATGTGCCTGGCTGGAATTCGTATGCTCCGACTCTGCTCCAGAGACGTCGCCCTCCGCGTCCGATTCGCCATTTTTAACTGGCATTTGCGTGTGCTTAACCGTTGCAAAAGTCCGTTTACCGAAGCTCTTCTTCTATTTGCCGTTACTCGGGCGCCAATATCCAGTAGCTAAGAATCTAACTGTGTCTCTTATGATATTTTCATGGACTTTTCTTTTGTTTTTCACAGCTCTTTCACCATTGTTGTTGTCGACTGTAGTTCGCGATGTGAGACCACCGAGGATGCCACACTTGGCGTTTTAGCGTCATAATTTGCACTTTTTTGCATGTGTTGGCGCAATGGCACTATTAATAATGCTGTGAATTTGGCCAACTTAGGTTGTGCACTTGGCTAAACTGCACTGCATGGTCTCACTTACTCATTTTTTCACGGCAGCTTTTATATTAATAAAATTAATGGGAGGGTTTTCGGCTAGTGTCTTTGTATTCTGTGCTATAAGTCGTATTAGTGAATATATTTTATTGCTTTTCTCATTTGTTGCATTTATAATTTGTACTTTTCAGCTTAGCCAAGTTTCACGCCTCCACTCAAAAATTGTTTTTTCTCTACAGTGTGGCCACACGTATATCAGTATATTTTGAGAGAAAAATACCAAACATTTAATCTGCGATATGGCAGCACCTTTGCAGAGCGAAAAACAGCTGACGTAGAGCGAAAAAAAAAAGGGGAAGAAAAACAAATAGGCGCTGCGACAACCAAATACGTGTTATATTTTCTAACTATTAAATTGTTAATAGTGTTTGTGCGACATGGAAGTACCAACGGCCGATGATCTGTTGCAGTTTCGTGACTATAACACCAGCAATAGCGGTGCCCCGGCACAAATCAATGTGAACTCGCCAACGCGTTCAGGTGGCGCTGGTAGTGCTGGCAATGCACAGCGTCAACGTGGTGATCCACTGGCCGATCTTATCTATGACATGAGTAACTCGGCCAAGGAGATGACCGGCACTGGTGGTGCGCAAGGCGCTAGCTTTGATTCATCTGGCACTGGTAGTGGTGGTGCACGGCTCTCCTTTCTGACCATTGAGTATTATCAGCAGTTCTTCAACGTGGACACTTACATGGTGCTGGACCGCATTGTCAACTCCATGATACCCAAGCGTGCGGCGGCCAACTATTTGCGCATGAACATTGGAGAGAATCCCGATCTGTATGGCCCATTTTGGATAACCATAACGCTGGTGAGTTGAGGTAGTTAACGCTCGCTATACAGCCAGCTAATCTCGTTCTGCTTGCAGATCTTCTCCATAGCAATCAGTGGCAATATTGCCAGCTACTTGCAGCAGGCCAATGACAGCTACCTCTGGCATTACAATTTCCATTTGGTGTCCTATGCCGCCACCTGCATCTTTCTCTATGCCAACATACTGCCAGCCATACTCTGGGCCCTGTTCAAGTACAGCATCAAGCCAGTGGATCAGGCGGATGCTGTTGAAACGGATAGCGTGAGTTGATTGTGATTACCAAATTGTTTAAACTCTTATTAATGTGAAGAGTTCCATCTATAGGCCAGCTACACCCCCACGCTGCTATCGCTGATGTGTATCTATGGATACAGCCTGGCCATCTACATACCCGTGTCCATACTCTGGGTTATCAATGTAAGCGCAACTGCTATAGTTTCTTCATCTACTAATGCCCCTCCCCTTGCAGATCTCTTTGCTGCAGTGGCTGCTGGTCATAACGGCTGCTATGCTCTCCGGCACTGTGCTGATCGCCGTGTTGACTCCGGCTCTGCGCAATTCCAAGTATTCGCTCTTCCTCATCATTGGCATACTCAGCGCGCATGTGGTGCTCGCTGCTGGCTTTCTGCTCTACTTCTTCCACAGTCCAAACGAAGTGATTGTCGCTGCAGGTGCCGCCCATCAGTTGCCACCGGCGGCGCTGCCCCATGCCGCACTGAAGTCAACCACACACGTGCCAGTGGTTGGCAATCTGCCGGTGCAGAGCAACCAAACGGTCTAAGTGGAGCACTGATTGATTGATTGGTTGATTGATTGATCATTCCATAAGCACATCTAACGAAACTGTACTTTAAGTTGCAAATATTATTGTAAAACACTTCATTTATCTTTTGCAAGCGACAGAGTCACACGAAAGTGAAGGAGAGCGAGTGATAAAGCGAAACGAAGCGGAAGCAAGTTGCCACCAAATGCGGCAAGCGCTGCTAACTGTAATTTAAAATAAATTCTTAATTTAGTGTAAAACAAATTCGCATGTTAATCGCTGCTAGTGGATCGAAAGGATCCCCCCCATTGTATGATACATTACACTGGAGAAGCTGTATAGCTAGAGCTAGGGTCTAGGCAGTACAAGTTGGCATTAGACTGGATGAGATGAGTAGTAGGAAGCTAGCTGCTCTTCGGCGTGATAACCTTAAGACGGGTTAAGTGAGCTTACAAATGAAGAGCTCGAACTATTGCAAGTAGTTCTTCATTAGAGTCATTTGAACTTCAGTATTATCTGGACGACACACGGCTAGGAAACTGCTCCGCATGATGGAGAGAGGAAGCAATAGACAATGGTAGCTAAGCCAAGCAATGCATGTATATTGAACTCCCAAGGAGACAGCTCTAGAAGCTAGGCATGGTCAGTAAATTCTTGAGCAGATTCTGCAGTAAAGACAGAAGATACCAAAGAATTGAAAGGTAGTAAACCTCAGCCTTGGGAGGCTGCTCCACATCGAGCTGATAGAGGAAGTCAGTTTCCCAACTTTACTGTAATACCAGGAAGAATAGCAACCTGTGACATTTACGTCTTTAGTTTTGCTCACAAACTGTATGGAGCCCCGTAGCTCAGTCTGAATCTGTAGAATCTGTAGCTGTAGTTGTCGCAGTAGAACAATTCGAGATTATTTCTAATTTATATTTTTATACAAATCGCTTGGAATTTGTAAATTTTTATGAAAATGGTAAGAAGTGTGAACTTAATGTGTGTGGGTGTGTGTGTGTGTGTGACGGTATCGCAACTCTTGTCCAACTTCCTTTTTAGCAACGCAATATTCCGCACGTGCCTCGTGTCGCGCCTTTGCGCTATCGCTTCAACGATGCCGAGTTCCTGCAGCATTGCCTGAAGCTGGGCACGGCCTATGGACCCAGCGACAGTGTCTATGAGATTTACGATGCCGACCAGACCATATGGCTGGTCTGCAAGCCGGACTACATTGGGGTGAAGCGGTATGTGGTCGATGACATTGGCATTGAGATACGTAAGTTCCTTGAGCCCAACTATGATGAGGATCTGGGCGCGGTGCCTGGGCTATCGCCTAATCAGCGTAGGAATCGTTTCGCTGATTTTCTGCTTGCACTCGAGACGTATGAAGAGATGGTCGAAGATCACGTTGTGCGCATACAGAACGCGTCCGAGGATGAGCTGGATGAGTTGGAGACTGATTTTGGCCAAATTGACCTTGATGAGTCCGATGGCTCCCCGGACACCGGGAGTGTGCTCTCATCCAGTTCCAAGGAGGAGCTGGAATCACCCTATTCCACTGCCTATCATACAGTGGCACAGTATCCACAGCTCTTCGATCTCGAGAACACCAAGATCGTTTCGTATCGCAGCATTTATACTCAGGCCAAGACCAGCAGCAAGCGTAAGATGAGGGCCCGTCCGAATAAAATACGTAAGGCCAAGAATATGATCAAGTTCGCGGCTCCATGTCGTCCGAAGCACGATACTCAGGGCGTATTACGCGCCAACAATCGTCCCAAGTCCAAGACCTTGCCCAACAGAGACCAACTCACTGCGATTGCTGTCAAGAGATTTCGCAGCGAAATTCAGGTGGTTTCCACTCACCACACCCACGATAAGGAGGTTCAAGTGATCTTACCCAAGCGGGGCAGGTCTAGATTCCTATTATCCAAGTACAAGAACCGTCCCATTCAGCACATGAAGAAGTACTACACAGGAAAGATCCGAAACCTCTTCTCCCAAGTGAATGTGTTGAATTTGCTGGTGAATACGCTTAAGGAGGGAAATCGATCCTTGAAGCATATCGTATCCACCGGTATGATCTTTAGCATTATCCCTTATATCTTTCTATATATCTTGCATATCTTATCTGAACTAGGACATCCTCATAACTAAGGATAGACTTAATATAGGACGTTCCGTTCCGCTCGAAATTTTAGTCACTTTTTGTTCACTTTTTTTAGTTTCACTTTTTCACTTTTGACTGCATTTCACCTAAATTCACCATAAACAAAACACTTTGAAAAACCCTAAGTCATTATTTTTATTTCTATGAATTGTCTGAAATGTATCTTATCTGAATTTCTTATTCCTGTAGCTATTCGTGAGGATCGCATTGAGCTACTAGGACCGTCATCCATAGTAGAGAAGCCCCTGGCATTGCGTATCATGGAGAACCACGACGATTTGGGACATTTGCAGCCTACACGTTGTTTTTTATCGCGCATTTTTAATAAGGACGTAATTGGAATTATTCTCCTGACATTGGTACTACACTTTGCCTACCCACACTTGGAATCGTATTTACCATCACATCTCTTATATTGGATGTTGCGCAACGAGGAGCCAGAGCCCGAATTAACATTTTGGGAGACACTTGGAATGCATTTGAGCAAATTGTTCTTTATGTTCAATTTGCCATTCTAAGGATTGCACAAAATTCAACTTGTTATCGTTTGAAATTCAATAAAAATTGCCCAATTGAATAACTTCCAATTGGAGAGAGTGTGTTCTCATCGTGTTCAAAATTTCATAACTGTAGCTTTTATATATTTAGAGATCTGAATTTTCAAAAAGGTATTTTGGGTGCTAAGTGAAGAATAGAAGTACTAGTCTATAGAGAGACACTTGGAATGCATTTGAGCAAATTGTTCTTTATGTTCAATTTGCCATTCTAAGGATTGCACAAAATTCAACTTGTTATCGTTTGAAATTCAATAAAAATTGCCCAATTGAATAACTTCCAATTGGAGAGAGTGTGTTCTCATCGTGTTCAAAATTTCATAACTGTAGCTTTTATATATTTAGAGATCTGAATTTTCAAAAAGGTATTTTGGGTGCTAAGTGAAGAATAGAAGTACTAGTCTATAGAGAGACACTTGGAATGCATTTGAGCAAATTGTTCCTTATGTTCAGTTTGCCATTCTAAGGATTGCACAAAATTCAACTTGTTATCGTTTGAAATTCAATAAAAATTGCCCAATTGAATAACTTCCAATTGGAGAGTGTGTTCTCATCGTGTTCAAAATTTCATAACTGTAGCTCTTATATATTTAGAGATCTGGAATTTTCAAAAAGGTATTTTGGGTGCTAAATGAAGTTGAAGGTACTAGTCTATAGAAATATTAGTCTATAGACCTTTTCTTTTGCAACATGTGTAAATAAACTTTATATAAACCTTATATATGTATGTGCGTTGGCTATACCTGTACCTACATGCCATAACGGTTGTCTGCAGCTTTTAGAGCGTCTCGTTAAGTCTGCATTGACTCGTCTTCCAACTGGAGAGAGTGTGTTCTCATCGTGTTCAAAATTTCATAACTGTAGCTTTTATATATTTAGAGATCTGGAATTTTCAAAAAGGTATTTTGGGTGCTAAATGAAGTTGAAGCTACTAGGCTATAGAAGTACTAGTCTATAGACCTTTTCTTTTGCAACATGTGTAAATAAACTTTATATAAACCTTATATATGTATGTGCGTTGGCTATACCTGTACCTACATGCCATAACGGTTGTATGCAGCTTTTAGAGCGTCTCGTTAAGTCTGCATTGACTAGTCTGTTACGTCATATATAGTAATATACAATAATTTAATAAACCTTTGCTATATGTGCACATATCGCCTATACCCCTTTACACATTTTAGGTATAGGCACACACATGTGCATAGATCCATATGAATTCAATGAGCATCCCCCTAGCTCTTGGGGTTGGTTTGAGTAAGTTTCGCTTTGCCTTTGCTGTAAAATTGCTTGAGCTTTTACGCACACACACACACACATACAACTGTATACACTCACACACACACACACACACACATATGTATGCTGGTTTTTTGGGCAGTTGATTGCATGTTTTTTCGGCGTTCCTTTAGCGCAGTTTCTGCCCTCCCCTGCTGCACCACTGTAAATTCCCTACCCCTTCCCCTTCCCCCTCCCCTTCGCGCTCTCATTCTCCACATTCTCTTTTCTCATCTGCTGTTGAAATGTGCTTTGGTATAGTTCCTTTATTTATGCCAGCCGTATGCAAATTATTTTCAAACCTCTAAATGTCTCTATTAATACAGGGTGCCTCAGCTAGCGTTAAGGGAGACTCAACTCGAAATAGACGCATTAGTATAGTGTATGAGCAATTCGATTTTCAACATCTTTGCACAGCATTTTGCACAGTGTATGCAACCGTGGGCGTTAGCTGGCCACACAGAGAGAAAAGTTTACAATTTACAATGCAAATAAATTTAATACGAAACGTTGTGTGTATACCCTGTAAATTCAAGTTGTTTTAGCCGGTTGGGACTGCTTGAACCAATAGGCAAGCGTAACCGATTTCTCTATCGGTATATCCGGTATACTCAGTATATTCAGTATACTGCATAGGAATGGAATACCGGAATAGAACATAGCTGAAATGGAAACGGTTAGCACTGCTTGAACCGATAAGCAAGCGTAACCGATATACCGGATCCTCTATCGGTATATCCGGTATACTCGGTATATTCAGTATACTGAATAGGAATGGAGTACCGGAATAAGAACATAGCTGAAATGGAAACGGAAATGGAAAGGCCGGGCAAAGGTTAGCACTGCTTGAACCGATAGGCAAGCGTAACCGATTTCTCTATCGGTATATCCGGTATACTCAATATATTCAGTATACTGCATAGGAATGGAATACCGGAATAGAACATAGCTGAAATGGAAACGGTTAGCACTGCTTGAACCGATAAGCAAGCGTAACCGATATACCGGATCCTCTATCGGTATATCCGGTATACTCAGTACACTGAAACGGAATGGATAGCTGAAATGGAAACTGTTATAATGGAATTCAAGTAGTGTTTGGTATTTGTTCCATTAGTTCTTCTAACTTGAGTGAAAGTACTTATCATTCGTTTCGATAAGCAAGCGTAACCGATATACCGGATCCTCTATCGGTATATCCGGTATACTCAGTATACTGAAACGGAATGCATAGCTGAAATGGAAACTGTTATAATGGAATTCAAGTAGTGTTTGGTATTTGTTCCATTAGTTCTTCCATCTTAAGTGAAAGTAACTTATCATTCGTTCTATATATCTATATAGTTCGATATACCGATTCCTCTATTGGTATATCCGGTATACTCAGTATACTGAAACGGAGTGGATAGCTGAAATGGAAACTGTTATAATGGAATTCAAGTAGTGTTTGGTATTTGTTCCATTAGTTCTTCCATCTCAAGTGAAAGTAACTTATCATTCGTTCTATTTTACGATAAACTTAAACTCCTTATAGCCAAGAAATTGTGCGTAAGTTTGGCACAGTACGCCCGACTTGAGCACACCCACTGGATACACACAAATTTTACGCCCTCTCTCTATCTGGGATGCACTTGTATGCGCTCTCTTTCTCCATCGCTCCGTTACTTTCTGTATCTCTCTCAGTGCTGCATTTCGTGCTGGAAAATTCTCTGACTATATATGTGGGTTTGGGGCATGCTGCATGTTACATAGTTGTGATTACAGCGGGTGTGGGTGTGCGTGTGGGTGTGGGTGTGGGTGGCGAGGGGAGGTGTTGTACATCATGTCAGCAGCAGGCGTCGATTTATTTGCCTTGGCCAGGGGAGAATGTTGAAAATTGCCAAATGGCAGTATGTAATTGCAACTTGAATTTTATATTATACTCGTATTGCAGCTGCATTTCAATTAAAATCAATAAGTAAATATAAAACTGTAATCATGTACGCATCGCCAACTGTCTGCTCGGTGGTTCTCCCGGGCAAAAAACGCCAGGAATTCACTTGCCGTAGAATCAAGTGTAATATAAATCAGTGGAGAGAGGCTATTAGTCCCATCTATCGAAACTATCGATAGTTCTGTTGCCATCGATATCATCGATGGTACTATTCGTAACTATCTATCGAAACTATCGATAGTACTGATAATCGATGGTAATATTCGTAACTATCGATCGAAACTATCGATAGTACTGATAATCGATGGTAATATTCGTAACTATCTATCGAAACTACCGATAGTACTGATAATCGATGGTACTATTCGTAACTATCGATCGAAACTATCGATAGTACTGATAATCGATGGTAATATTCGTAACTATCTATCGAAACTATCGATAGTACTGATAATACCATCGATGGTACTATTCCTACCTGCCTATCGAAACTATGAAATCCCGAACCCTTGGTCAGATACTGATAAAATTTGACTGTTATATCCTTTGCCTGATATGAATGGAGACTGAAGTCGGGAAATAATCGATGGCATCTATCGAAACTATGGAAGCCTTGGTCCAATATTGATCAAATTCAACACTGTTACAACTTTTGGCTGTAGTTTTTGAATAGATTACTAGAAGAAGCGGGAAAGCAGTTGATAGTACAATTCATACTACCAATGGTACTAAACCTACCTATCGAAATTATGCAACCCTCGATTCTGAATGGTTAAAGTTTGATTTGGTTATATTACTTGACTTTAGTTTATAGACATATGTAGTATATTAAAGTGAAAACTGAGAGAATCTGTTGCATAGCAGGAAAGTATGTATCTCTCGATACACTCGTAACAGTTTGCAATAACAGGCGATTGGAAGGCGAATACGTAATGCGGAACGCATACTGTCATTATGTATTTTCATTTATATAAGTGCGTCGGTCCTGTGCATTTCCGTATATTTGCGTATGGAAATTTTTCAATAAAGCCGCAGCCGTTGGCCACATAGATTAACAAATTTATTTTCCAACTGATTAGCATGCGGCAACAGGGAAACACACATAGAGAGAGAGAGATAAAAAGGCAGAAATTTAAAACAAAAAATGAAAATAAACCCAAAAAAACCCCTCAACAGCCCTCAGGGGGTTGAAGGCTGCACTTGCCACCCACTCAGCGCTTTTAACAGTACTCAACGTGGCGGAAACGGAAGTCACTCGACGCAAGCGGCTCAGAAACAGAGTGAGAGAGAGAGACCCAGAGAAGGGGAGACAGTGAGAGAAAGACTGAGAGAAAGAGAGAAGTCTTCTTGCTGGCTTTATTTTTCGGAAATTAGCTGATGTGCAGCGGCTTGTGAGACGTTTGAAATGTTTTGCATGTGACACTTAAAGCAATTAGTCCCATGTGTGTGCGAGTGTGTGCGAGTGTGTGTGTCTTTGTGTGTGTTTGTGTTTGTGTTTACCTAAAGCCTTTGAGCCTCCCTCGTAATGCAGTTGATGCGTTAAAACGCCACTCGAGCCAGGAGCACTCGGGTTCAAACATATTTGTGATTTACACTAAGCTACGCTCTGTCTACACTGTTCAAAATATATATACACCATACAAAAACACTGTAAGAAGTCTGTAAACATTATAGATGCATACACAAACACAAATAGTTAATTTCAGTTTGGAATACCCCGAATGTAATGAAATGCCAGCCAACAGTCTGGCAACGCCAAAAGAATAAAATACCATACAAAAAACACTGTAAGAAGTCTGTAAACATTATGGATGCATACACAAACACAAATAGTTAATTCGATTTCAGTTAGGAATACCCCGAATGTAATAAAGTGCCAGCCAACAGTCTGGCAACGCCAAAAGAATGAAATACCATACAAAAAACACTGTAAGAAGTCTGTAAACATTATAGATGCATACACAGCTAATTAGATTTCAGTAAGGAATACCCCGAATGTAACAAAATGCCAGCCAACAGTCTGGCAACGCCAAAAGAATCAAAACGAACAATCTGGGAATACTGAAAACCGGAACTAATTGAATTGCATATCATTAAATAAATGTAAATATATATAAAAGCACCACATGATGTTCCGACTATTGTATTTCTGTATATAATAAGAGATCTCTGCTGTTACTAGCGCCAGCGTGTTGAAATTTGTTATTCTTGATGCTGGAACTGCCTTCAACACACCTTTACACACACGAGTGCCGTATCAATCAGCACTCAACACTGATTTACACTAAGCTACGCTCTGTCTACACTGTTCAAAATATATATACCATACAAAAACACTGTAAGAAGTCTGTAAAAGTTATAGATGCATACACAAACACACATAGTTAATTCGATTTCAGTTGGGAATACCCCGAATGTAATAAAATGCCAGCCAACAGTCTGGCAACGCCAAAGGAATCAAAACGAACAATCTGGGAATACTGAAAACCGGAACTAATTGAATTGCATATCATTATATAAATGTAAATATATATAAAAGCACCACATGATGTTCCGACTATTATATTTCTGTATTTAATGTATATAATAAGAGATCTCTGCTGTTACTAGCGCCAGCGTGTTGAAATTTGTTATTCTTGATGCTGGAACTGCCTTCAACACACCTCTACACACACGAGTGTCGTATCAATCAGCACTCAACACGCAGCCATAAATTAAACTATACCTTTGGTTAACATGGACATTTTATCAATTTCGCATTTGTAACTTTAATCCCCGATTGCATTTAGTATGCGCAATCCTCGGAGACTGCTTTAAGAATTTAAGTAGCAGGAAAAAGCAACTTGAATTTCACTCCACCCCCCACCCTCTTCCCCTGTGTGTGTGTGTGTGTGAGAGAGAGTTTTCCGTACATATTTGATTAGCTTATTTGCAGCTTCGCACATACCATTCCACAATTCAATGGGGACTTTTGTGCGAGTTGTTGGACTTGGGGCATAAATTACGAAAACTTGTTGGTAGGGGCGTGAGTTGCACGTGCCTGAGGCAACTGGAATTGGTAATTCCTTGCCGCTTGCCGTCCATATGGCTTTAACTTGAAGCCCACTGAAGAAATGTAAGAAGTAAAGATTGCCATTGCCATGCCGCATCAATCAAGTTTTAAATTAAGCAACCGCTTTTGAGCAAGATTTACTTCCCGGGCTTGAATCTGTCAGTCAGTCAGATCAATTAACCAGGATTCGTTCTCAAAATCTGGGTACCCCCAGTTCCAGCTTTTGTTACTATCAATTTGCCATGTGTTTCTCCCTGACAAGCTTTAAATTATGTATGCATGATACTAGATTGCGTTTTGAGCTAAACCAGTACAAATTATTAACATCGATGGCTACAGTCGGGCATTGTCGACAATAGAAGAGCCCAACAGTGTAGCAGACGCAGGCCCATCCTCATCCCGTGTCTGTACCCAATGAACTAATTGATGCCACTGATCGTCCACTCTGTGTGTTGATGTGCTCGCTGAGTCAACTCCTCCAACTCTCACTGCACCCAGTGAACCCATTGATTGAACGCTCTGTGTGTTTGTGTGCTCGCTGAGTCAATTGGAAACACTCTCTGCCTAACATACCAGCTCTCACTGCACTCACAGACTCAGCTTATAGAGTCATATCCACTGCTCGTCCACTCTGTGTGTTTGTGTGCTCGCTGAGTCAATTGCAGACATCCTCCAACTCTCACTGCACCCAGTGAACGCATTGATTGAGCGCTCTGTGTGTTTGTGTGCTCGCTGAGTCAATTGCAGACACTCTCTGCCTAACATACCAGCTCTCACTGCACCCATTGACTGAGCGCTCTGTGTGTTTGTGTGCTCGCTGAGTCAATAGCAATAGCTCTCATTGCACCCAGTGAACCCATTGATTGAGCGCTCTGTGTATTTGTGTGCTCCCTGTGTAAATTACAGCGAACAGAAACACATTCAGCTCCTTCTGGTACTCTACATAAACTGGTTGACACAGTTTCTACAGATACTATAAATCACGCCGAGATTGTTTATTAAATAATTTTAAATTTAGTCAGTTTTAACAAATAGTTAGTGTATATGGAGGGTAGCACCGGGTATTTGGTCAAGTCCAGTCAAGGCCGTCAGCCTCCTGGCCTCTCTTTGCTGCTCCTCTTACTTGGGCGGTGGTTTTTTACCCGCCTTGGCATTCTTGCGAGGCTTCTTAGGCTTCTTCTTAGGTGGAGAAGTCTTGGCCTTGTACTGCGGTCCGGTGCGTTTGTATTTGGTAACAGCAGTTGCATACTTCTTGGCGCGATTGCACCTCGTCTTCGCCTGGTTCCGTACATTGTTCCTAGTTTTCGTCGTGGCTTTGCAATTGTCTTGGGGGAGTGCGGGATTTTGGCGTTCGGCCAGACACGAGTCACAGGTGCAGAACGCATTGGACTTGTATGGAGCACGGACACAGGATGGCGTGGACCAGCCCTCCCGCTGGTAGTCTGGGTTCGAATAGAGCAACGTGGCATCGGAAGTCGAGGGCATATTGGCCCTGCCCACCATGCCCACATGCTGGAGAAGCGAGGGACTCAAGGGTTCACGCATTCGTGGTCCAAGCAGGGGCATCTGCGATACACACGACCTTGCATCCTGCGATACACATGATGGCACATTCGATGGCAGTGGGGCATCCATCAAGAGTGGACGTCTCTTCGGCGCTGCAGCTCCCCCGGCCAGCCGCTGCTGCGACACCCCCTTGAGCCGGGTCTGCTCCAACACAGCCCTGAGCAGCAGGCAATGCGAGGTGGCTTCCATCTGCTGCACTCCACGGTTTCTGGTTGACTTTCTTTGCGAGATCGGTTCGGGATTCGGCACGTATGGAGCTCGCTTTCGCTGCGACTGCGATGTGCCTGGCATCGACTGCGACTGCGACTGCGGCGTCGATGTCCCTGGCATCGGCTGCAACTGCATCTCATTATCCGATCGCGTTAGAAATTGAAAGGAGCTCGACTCCGATAGAGCCATGCGAAACATGTGCCGCCTGTTGTTTTCTCTCTGACGACGACGAATGACCCGCTTGCTCACGTGGTCCGAGGATCTCTGCAGACGAGTGCAAAACTATTATACCCGGTTGTTCATTGCCTTGGTTAGGGTATGCTTACCTGCTTATTCTTCGACGATCCCATTGACCAATTCTTTTAACTCGTATTAAAGTGAAAAAATATCTAGTGAAAACTATAAAAGTTAATTTTAAAGGAAAACAAAATTTAAAAAAAAACTCACGCAAATTTACTAAATTGAAAATGTGTGGAAGGAAAACTGAACTGCTCCGGTGCGGGTTCACTTATTGTTCACGGCCTACTAAAGACTCTCGTAAAAAATATCACAACTTATGTTGAATTTAATTTGAAAAAATATTACTAAAAATACCGGAAAAATAGGAGAATTTAGCTCTTGCTTGTTCGAATTGTAAAATGTGAATGAGCCGAACTGAACTGTTGAGCTCTAGGTTGAAAATTTTGGACTCAAAGCCTACTTAACATTAATAGAAAACACTTTTTCGTGTTGTATTTTGAATGGAAATATATGAAAAATACATTGGAAATGTGGAAAGCTGGTTTCAAATTAGAGGGAAGAGGTAAAGTCTGGCCATTGAAAATAAACAAAAGTAAATTTCAATGATATTAGTATATCATTAAAAAATTCTACCATACTCATACAAACATTCATACCCTCAATCAAAAATCACGCATACGCCCCAGTGGCCGCGTATACTGAGTCTTGCCCCCTCCCCCAGCAAAATGCCAACTACAGAAAATTGATTGCTCAATATCTCCAATGTTTATTATCCGATTGGGCTGCAAATCGCACCAAACATGCAAAACATCTTAAACTTTGTTTATGCAAAGAAAGAATCGAGTGACTCTAAAACTGTACATGTTGAGAATATCTTTGAGAATTTGAGAGGGATGAGAAATCAAATTAAAAACATAAACTTACACACATTTATCACTTAATTCAAGTGAAGCTGGAAGCTATTCCCATTTAAGCTACTTTTATTTGCCTCAAGTTCAGCCAAAACTGTTTCTCATATATTCTGAATATCAACTGTGACTTTTAAATCAATCTAGTAAATATGTAATATAAGCTAAACACTTTTGTTCGATAACATGAGATAAAAGCCGTTCGACGAAGAGGTTCGAGAGCCGGAGGGAGCGGATGGAACCTACACATTTATCTCTGCATTTGAAGAGGTTTGTAGCTCTGATTTGTTTTGAAGACCCTGTACTTTAAAGAAGTACAAAAGGGACTACGAGCTGAGTCGATATAGCCATGTCCGTCTGTCCGTCCGTCTGGATGAACACCTAGATCTCGTCAACTGTAAGAGCTAGAGACATCATATTTGGCAGTTAGATGCCCCTATAGTGTAAGCAGATCAAGTGTAAGTTAGATTTCCCCTCCCCCTCCACCAAAAACATCGAAAAACCACCACAGCCACAATTTTAAGGATACAAACTTGCGCCTTGGCCTACGATAATCTTATGATAACCTTTATCTGTGCTGTGAATTGTGGCTCAATCGGATAATAAACACCGGAGATATTCGAGATTAAAGTCTCCTTACTAGGCGACACTTAATGTATGTATGCGTTGTTGCGTCTGACTTTATGATATGTGTTTTCTTTTTAGTGCTGAGAAATAGTTGCACAAATCTCAGCCCAAGACAATTGTAGTGTGTTCAAATTGAGCCTAATGTAATCGTTCGTTCGGCATATCAATAACATATAGAAATAAACAAGAGCCCGAGAATCGAGAGAGGGTGGAGGGAGAGGGAGAGGGGGTGGGTGGGCAGTAGCCGGCCGGTGCCCGTGCCGGTGCTAGGTGCTGGCGTTTTAGGGGCGTGTACGTTCGGCGCAAGCTTGACACAATTTTTCGTCGGTGGCGATGTATCCTGCTGGCTGCAGAGATGCTCCAATTTGCACATGTATTGGCCAAAGTCTACAACGCCGCAACGGGTGCGCCCGGCATTAAAAGTCTACACGCCACGCCGAGCGAGGGAGCAGGATGAAAAGCTGTAGATAGCTGTAGATATAGATAGAGCCAGGCAGCGCCCCTAGTGGAGCACTGGAGCTTTTCCCGAGAGCTTTTCGAAGCTTTTGCGCAGTTGCATTGATTTCAATTTGCGCTTGCATTTACTAGGCCGCACCACCACACCACCGCACCACCGCACCACGCACCGGTTGAGCTCCTATGCCGTTATGTATGCCGTTCAGCTTTTTGGCTTAGATAAGATGAAACGCCCAGCTGCTAGCATCTCATTTGGCGCCGACCGCAGCGGTTGCCTCGGCTCGCATTCGTCTTGCTTCGGCTGCGGATGTTGCAAGTGCGGCAAGTGGTGCGAGTGGTGCTGGTTTCGCCTTTGGCGGTGGCGCAAACCGCGCATAATTTCATTATTTACTTTAATTAATTGAAATTGCACAAAAGCAACTTCACTCCCCCTGCCCCTCACCCTCCCTCTCCCTACTCTCCTCAGACCCTAGAAATCTGCCTATCCTGCAGCTGTTGACCCGAATGTCGGCAGGACTCTTTAATTGCAATCGACATTTCCTTTTTGCAGTGGGGCAATCCAATGTGGGCGTGGGAGTGGGAGGGGGAGTGGGAGTGGCACACAGGGCGGGGCTGCAACTCAAACGGAAACTCTACAAAATGCATTTAGTATCTAATTATTGAAAAGAAAAGTTCGCCCCAGCCTGCTATGAAATCCATTTATCTGCTTTAATTGTCAAGGAACGAGTGCATAAATTGTGCAAGACGTTTATCTTCCTTAAAAACTGATGTATCCCTTTGTATTTTCCGATTTTTATAGATTTAATTCAAATCAGTTTTCTATTTCCTATTAGATATCCTAGAGTGCGTTTATCATTCGATTAGTTTCCAATCTGTGCTCTTAAATTAAAAAGAGTCCGTTGAACGGGGACTGTAACCCCCTATCAATCATATATATAGCGGCATATCGACAATGACAATTAATAATTTGCAAATTTCCGAGCTTAGGGCATACCTAGAATCCATTAGGTGACATCTCGCAAAGAAATTAGGTCGCTATGTCTTACCGTTTGGGCTGTGCGATGTAGCTCAGTCAGTCAGTCAATCAGTCTGGATAAAATAGTTCATATTACACAATAGAGCTGCAAAAACATCGATGTTGGATACCTCAATGTTCTAAACTTTGATGATTTCAACATCGATATATTTTCAAATCGTCGATATTCCCAGAAATTGGTACAAAATATACCAAATTTATTGTTTTAATTACAATATAAAGAGTTAATAGTTTGTTCATATTTATATAAATGTATTTTAGAGAAATAATAAAAAAAGAGGCAAAATAAAATGAATTGAAACTGTACCCACTCGTACTTCAGCTTATCGATACATCGCAAATTATTACCTTAGCTTATCGATACATCGATACATTGGGAACTATTAAAGCATCGATGACATCGATTGCACAATATATATGCCGTTGTACAACACTAATTTGCAGCTCATTAGCTGGCACTGATCGCTGTTGCAGCGGAATAATGATATACCTATTAGATGCGGGCACACACACACACACACACACACACACACACAGAGAAACGAGACGAGCTGCACTCTAATTACGATTATTTGATTTGAGCCAGGATGTGTACACACTGGCACAATATAAATATTTGTGGGCAGAGAGAGGGCAGCGGGGGAGGGGTAGCTATCAAATGAATGCGATGTCGACGACGTAATACTAAGCGTAACAATTACATAGATTAAAATAACTGTATATATGTATGTGTGTGTGTGCGTGTGTGTGTGTGTGTGTGTGTGTGTAGTATATAGGCGTGTATATAGCGCGAGCTGTGCATAAGTGCAGTTTGGCAAATGCAAAACGAAATCGAGTTCGTGCCGTGCCGTGCGTGGAGACTTGGCCCAGTTGCAGTCGACGTCGACGTCGGTGTAGAGGTGTAGAGTTCTGGTGGCCGACTGCGCTGCCAGCGTTGCCAGAGTTGAAAGCTTTCGGAGGCGCTGCTAGGTGCCTGCTTTGCCTGTCGTTGTCGTTGTTGTTATTTGCTCTTCTTCTTCTTCTTGCACGTACAACTCTCAACACAGGATACGTTGTGGCCGCAGCTGACGCCGCCGCCGCCGCCGACGTCGCCGCTGGCTTCAGGCTTCATGTGACGACTGACTGCGCCTCGCTGTGGCAGCGGCAGTGGCAGTGAGTGGGCTTCCAGTACGAGTCAAGCAGTCTTCGGCGTATCCAGCAAACGCGGTTCTTTTTTAAGCGCGTTTTCGTATTATTCTACTCATATAATTTATCATTTGCGTCGCTGTATGATTTCTCCTTGTTTCCGTAGTACACAAAAAACAAAAACAATCTAACAAAAACCAGCTACAACAACAGCAAACCACTCTAACGGCAAACGAATACGAATACGAATACTAGACAACGGACGGAGGACAGAGGACAGACGACAGCGGACAGCGGACAGCGGACGGAACGCAAGTAAAAACCAAAACAAAAAACTCAAAACAACAACAGCAAGAGAGGAGAACTGCGAGAGAAAGCGGCCGAAAAGAGAGAGAGAGAGAGACCGCCTTCGCCCTCGCCCTCGCCCTCGTCGACGTCGTCTCAGTATGTGCAGGAACTTATAACTGTAGATCTGTGGCAAATTTATGCATTTGTTTATGTTTTCTTCCCACAGTGCATTCGCTTCTCTCTCATTCTGTGTGTGTATGCGTGTGTGTGTGCCTCTCTCTTTAACTGCGTGTGTGTGTGTGTGTGTATGCGCTATCCCAACACTCGACCTACATTGTGCACACTCCCACTTGCATCTTACACTCCCAACTAGCACAGTTTCTTCCTCTTCCTCTGCCGCTTCTTCTTCTTCTTTTTGCATCCACACTGCGTCCTGCAACTGGGTGTGGCATTGCATCATCATGATGAAGATCATTAAGCTTTTCAACATGGCGCTGCAAAGGCAAAGGCATCGTTGCAACCGATTGCATTAAACACTAATAAAATACTAATAAAATACTAATAAAATACTATACTATAAACAGATTAATAAAATATACAAGACCTCATAGCATATATTTCAACTATTTAATAAAATATAAAATATATAAAAATAATTCACTTTTATTATAAATTTATAAATTTTTAAAATATTTATCAATTGCCTAACATTTCTCTGTCTTTTTTCTACCACATTTCTCCTTCCAAATCTCCTCGTGTAAAACCCTTTATAGCAGCCCCAATTATAACTCTACTTGCTAGGCTTTTTCCCCCAACTATGCACACACTATTTACACCCATTGCCTTAGCGAATTCTCTAGATAAACGCTCAATTTGATAATATGCTCATCTTTCACTCTCATTTCACCCCAATTTCTCCCACTCTCCTGTTAATTTGATGTGAAGTACTAAAGGCATGTTTCCTCCATCTAATTTCAGATAATTGAGAGTCTTTAAACAAAAGTCTGCAGGCAGCAATCAAGCACTAATGCAAAATAAATAAATCTTAATGAAAAGTTGATGAAAACTCGACGGAAAAGTAAATGGAAAATAAATAATCTGCGCATAGTTTCTACATAAAAAATAATTCCATCAAATTTCCCACGGTTACTTTCTGTTACAACGTTATTTAATTTTGTTGATGTGAATGCAAAGCATAAACAGCGAAAAGCGGAAAGCGGAAAGAAAAGCAATCGAAGGTTAAGGGAAAGCGCAGGAAAATTCAAGTGAAAACTCTCTAAAAACTCGCGTTTTTTCGTGACTTTTTTTTAAGGTGCAAGCGTATATATATACTTACATATATATGAATATATATATATGTACATTCACTCACTCACATGGAATGATATAACGACGATTTGGAATCGAATCGTTTGATCTTGTAATCGTATCCAGACGAATCACGGGTTGTTTCTGTGCTCAAAGCGTGAGGCGATAAGCAGGCGATTTGCTGGCGATTTTGAGACGATATACCAAAAGGTTTTTTTTACAGAATTTACAGAATACAGATCGCTGGTTCGGGCATAAGATATTAATGTAATAGAACTATTATTAACAAAGCAAGCAAAACACCAAGTATAATAAAGTTAAGCAGTGTTTTTTCTAAACCAAATAAAGTATATTATATAGGCGTAATATATATAAATATATATATATTTACATTTCAATGAGAAAAAACACAAAATAAAAAAACAAAGAAAGGAAAAAGAACAAGACTTGAACTTCTCAAAGAAAAACTCATATTTATACAGAGAATAAATAACTAAATAACCAAAACAACTTGACAGAACAACAAAAAGGACTTCCAACGAGTTCAAAATACGACGAAATATTTTTAATAAAAACAGAACAAAGAACAAAAATTAACAGCAATTTCCGGGTTAACAACGACAACAACAACATTCAATAGCAACAACTTAAAAACTTGCCAAAAGATTAACATTTGAAAGTACTTTCAATACTAAAACCAAGAATTTATACAAGAAGCAAACGAGGTTGAGTTCTAGAGCAGAGACTAGAGGAGACTCCGAAAGAGCAGAAGAGACAACAGACAACAGATAACAGAGCGCAAGAGAGAGTGAGAGACGATCAGCTGAAAAGTGATATTTTACAACAAAAAATATCATTTAAGGACAACAAATTATAAGGTGAGTCCCGTCAAAGTTGTTCAATAATTGATTTCACTTATTCAGGTCTGTTCCCATTTACGAATTCGCTCAATCGATTCGAAAATGGGAACAGGCCTGATTTCATTTTTATTTTTAATTTTTCAGCATTTTTTTAATATGTACTCTATATATGATAAAAAGAAGTGCTTCTCACTAGACTATTGAGCCGAGTGTACCTGAATATATTTCTCTTAAATTTCATATTGTAGTTGAAGCTCTTTTCCGTGGGGATTGGGGATTGGGGGCTGGAAATGAAATCATTTCATAAAATGACAGCACAAAGGGTTCAACTGATGTCTGTCTGTCTGTCTGTCCCACTCTCCTCTTTATCTTTTTGCACGGTTTTTATGTCTGTCACACTCACACACTCGCACACACACACACACACACACACACTCGGCATTGTGCCCGTATTTACACTTCAACTCATTCAGAAAGCAATTTATGCATTAATTGTAATCGTTGATTGCATTGTTGCTTCAATCATTATCATGTTGGATACACGACTGTGTGAGTGTGTGTGTGTGTGTGTGTGTGTGTGTGTGTGTGTGTGTGTGTGTGTGCGTGTGTGTGTGTGTGTGCTGGTGGGTCCTGCACCCTCTATTCCTGTTGGAAATTGCGACAATATTGCCGTCAGACATGAGCTAAACATGAGAAATACTTGCAATTTGATCGATTTTCCAATTGCAGTCCATTAACTTGAGCAAAGTGCTCTAAAAATAAATCACAATTGTCGGTAATTTCGTTGAGTTATACACTCAATATTTCCCATTCTCCCATTTTCCCATTTTCCATTATTCATTATCATTTAGCAAGTGAATTATTTATGCCACGGATAAATATCTGGTGCCACAGCTTGAGTTCTAGTCTCTATTCGGTGTCATTCATACTCAGACTCACTTCAGTGTGTACATATTTTCCTATTTGCTAATACTTATGCAGGGTTGTATTTTACATTAATATATCGATAGCTACGATACCACGGTATTGGTAACAATTCTGTAATTGAAGTTTGAGTAAGCATTCTAAATCAGTATAGAATGTTTATAATTCGAGCTCTATTTATAACTATTCATACTATCCCTTATATAGACTATAGATAATAGAATGCATAAGAAATATTCCAGCTTAAATTGAGGTATAGTAAAGATGCTAAAATAAGTATAAAATGTTTATTATCCAACCTCTATAACTATTCATTAGTATGTATCCCTTATATAGACTATAGATAATAGAATATTCCAGCTTAAATTGAGGTAAAGTAAAGATTCTATAATCAGTATAAAATGCTCATAATCTGAGCTCTATTTATAACTATTCATACTATCCCTTATATAGCCTAGAGATAGTAGAATAATCCAGCTTAAATTGAGGTATAGTAAAGATGCTATAATCAGTATAAAATGCTCATAATCTGAGCTCCATCTTTAGCTATACATTCCATCTTATACAGACCAAAAATGCCACTAAAAATATCCTCAAGTTCTAAACTCAAATCAAAGATTCCATTTGCCGCAATTATCACAGTTTTCCTCTAGCGAAAAGTTTCTCTTCGAGCGCGCCGGAAAGTATGCAATAGAAAGCTCTTAAGTACAGTATCTAAAATAAGCAGCGCATAATTAAGGCTTGGCAGAGTGTGTTTAGGGTGTGTGTGTGTGTGTGTGTGTGTGTGCTGGGTATTGCTATTTGTGCAGGTCGCAAACAGACAGCAAAATCAATTATTTAAATGCAACTTTTTGCCTACAAAGTTCAGAGTTCAATGCAGTTGCACTGCTGACTTCTGGCCAGCCCCAAAAAGCACCAAAAAACACCCCACGGCGCACTCCAACACTACCAACACACCACCACTTTGAGCCTGGTATAAAATTTAAATGAAATTAAATGATATCTCTGTGTGTGTGTGTGTGTGTGTGTGTGTGTGGCCATTATACAACAAGTGCAGTCTCTATATGCACATAAATATCTCTATATACTAACGGTGTATGTACTTTGGCCTGCAGTTGCTCCGATTGCAGCCTCCCTTGCCAGTGAGTGTGCTGCTACAGTCGAGTGTGCTCGACATGCAGTTACGCTTTGCCAAAACAAACTCTCTTCTTACCAATTTCGACAGTTGAAGAAAACTTAACGAAATACAGTGAATACTCTCTACAGCAGACCACTGGCCGCCCAAGGGGAGTGTTCGATTAGAGCAGTGTCTTAGAGCGTAAAGACTGCACGAAGTTTCCAGTTAGAAGTCAACCTTCCTTGGCATTTCATAGTTAATAATTTCACTCGTTGGGTATACCCTTTACAACAGGCCGTTACAGGGTATGTCAAGTGAAGAAAAACTTGAACTGCCAAAAAGTTGCTAGCTCTTTGTCAAAAGCTCAAGTGTGTGTGTGTGTTTGTAGTAATAGTGTATGCACTGCAAGAAAAAAGAGCAATTAGTTGATTATATATTTAGGAAACAGTCAGAAAGGCTACAGTGGGCGACCCTATGCTTAATTAGAGTACATTTTTTTTTCATTTTTTTTTTTTTTTTTTTTTTTTAAGTAAGAAATCGGTAAATAGTGCCATTACAATTAATGAAAGAAGCATGTAAACAGTGTTATTATAATTAATTATGTTTAAGCAGGAATACCACTAATGCAACTTAAGCCAACGATCTGGCAACGCCGCACAAGAATGTAAAAAATATACAGTTAAGTAGAAGAAGCGGCACTTGTAGAGAATCACTTAAGGGAGAAGCGTCGCGTGAGAGTAAATATATAATAAGAATCATCCTAATTTGCGAAATAAAAGAAAACAATAAAAATACTAAAATTACATTTAAACTCTCTGTGTTTTCCCCTTACATTAATATTATATGATTAATATGAAACTTGAACTTAATCCAATTCTTAATACCTTGATTGACTATACCTATTCTCGCAGTGTACTGTCATACATACTAAGGCCACTCGTTCTTCATCTGTTCCCTGTTATGTGTGTATCTCTCTTTCTTAGCTTATGTACTTTTGTGTGTGTGTGTGTGTGTGTGTGTGTGTGTGTGTGTGTGTGTGTGTGTGTGCAGTTTCCAGGAAAAACTTTCATTCAGCTGTGCTGGAAAACTTGAGGAGATGAATTCTGTTTGTGTGCTGCGCAAAGCACAAAGATTCCTAGAAAGCAGCAACTGCACTCACTGGCCACCTCTTTCCATCCCCTCTCTCTCCGCCCCTCGCCATCTTTCTCCTTGTCCTCGACTTGGCTTTGCTCAATGAAAATGCTATTATCAAGTTTTTGCTCTGTAATTTCTGTTTCCTTCTTGTGTTCAAGCTAACAAAACACGCCGTACAACAAATTCAATTCCAAAGAGTTATGCCATTTCTTTCCACTCTACTCTGCATCTTTATCTTTTTCTCTTTTGCACTCTTCTTCCTCTCTTTATTCGCTTACTTAATTTCCTTTGTTTTTACTGCAGAGGTTACAATTTGTAGAAGCTTATTTGTTTCTGCTTTTTATCGGATGCCCTCAGCTTTCCTTTTGCCACTTGGCTTTTCCCATTTCCCATTTCCTATTTTCCGTTTCCCAGTTGCCTCGTGCTCTACATACTCGTAAGCAGAGGCATCAACTTAGCGCTGCCTGACTTGCCTCTCAGCCTTCCGCTGGACAATGCTTTGGAAAATTTAATGAGTTTTCCCCCAGTTGAGTTTTTCGAGTCAACAAGCATAATTTCATTTCACTCGCAAAGATTTCTGCCAAATAAACTGTTGAGAATTACAAGTCAAAAGTCAAATTCAGTTTAGTAGTAGTGTATTAGGTATATTCAATATAAGTGACGCATGTACGTGTGAGCGCATCGACTGTGCAGCGCTGCTTTCTCACGCATAGTCAATGCGCTCACACGTACAGGCGTCACTTATTGTAGAGTAGAGTAGAGTATGTATTGCCCAAAATTCATAATTCCTATCACAAGTGAGTGCATCGACTATGCAGCGCTGCTTTCTCACGCACAGTCGATGCGCTCACATGTGATAGGAATTATGAATTTTGGGCACCTCTGATATAGAGTGATATAGAGTGATATAGATCATGCCTATCTACGCTCCTTTTCCAGTGTCATATCTCTGGCGAATCTCCAGCTTGTAACAGACTTTTAGCGCGTACTGTCACCTTTCGAATACAAACACAGCTCACTGTAGTCTCAGCTCTATCAGTTTTCCGGCTAATCAATTGAATCTTGAATTGGCACACATAAACTTTGGGTTATCATTCACAGTTACAACTGCATAAGCATACGTTTCGCGCGCACTGTAGTGCTGTCCCAAAGGACCGAGTTTTACATTTGCTTACAGTGATTCACAAAAGTGTGCACACACCACATGTAATCAAACAAATGGAAATTGTTTGCAAGTAATTGCATTACTCTTGTTTAGATGCCGTTTCGGCATTTACATACAACTAAAATAAACTACCTCCCCCCCCCCCTCCTCCTCCCACTCCCCTCACCACGCACTCTGCAGCTTAGCTAACTTTTTGATTGGTTATTATTGGGAGCATTCGATATATTGCATTTCGCATTCCGGCATTTTTGCGGCAAATTGGGGTTTCCTTTTGAAGTTGCTCTGCATCGACGTGTGCGTGTGTGTGTGTGTGTGTGTGTGTTTATTCCCATTTTTTTGGCCGGATACGGCAAATGGTAAAATGAAAATCAATACAGCGCATGCGCTCCATGCACTCCACAATACACTCCGTCCATCTGTCTGTGTGTGTGTGTGTGTGGGTGTGTTCCGGACTGACAATAGCAGGATATTACGGTTATGATAGCCGTGGCTCATGCCGATTCACATATTGCTTATCGCATGCACATCCACATCCACATCCACTTCCAATTTCCAATTTCTCACTGGCAATTATAGTACAAATTGTGCTCTTTTTTAATTGCACCTTTTTCACTCCTTTGTGCAGCTGGAATTATAAGTATTTATCATAATTTTGACACATTAGCGTACTGTTCTGTTAGTAACAGATTCTCGATGGCTGTTAGTCTAACAGAGCTCAATACTCATTAGCGTGCAGTTCTGTTAGTAACAGATACTCGATCGACTGTTAGTCTAACAGAGCTCAATACTCATTAGCGTACAGCTCTGTTAGTAACAGATTCTCGATGGCTGTTAGTCTAACAGAGCTCAATACTCATTAGCGTACAGCTCTGTTAGTAACAGATTCTCGATGGCTGTTAGTCTAACAGAGCTCAATACTCATTAGCGTGCAGTTCTGTTAGTAACAGTCTCTCGATGGCTGTTAGTCTAACAGAGCTCAATACTCATTAGCGTACAGCTCTGTTAGTAACAGTCTCTCGATAGCTGTTAGTCTAACAGGAGCTCAATACTCATTAGCGTACAGCTCTGTTAGTAACAGATACTCGATCGACTGTTAGTCTAACAGAGCTCAATACTCATTAGCGTACAGTTCTGTTAGTAACAGATTCTTGATGGCTGTAAGTCTAACAGGAGCTCAATACTCATTAGCGTGCAGTTCTGTTAGTAACAGATACTCGATCGACTGTTAGTCTAACAGAGCTCAATACTCATTAGCGTGCAGTTCTGTTAGTAACAGTCTCTCGATGGCTGTTAGTCTAACAGAGCTCAATACTCATTAGCGTGCAGTTCTGTTAGTAACAGATTCTCGATGGCTGTTAGTCTAACAGAGCTCAATACTCATTAGCGTACAGCTCTGTTAGTAACAGATTCTCGATGGCTGTTAGTCTAACAGAGCTCAATACTCATTAGCGTGCAGTTCTGTTAGTAACAGATTCTCGATGGCTGTTAGTCTAACAGAGCTCAATACTCATTAGCGTGCAGTTCTGTTAGTAACAGATTCTCGATGGCTGTTAGTCTAACAGAGCTCAATACTCATTAGCGTACAGCTCTGTTAGTAACAGATTCTCGATGGCTGTTAGTCTAACAGAGCTCAATACTCATTAGCGTACAGCTCTGTTAGTAACAGATTCTCGATGGCTGTTAGTCTAACAGAGCTCAATACTCATTAGCGTGCAGTTCTGTTAGTAACAGTCTCTCGATGGCTGTTAGTCTAACAGAGCTCAATACTCATTAGCGTACAGCTCTGTTAGTAACAGTCTCTCGATAGCTGTTAGTCTAACAGGAGCTCAATACTCATTAGCGTGCAGTTCTGTTAGTAACAGATACTCGATCGACTGTTAGTCTAACAGAGCTCAATACTCATTAGCGTGCAGTTCTGTTAGTAACAGATTCTCGATGGCTGTTAGTCTAACAGGAGCTCAATACTCATTAGCGTGCAGTTCTGTTAGTAACAGTCTCTCGATGGCTGTTAGTCTAACAGAGCTCAATACTCATTAGCGTACAGCTCTGTTAGTAACAGATTCTCGATGGCTGTTAGTCTAACAGAGCTCAATACTCATTAGCGTACAGCTCTGTTAGTAACAGATTCTCGATGGCTGTTAGTCTAACAGAGCTCAATACTCATTAGCGTACAGCTCTGTTAGTAACAGATTCTCGATGGCTGTTAGTCTAACAGAGCTCAATACTCATTAGCGTACAGCTCTGTTAGTAACAGATTCTCGATGGCTGTTAGTCTAACAGAGCTCAATACTCATTAGCGTGCAGTTCTGTTAGTAACAGATTCTCGATGGCTGTTAGTCTAACAGGAGCTCAATACTCATTAGCGTGCAGTTCTGTTAGTAACAGTCTCTCGATGGCTGTTAGTCTAACAGAGCTCAATACTCATTAGCGTACAGCTCTGTTAGTAACAGATACTCGATCGACTGTTAGTCTAACAGAGCTCAATACTCATTAGCGTGCAGCTCTGTTAGTAACAGATTCTCGATGGCTGTTAGTCTAACAGGAGCTCAATACTCATTAGCGTGCAGTTCTGTTAGTAACAGTCTCTCGATGGCTGTTAGTCTAACAGAGCTCAATACTCATTAGCGTACAGCTCTGTTAGTAACAGATTCTCGATGGCTGTTAGTCTAACAGAGCTCAATACTCATTAGCGTACAGCTCTGTTAGTAACAGATTCTCGATGGCTGTTAGTCTAACAGAGCTCAATACTCATTAGCGTGCAGTTCTGTTAGTAACAGTCTCTCGATGGCTGTTAGTCTAACAGAGCTCAATACTCATTAGCGTACAGCTCTGTTAGTAACAGTCTCTCGATAGCTGTTAGTCTAACAGGAGCTCAATACTCATTAGCGTACAGCTCTGTTAGTAACAGATTCTCGATGGCTGTTAGTCTAACAGAGCTCAATACTCATTAGCGTGCAGTTCTGTTAGTAACAGTCTCTCGATGGCTGTTAGTCTAACAGAGCTCAATACTCATTAGCGTACAGCTCTGTTAGTAACAGTCTCTCGATAGCTGTTAGTCTAACAGGAGCTCAATACTCATTAGCGTACAGCTCTGTTAGTAACAGATACTCGATCGACTGTTAGTCTAACAGAGCTCAATACTCATTAGCGTACAGTTCTGTTAGTAACAGATTCTTGATGGCTGTAAGTCTAACAGGAGCTCAATACTCATTAGCGTGCAGTTCTGTTAGTAACAGATACTCGATCGACTGTTAGTCTAACAGAGCTCAATACTCATTAGCGTGCAGTTCTGTTAGTAACAGATTCTCGATGGCTGTTAGTCTAACAGAGCTCAATACTCATTAGCGTGCAGTTCTGTTAGTAACAGTCTCTCGATCGACTGTTAGTCTAACAGAGCTCAATACTCATTAGCGTACAGTTCTGTTAGTAACAAATAACTTGTGCTAAATAAGTTAAAAGGTAAAATTATAACAGAAATCAAAGGTAAAATCAAACCAATTGCTAATCGAACCACCATTGCACCAACAACATCACTTTTAGCACACAATTGTGAAATGAAAGGCAAAGGATCGACTGCAGTCAGTTCGTTCACAACAAGTTCAATTGAACTACTATTCACTCTACTGAGCGAACGAACCGAATCATTTTTCATGCACAGATTAACAGTTGCATTGAATTCGATTTCAATTTGTAAATGTATTTTATTTTAATTCAATTTTGAACTTTTCAATTAATTAAATTAAGTTAAAAATGATTTCCGAGTTGTGCCTCTACTGTTTTTCAGTGCTGACTAACGCAAAAGACGAAAAGTTCTCTTATTGCACAAAATATATAGTGAAGAACATAAAATTTCATTTGCGCTTTGTAAAAGTTTAATAATTTGCACTCAACTCAAATGAAATGCAATTGAAGTGCACTTTGTCGGGGCTACATAAAAACCAAGTTTCAAAGGAGGCAGGGGGCAGTGGCAGGGGGCAGGGGCAGTGGTGGGGGGCAGCAGTCACACCACCCCAAACCCACCCAGTTGTGCATAAAAAAATTCAACGTTGCGCCCAACTACCGCACAAAAAATTGACAACTTTCATTACCTGCGATAGAGCGCCGCGAGTGGCAGCAACAACCACAGCAGCGCGAACCACCACCAGCAGCAGCAGCAGCAACATAAGCACCACCACCAGCAGCAGCAGCAGCAACATAAGCACCACCATCAGCAGCAGCAGCAGCAGCAACCACATGCAAATCCACAGCGAGCAATAGCCATTAGCCTTCTGGTCTCCCCAGCACTCAAACTGGACCTTTTGGTCAGGCGCTGCTGCTGCTGCTGTTGTTCTTGCACTGAAAGAAATAATGTTAAATATGTGTTATTCCCCATAAATGTAAAACCTATTGTAAATACCCCCTTATAAAATTTACTTATTATCAATAGATAGATTGTAAATAAACAGAAAAAAAAAATAAAAATAAAAATAAAAAAAAATATCTGTTATAACTCCGATTTAGAAATAAAGAAAAACCATAGATAGAGCTCGGTTTATCATGAATTATGGGGAAGGAATTATCTTGCGGAAAAGGATAGTTTAGTCAGGTAAAATCGTCAAAGTTTCGTTTTTTACATGAATTTATTTTTTTATTTTTTTTTTTTTTAAACCGGAGTTTTGCCACTTTAACAGATATTTACCGAAATAATTTGTTATACACTTTTTATAAGTATATTGTGTGAAAATTTGATTGTTCAATGCTGAATCAATCGAGTTGTTCCACAAATTTAAGCCATTTTAAATAACATTAAAAAAGATGGCTCCACTTTTTTTGGCTCCTCATACTAGATATAAGGTTTGGTCCATCTATAATTTTCCGTCCATGTGTTGTTAAGGTACATTTTATGTTAGTACTTGATAAATAAATATTAAAAAAAAAAAAAAAAATTAAAAAAGATGGCTCCACTTTTTTGGTCTAAAAACTAAACTATTTGTCCAAATGGAGAATAGTTCTGGCATTCCAGAAAGCTCAAAGTCAGCGCTAAAAGCTAACCTATAAGCATTTTCCGCTTTAATTAATATAGTAAGTAATGAACTTAGTCGACATTAAATAAAAAAAAAAAAAAAAAAAAATGCAGTCAGTCAGATTGTCAGTGAGGTCATAAGTTTCTCACTCATTGAGACTTTGGCTGATCATTCCAATCATCAAGCAACACTCAGGTTTCTGCCAGTGTAGTCGCATTCTGTTTTTCTCCATGTTTTTCTTTCGCTTGCTTTCTATCAACATCAAAAATGCACAAACACAACAACAAGTCGAAAAAACAATGGCTGCAAAAATTCAAAATTCAAGCACCACTCGAAAGCGCCGAGCGCACGATAATTGAAATGGACAGCATCCGGTTGCAGCAGCCCTAGTCCTGAGTCCTGCTTAGCCCCTGGGCGCACTGTCGTCGAAGAGGGAGGGGGAGGGGGCCCAGTGGTTTAGGAGAAGTAGCAGGAGTAAGAGCTTCGGGGCTGGGACCAGTTTTTTCTGCATTTCTCTTCTATACGCTTTATTTTTTTTATTGTTATTCCCCCCGACTTAGAATGACGTATGGCATGTAAAACGTCGCGATGCTCTGCGCACTTGGGAACGGGTTGGACCCGTGCATAACCTCAAAAAAGCAGAAGCGGCTAGAAACGGAATATTTTCCACAATGACGATGATAAAAAGAAGTGCATTTGCAACCCTAGCAAAGTTTATCATCATTAGCCGTTGCCTGTTACAAAATGCTCTATTTACATCATCAGCATCATCATCGTAATCGTCATCGTCATTATCATTATCATTGTTATCAGCTGCGTCATCAGTGGCGAACACGCGTCATTTGAAAAATTTCCATTTCAACCTTATCCTTATCGAATTTCAAGACAACAGCAACTGCAACAGCTACAGTCGGACGCAGCAATCACTGTTAGAACATTTCTTGAAAGTCCAAAGATACTTTCAAAACTTTGCTAATTTCATCAAGTTTCATATTACCTGCACTTTTGCGCAAGTTCGGCATACCCGCTCATTGCCATGCCTACTACCGGGTAGCGGCTGACGAAAAGTTGCCTTTGCCAACTTACCGAACAGATGAAGTGCTAAACAATTAATTAGAAAAGTTTTTTTGTACTCTCTGCCAGTTTTTTGCTTCTTCTTCTTGCTGTTGGGTCTCGACTTCAAAAGCAATTTTCAACTTGGCAGCAGACGTTGCCAAGAAAAAGGCGGACAGAAGACAAACCGAAGTACAACCCAACAACAGGGCGAGATATTTGCTCAGCTGTCAAGGGAGTATTGGATAATAGAACTTTGAAATTTGTTTAATAAGTGTCGAAAAAGGCCCAATTAAAATACAAATTGCCGAGCCCTGCCTCCTAATTCGAGATGTAATTATTTTTATGCACATATTGCGATACACATGTGTAAGAAGTCTGTAAATAGTGTCATTACAATTATAATTAATTATGCTTAAGCGGGAATACCACTAATGCAACTTGAGCCAACGATCTGGCAACGCCATACAAGAATGTAAAACAACTGGTAATACTAAAAAATTGCAGAAGGGTGTAAACAGTGTTACTATAGTTAATTATGTTTAGGAAGGAATACCACTAATGCAACTTAAGCCAACGATCTGGCAACGCCATACAAGAATGTAAAAAATACAGTTAAGTAGAAGAAGCGGCACTTGTAGAGAATCACTTAAGGGAGAAGCGTCGTGTGAGAGTAAATATATAATAAGAATCATCCTAATTTGCGAAATAAAATAAAAACAATAAAAATACTAAAATTATACTTTTTTTTTTTTTTTATTAAGTGTAGAACCTGTACTAACATAAAATGTACCTTAACAACACATGGACGGAAAATTATAGATGGACCAAACCTTATATCTAGTATGAGGATTCTGTTATTTATTATTATACACTATTATATTCTATATATATACTAAAAATTATACTACTTTTCACTGGGAAAACAAATCGAGCTTATGTTCAGCCTGAATGCGAGAAAATGCCCCTGATTTAAATAGAGTCATTTGTTTGCTTTCCCGAAATGCTTTAAAGCCTCTACTCCATCTCTCTCTACTATATTGCTCTTCTTCTTTCCATTTCCTTATCCCTTAGACGTGTCATTCGGTTCGTTTTAAAGTGCCAAATAAATTTATATATTTATGCAGAGCTTTTGTGTAAATAAACGACTGCCAAAGGTTCTCCAACTAGACAAAATCAGCAGCTCCACCCTCACCCAAGCACTCCCCCTCCCCCTGCCCCCGCCCCCTGCCCACAGGTCAACACATTTAGTTGCCGTTATATTTGCTACCCTATGCTTCAGCTTCAGTTCGGGTGCTTTCGTTTTATGTGCAGCGCGTTCCATAAATGTTAATGTGCAATTTTTTGGAGTTTTCCTCAAGGTATGAGATTGCGTTACATATGTGAGCATGTGCGTGTGTGTGTGTGTGTATAACTAACACACACCACGTATACACACACACACTCACACACACATAGGCGCTCATATCTGTTGCAATTTATGCAATAAAGCCGAAATGTTGTGTGGCGTAGAGTGCGCTCGACTAGTAAATACTCTGCATATAACATGAGTTCAAGCAGTGCAAGCAGTGCAAGCAGTATATTTCATCAAAGCAGTGCAAACAGTTTGTAAAGCCGAAATGTTGTGTGGCGTAGAGTGCGCTCGACTAGTAAATACTCTGTATATAACACTTGTGGATGAGTGCAAGCAGTGCAAGCAGTATATTTCATCAAAGCAGTGCAAACAGTTTGTAAATCCGAAATGTTGTGTGGCGTAGAGTGCACTCGACTAGTAAATACTCTGTGTATAACGCTTGTGGATGAGTTCAAGCAGTGCAAGCAGTATATTTCATCAAAGCAGTGCAAACAGCTTGTAAAGCCGAAATGTTGTGTGGCGTAGAGTGCGCTCGACTAGCAAATACTCTGTATATAACACTTGTGGATGAGTTCAAGCAGTGCAAGCAGTATAATTCATCAAAGCAGTGCAAACAGTTTGTAAAGCCGAAATGTTGTGTGGCGTAGAGTGCGCTCGACTAGTAAATACTCTGTATATAACGCTTGTGGATGAGTTCAAGCAGTGCAAGCAGTATATTTCATCAAAGCAGTGCAAACAGTTTGTAAAGCCGAAATGTTGTGTAGCGTAGAGTGCGCTCGACTTGTAAATACTCTGTATATAACACTTGTGGATGAGTTCAAGCAGTGCAAGCAGTATATTTCATCAAAGCAGTGCAAACAGTTTGTACAGTTTGTTTGCCAGTGATAGAGCAGTTCAGTTATAAGCGAAATGCAAGCAGTGCAAGCAGTTCACCTGATTAGTCGAATAATTCATGCACAAACCTAAGCCACCCCATTCGCGTTGCAAGTGCAGGGTATGCAGAAGCATGAAAAGCATTTTATGTGCTAACGAAATAACAAAAGCCGGTTCCTTGTGTGTGTGTGTGTGTGTGAGTGTGTGCGTCTCTCTTTTCACTATGCTTGTGTATGTGCGTATGTCCCTTTCTTTTGTGTACTCGCTCTTTCGGCGCACAGACACACCCTCAGCACTCTGCCACGTCGACAGGGACATGGAATGCAATGAGGCAACTTTTTCTCGCTGTGTGCGCTTTGCTTTTTATTATTGTTGTTGTTTTTTGTTGCTGTTGCCGCTGTTGCCGCAAATTCAATTTCCGCACATTGTGCGCAGCTCTCCCCACTGTGCCACGGTGCCCACTGTGCTCCACTGTGCCGCCACTGTCCTCACAGGACCTGCGCAATGCACGCACTCCTCGCTCTCTCGATTCGCTTCCTGCTGCCGCTAAGGATACTGAAATATTATTCTGTTTTTCTTTTCTTTTTTTGTGTTGATTGCGCAATCTATGGAAATCAAAACAACGCCCAACTCACACACACACGCACACACACACACACATGTATGTACAGAGAGCGAGCATGAATGAATGTGTGACAGCATAGAGAGAGAGCGCCATGTTGACCACCGGCCGGCAGCAGCAGCAGCTCTATAGGTAGGGAAGAGGGAAGGGCAGTTGCTAGGGGGAGGGGCTGAGCTCTCAGTGTGTGTGTGTGTGGGTTAGGGACAGTGGCTTTTCATGTTGTACATAGCAATGTGTCAGAGTTCAATATCCTGCACAGGACACAGGTGACTCTGGGTGAGAGTGCTTCTCTCTCACGAGCGGAGAAAGAGGACACAGCTCAATAATAGATGCATGTGTGTGTGCATAAACGATCGACTTGAGCTTAAAGCTCTTTTAAATATCCTAATTCTCCTTTATAGTTTGAACCTATTTTGTAGTATATGCATTTATGCATGAAAGGTTCTAGCTGATAAGAACACTTTACTTAAAGCACCCTTAAAGCTCTCAGTCTGCCATGCTTAAAGCTCTACATTGGCTTTGTCTACACATGTGCACTAGTATATGCCTTTATCTCTGTTACATATATATGCAGTATCTGATCAACTATGAACTTCTAATTGACTGAATGATAAGAACGTTTCACTTAAAGCTCCCTTAAAGCTCTCAGTGATACTTAAAGCTCTGCATTGGCTTTGCCTCTGGACTAACTCAGTTATATATCAAATTTGAACTACTTTTTAACTAATAAGAGTTAAGAGTTACTTAAAGCTCTCTTAAAGCTCTCAGTCATACTTAAAGCTCCCTTGAAGCTCTCAGTCTGCCATGCTTAAAGCTCTACATTGGTCTTACCTCTAGTTTATCTCAGTTGTATATCAAATATGAACTTCTATTTGACAGAATAGGTCTAACTGATAAGAACACTTTACTTAAAGCTCTCTTAAAGCTCCCTTAAAGCTCTCAGTCTGGTATGCTTAAAGCTCTACATTGGCTTGGCCTCTAGTCTATCTCAGTTGTATATCAAATTTGAACTTCTTTTTAACTAATAAGAGTTAAGAGTTACTTAAAGCTCTCTTAAAGCTCTCAGTCATACTTAAAGCTCCCTTAAAGCTCTCAGTCTGCCATGCTAAAAGCTCTACATTGGCTTTGCCTCTAGTCTATCTCAGTTATATACCGAATTTGAACTTCTTTTTTATAAGAGTTGAGAGTTACTTAAAGCTCTCACTCTGACTCTGCACTTTGAAAGCTCCAGTCCAAGTTGGAGTCCAACTTGCGTGGCCTTCGTCACGGTTTGCTAGTTGGACTAAGGTTGCAATTAGTCCAAATGGAATTTGTGAGTAATTATGATTGGCATCGGGCACATGGCACATGGCACACAGCACACACCACACACGGTCGTACACCTTTAGATAATGTCTCATTTGGACAGACACAACCCTTAACGAACGAGTGTGAGCCTCACACGCTAATGAAGGCAGGGTTGTTGCAGTCAGGCTCTACTGTAACTGGACATTGATTGCAGATTACACTTCTTTATACTCTTCAATTTTCAATTAAATTTAAACTCAATAGTGTGGAGTGTCTTCAACCTCCCATAAAATGGGAGGAGAGTAACTTTCTCACAGTGTAAACTACTTCGGAAACAGGGTTGCCATCCACTGCGAAAAATGTCATTACATAAGGCTTGCGAATTACAATGAATGGCAACAAAATGTCAATAGGTTCATTGTGCAGCATAAATTGTTACAACCAGAGATTTGACAGCTGTGATCCCCCCTCCGCCCTCCCCACCCCCTTTGAGGTAGTGCTTAGTCTGGATGGTGGTGGGATCGCGGACATTAACCTTAGCATTGTTCCTGCCTCTTGGTGGTGGTGGATCGTTATCGCCCGAACGAGCCATGAATGAAAAGTGTTACATTTTGCAGTTGAGAATGCAAATGTGATTCGTTCCAAGTCAAGTTCTGTACCGGTTCTGCAACACTCTTCTTTCTGGGAATACCTCTAGTTTTTTACGCTTTCTCTTGTTTTTGTTGCTGTCAGAGAAACCTGAAAACATTTTGGCGTTTTGACACATGACCATATGGACATATTTATTAGTGCTTTTTTTTTTTTTTTTTTTTTTTTTTGAAAGCAACCCTTTCACAGAACTTGAACTTGTTTTGCTCCACGAATTACTCATGTTCAATGGGAAATAAATGGAAGTTGGGATAGTACTCCTAGTGTTCGAAATTCCTTACTTTCATTACATTCAGTTTAAATGGAGTTTGTCATTTCATTACTTTTATACATATTGTATAGTCAAGTAAGAATAGAGTAGATATGAATAATACAGATCAGTGGTGCCCAAACTCATACTATCATACAGTGTGCTCAACGAATCGTAACGCCTGTACGTGTGAGAGCATCGACTGTGCGTGTGAAAGCAGCGCTGCAAAGCAATACGCACATGTGATAGGAATTTAGAATTTTGGGCACCACTGACATAGATAGATCGTTAATCCGATAATTTCTGCAATTTGTACAGCCTTACTAAAGTGCCTTGTGGCTTAGCAAAGTTTGTTTTAATCCGAGGCAATTATGTTTCTTCAAGTTGTACGAGGAATACCCCTCCCGGGCACATTGTGCATGATTATTTGGCACACAAGGCACTTGACTCTCAGAACTCCATGCTTAAGGTCTTATCGCAGTGAGACTCGTCTAAAATGTAAAAAAGCAACCACCCCAAAGTGAAAATTAAACGAATTGGGTCAAAAGATAAACGGAATTATCTTCAAGAGCCTATACGGGGCAACAGAAGAAAGAGGAAAAAAAAAAACGAGGAACACTTTAAATTTGCCAGGAGTATGGGAAAAGGGCAACAACTTGGAAATTCTTTTGAAAAAAAAAAACAGTATACGAAACGAAATGCAAACGGTTGCCACTCGAAGCAGGCACCCCTTGGGGGTGACACCCCCCCCACTCCCCCCACTCCCCTTTGCTGTGGGCATCCCCCACATCGACAAAGTCTCTCTCTCGGCGTTGTCAACTCGAAAATTTCATTATTTATAATACGGAAGCTGTGTGCGAGTGTGTGTGTGTGTGTGTGTGTGTGTGTGTGCAGCTTGGTTTAATAGACTAACTGTGGCTGCGCTCTCTCTCAAATGCTCTAGGACTCCCGCACTATTGTTTCCTCTATCGCCAGCTCGTTCTCACTATGTCACTCTCTCTGCATCTGTATCTCTATCTTTATCCCGCTCTCGTTTTATGGCGTGTTGGGCTACCCCTTGTTCTGCGGTTGTGGCTAAAAAACTCGCCTGTCTTTCTTTCTTCCTTAGCCAAATCCCATATCTGGCTAGCTATATACACATGCTATAGTCTAATCCAATTGAGTCTATGATTCTTATGTAGATTAATTACCTGCTTAAAAGCTTAAAGCTCTTGGAAAGCTTGGACAAATCGTAATACTAAATGAAAGTTTTGTTCATTCAGAAAGTGTAAAAGCTGGAAAACTTAAACTACCAGAGTTGTCTTATTTTAAGAAAGCTTAAAGCTTTTAAAATGAATGAAAGATAGAACTACTATAAAGTAAAGCCTAATGAATGGAATAAATCTCAATTAAAAACTCAATTCTTTAAAAAGCTGCAAAACGAGAGTTAAACTAATTGAAATTACTATAAATAAAAGCTCTAGAAAGCTTTAAGCATTCAGTTGATGAAGAGTTTTTATTTCAGAATTGTTGTATTTCAATATATTATTATTATAAGTTAAGTCTTAAAGCTTCTTCTTCTTCTGATTAACTTACTATGAATCAAAGCTCTAGAAGACTTTGGGCTTTCAGCTGATCTATAAGAAAATATGGTCAGAGCTTTTCGATATATGGTAGAGCTCAGTTTTCAATATGCGACAGCTGGTGCTTGAACTATTTTGCATATCGAAGGTATATAGTTAGGTAGATACATATGTACACATTTCCTTTAGGTATGTATATACTGCTATGTTTTTCTCTCACCTCTCAATGCTCTTATTGGAATCTGTTCTTGCATATAACTTGCTGCATTCGCAGCGCAAATAACGCTACTCACTCCACTGTGCCTCCCACACGGTTGCGTACAAGCGAGAGCGAGAGCGTGAACTATGGCCGGCTCACTCGCTCGAAAGGGTGTGTACCAGAGGCCGGCCGGCGGCTAGCGAGCGAGCAGGACGACGCTCTGGGTGCGAAAAGGATGCGCGCCATGTCATACGGTGGTTGCTCTCGCGCTCTCTCGGTTGCCTAGGGGGCGGGGGGAGAAAAGGATATAGGATATGTGCTGGCAGGCTGGTCGCAGTGCCGTCTGCTCCTCGCTCGATTCAGTCGTACGTCGTTCGTTCGTTGATTTCGTTCGGTTTTGATTCCATTCGGTTGTGTTTCTCGACATTCGAGAACATTCATTTATGATTTTTTAGACTCCTCTTGCACCAGTTTTTGTGTTGTATATCGTATTATTCAGTTCTACGAATTTGTCTTGTGTTCTCGGTTTTTCTCCAAAAACAACAACAACAAACAAAAGCTAACACTAAAGAACAACAACACAAGAAGCTGTCAACCATTAAGTAAAGGAATAAAACAACAACAACAACAAGACTGTGCAATATTTTTATATACATATATAGTATATAGAATACCTATTGTAACTATCGCCTCAAGCACGCTCAAGTTTAGTCCACGTCTCACACTTTTTTTCGCCACATTTTTTTTCCTCTACTTACTACTACTACTACTTCGGCCCTGGCAAATTGCAATATCTAAGTGTTAAGCAACAACACTACAACAACAACAACAACAATAACAAACGCAACAACAACAACAACGCATCGATTGTGTTCAACAGTCCTAGTCAAATATTCCCGTTCATTTTTTTTCGCCGTGACTCGAAACTTTCTACGTGCAAAGTGTCTGTCGGAACAACAACAACAAATACTTATACCAAATAACAGCAACAGCAACAACAACAACAAGCAGCAGCCGTGGGAGTGGGAGCTGGATATAAGCTTTATACAAAAGGTGGGTAAGCGCAAGCGAGACGGCCACAACTTCAAAGAGAGCGGCCGCCTGCCTGTGTGGGAGAGCGACTGCATGTGGAGAGAGCGCTGCCTTTGTGTGCGTGTGTTTAAGTGACGTGGCGGTGTGACGGTGTGGCTTGGCGTGGGCAGGGCTGGGGGGAAGCTCTGCAATCAATAGCGCACAGCATTTATAGAAACAGTATTTTATTTCTGCCGCTACTTCTCTCACGTCTCTAGCTACCATCTCGCAATTCGCATTTTTTTTCGTCTATTTTTTGTTTAAATATAATTTTGCGCGAGTGTTCAGTGTTGAGTAAGTACTATTTTTTTGAGTGTTGTTTTTTTAAAGTGACAAATATAAAAATAAAAAATAAATAAAATTAAACATAAATTTGTCCGAGTAATGTGTATATAATTGTACAATAATTTTGTAAAAATAATAAAAGGTTGTATCCAAGTGTTTTTAAAAAATAAAAAATAACATAAAGGATATTTTCTAAAATTTAAAAATTAAATACAGAAAGAAGACGAAATTGTGCTAAATATCGACAAAAATGTATTTATGTATATAGATCTATCTCTGTTTATACCGGCTTGCGTGTTAAAAAATTAGGAATGGCTATTTAAGTTACATTTTCGAGCAAAACTGGGGAGTGTAGGAAAAAGCGGAGGTAGGAAAATGGCGAGAATGAGGCTGAAGGCAGAGCAGAGAGTGATTGGAATCTGTTGATGGCGAAGGGGTAAAAGTTCAGCAGGATGTTCAGGAAGCAGCTTTAGTGAAAATAAAGAGAAATGTAGAAAGAGCAAACGAAAGGAAGAAGGAGAGGCAAAAATAAAGGGAAGAAGGATAAGTACAACAGAAGATTTGAGAGGAAAATCAGAGTGTGTGGAAATCAAAGAGAGCAGAGATGGAAGAGTGCAAGTAGGTGATACTCAACGAGGGAAAGAGGAGGAAGAAAAGAGGAAAAAATATAATAGGTAATAGCTATAAAGATACTGTATACTATATAATACTCATTAGCGGATCAATAAGTGACTCTAGCTCAATAAGGAGTACGAAGTTGGGATAAAATTGTATTCGATGATAGATGATCTAAAAAATGCCTTGGCTCTATGGTTTATTCATAGAGACCTAACCTAACCTCACAATAGTTAAAATAAAGAAATACAGCGATGTATCGCTTAAAGCAGCGACGTTTGGGCCAGCTCTAGCCAGATATAAATAGTTGATGATATACTTAAGCTTTCACATCTATATCTCATTACATTCTTTGCCTTTGCCTTTCTCGACTGCGGACTCTGGCGCACACCCTTGGCCGTCAAGACGTGCCTGACCCACCTCAAGGTGTTTGTGCCGGCGACACACATTTTAAATGAGGTCACAGATATATCGGCGGAAAAGTGTCAATTACACATTTCTTGCGACGCTTCTCCGCTCCTCCGCTGCTTTATTCATTTCCTTTTGTTCTCGTCCGCCAGCTTTTGTCTCGGCTGTCGCATACGGCGCACACACACACGCTCAGCAGGGTCGCTGTACGCTCAAGGGGCGTAGCTGCAGTCGCAGGAGTAGGGGCTGGGGCTGGGGCGGGGTCTGGGGCTCTTACGATGGGAGCTTGAGGTAGGTTGCGGCCGGAGTTGCAACCTCAGCTTATGCAGCACAATTAAATGCTGCTCAAGTGTGTGTGTGTAGGTCTTTTGTGTGCGTGTGTTCTCACCTCACTGCAATTGACTGAAAGGGCATGCTAGGCTTGTGCAAAGCAACCTTTCTACGTTTATCTACATAGTGAAAAGGATCTCTGGTGTTAGCAGAGCTTTAGCTGTTAAATTTGGCATGCAGGCTACTGAAATGCTCTAGCAGCTAAAGCGTATTTTATTAATTGCATATCTTAATTAGTAAGCAACTTATATGTAAAAAAAAAACCAGATCTTTGCTGTTAGCAGAGCTAGAGCTATAAAATTTGGCATCTTAGCTGCTCTGAAGCTCTTGCAACTCATGCACATTTTTACCTTTAATAATAATAATAATTTATTTAAAATTTAATAATAATTTACAATTTTAAAGCTACAAGCTCCAACCTTGGCTGAAATCTAGCTAGGTGTACAGTGAAACAGTCCTGTAAATTTCATATGGATCTCTTAGCAAATACCGCAGCTATGAGTGAAAATCAAGGCAAGCAGTGCACTGCTTGCGACTGCTATGCAAACGGTCGTGCGCTCGCGACTGTTGTGCACTGCGTGGCTTGTTTTTGTTTATTTTCCTTTGATTTTTTGCGCATTTGCTTTGGCTTTTGTTTTGCGGCGTGTCTTTTTGTGACTTGTGTTGTTGTTGTGGTTGTTGTCATCCCATTTGAAGTGTTGCACTGCTTGCAACTGCTTCGCGTTGAGTTCATTGAACCGCTGGCACAACAGCTGTTTCGCCCATTGCCACATGCCGCATGCCGCATGCCACAGCAACCACAATAGCAACACGATCCGCTGCAAATGCCGAAAACTCAACCCAATACCCTAATACACTGCCCACAAATGCGAGTTCATTGACCTGAGCCCATGTCCTGCTCCTGCTCCTGTATCCTGGCAGTGGAGGGGGGAGGGGGGGGGGTCTGTCCTTAACCCGGACACAGACACGGATACGGACACGGGTCTGCCTGCCTGGCTGCTTGTTTGTTTGTTTTTCGCGTCAGGTTTTTACCCTATTTTCATAGCGTTGCGTTTTTCTAAGCCTCAATCAAAAAAAAGAGGGAGAAACTGCTCTCTCTCTCTCTCTCAAGCGCTCTCACTTCTGCTCTTACGCACTCTTGCGCATTGTTGCGCGCTCTCTCCGCTCTCCGCTCTCCGCTAAGGCAACCCTCGAGGTCTGTCGTCTGTCCAATTGGCATTACATACGCTGCATAATTCCAACTGGATTTCATACATGTTGTATCATTGTTTGGATTTGTTTGCACTTCGCATTTCGAATTAATAACCGACTCAATTGATACCCTATAGCAGCGTGGATTACTATGAATTATGTACAGAGACTAAGTGATTGGGGATTAGGCAAAAAGTCGTTGGCTTAAGTATTGCCATACCTTGGCGAAAAAAAGTCTCACTACAGCTGAAAGTGGACAAATGTTTTATATATGTATATCTATTCAAAGTTGAGTTTAAAAAAAAAAAAAAAAAAAAAAAAACTCAATTTTGAATAGTAATTAGACGCGTCACTGAACCTTACAATAACAGTAACTGTTATTGTAAAAAACCCCATTATATATATCTCTATTTTTTATATCTTATATGTGTAAGAGGAAAACACAGAGATTATAAATGTAATTTTAGTATTATTTTGGTTTTTTTTATTTCGCAAATTAGAATGATTCTTATTGTGGAGGAACGCATTGCATTTATTTGAATTTCGATAACAATTGTAATCAATATCGCTCTAATTACTCAATTTGGTAGTGTTAGAAAGGTAACTGTATTTTTAGCAACATGTGGCAACCCTTTTTATGTATGGGCAGTGTTTAAAACAGAAGCGATAGTACATTTTATTTAAATAAATATTCTTTTTTTTCCCTGCCCTTTTCTACCTGATTTAATTCGAGTAAGTGACAACCTCGGAGACCAAGTGTTTAGGGATTAGGAGAGAAATCAAGGCCATAAGTGTAGCCCTACCATGGGCCAAAAATCTCATCGGCGCATCAAATTACACTTAAAAAAACTGCTAGGCTAAGCATTAAAAGCACAAAAAATCGCATTTACAGCGGTCGAGTGGCGCAATTGAAAGCAAATGCCATGGAACCGCTGAGCTTGAGCCACTGAGCCACTCACATAATCGCACACAAAACAATTTAATTAAATTCCAAGCCATTAAGCAGAATGGTAGGAATAAAAACTGAAGTAGACTTAGTAAACAGAGCTGGAGCTTTAGCTGTGACAGGGAGAGGGTACGGTTGCCCCCTGGGGGGTGTTGCAGACAAAAGAGACATATGTATTAGAGCATAAGCTAAATGCAACGAGGGGTGGCATTTGACAGAAGAGTCAACTGTCAAGTCGACTGAAGAATGCGCTACACAGAGAGAAATTAGCTTAGTTCATGTATAACATAGGCAGGGCAAGTTTATGTTTTTCATTTGATATGTCATCCCCCTCCCCCTCAAATGTTCTTAGCACGTACAGTTTTAGAGTCACTGGATTTCTTCTTTGCATAAACAAAGCTTTAGATGCTTTGAATGTTAGGTGCGATTTGCAGCCCAATTGGATAATAAACACCGAAGATATGGGATAATCAATTTTCTCTAGTAGTAGGCTGGAGGAGGGGAAACCACAGTGTACGCGGCCACTAGGACGTATGCGTGATTTTTGATTGTGCTGCTATTATCGACGCCCAGGGCAAATCAAAGCACAGGTTCTCCTACTGTCGGTTGCGTCCGACTGTAGCTCTTTATATTTATAAAAATGTAATCATATATTCAAGTATTTTGTCTACTTCAAAGTTAATCCATCAAGCCTCTGTCTCTTTGCAGATTGAGTGAAAACGAGCGAGCAATCGAACAGCTATCATTTATCACGGAAGGAAGAAGCAGAACAGGAGAACAAGAGGAAGAAGACGCAGCAGTAGCGGTTAGAACGCAAGATTTTTGAAACTGCAGAGAGTAAAAATAAAGCTAAAACCAAACACCACCAAACAAAACCAACAACTATTAATATAAAAGTAAAAGTATAACAAATAATCATAAATATATATATACATAACATATATATATATAAAGAAGATATATACAAGAAGAACTACATATACTATATATTATATATGTATTGTACGTTTGCAGATTAACAAAACTAAGTTCCAAGAATAATTTCAAGAGAAAGAAATAAAACAAAAAACCAGCGCAAATTAGTAAAAGTAAAACAAAAAACCAAAAACAGAAAACAAAATAAGAATTATTGCTATCTTTTTGCATTTTTGCAATTTTATACATAAACAAAAGGAAAAAGCAAACTAAAAAAAGAAAACAAGCGATACTCGAAGACAACACGAAGAGTTGAAAAAAGAAAATATAAATAAAACCATTAGCAAAATTTACTCTTTTATCTAAAACTAAACTAAACTTAAAAAACCAAAAAGAAATACTTCAAACTTAAATAAAATTTTAAACATTAAGCAAGAGTCAGAAGCCAAAGAACGGTTTAACGGACGGACATAAAACAGAAAACAGAAAACCAAATACTATTTTTTTTGCGATCGTAGTTGATCTAAAAACCCATGAAATATTATTAACAAAATATAAGGCAAAGAGGACAACTGCAACTTGCGGCAGAGGCACTTCAAACGGGACTAGTGCGAAGCGCAGTCGGAATAAAACAAAACAAAAGAAAAGAAAACAAAACACTAAATAGAATACCAAGAGAAAAGCAACATACATATATTCTAAGCATAAACCAAGCAGTGAGATTAATTACTAAGCAAGCAGTTGCCAGTCGATTCAAGCAGTCGAGTCAAGCAGTCAACACACAGCATCACAAACAGCATCAGCATTAACATTACCACAGACTGTAACATTAACAGTAACAGTAACAGCAGCAGTAACAGCAGCAGTAACAGCAGCAGTAACAGCAACATGACCAACGCCATGGATATCGTCAAGAATGGGAGCGCCAATGGCTCCGTGGATGGCAGCAATGATGAGTCGCGTACCAATTTGATAGTCAACTATCTGCCACAAACCATGACGCAAGAGGAGATGCGTTCGCTCTTCTCAAGCATTGGTGAGTTGGAGAGTTGCAAACTGGTGCGCGATAAAGTCTCAGGTAATTTGGGTAAATATTGACCAATGTTCTACGATTCTACTACTTGACTAGTTTTAAATAGAATATCAAATATATAATTTAAAAAATTTCGTTTGTTAACAGTATTTTTTATCAGTGTACTCGCTTTTGCCTCTATCGTTTATTTGCTGTTTTGAATTATGCATAAAATACACATTTCTGTTTACTGTTAACAAACTGCATAGCATGTAGTTTACAGTTCTCTGTTAACAGACTGCATAACATGTAGTCTAGACATATTTCTGTTCTCTGTTAACAGACTGCATAACATGTAGTTTATACACATTTCTGTTCACTGTTAACAGACTGCATAGCATGTAGTTTATACACATTTCTGTTCACTGTTAACAGACTGCATAGCATGTAGTTTATACACATTTCTGTTCACTGTTAACAGACTGCATAGCATGTAGTTTACAGTTCACTGAGAGACTTATCTCCTCTTCGCACTGATTCTTTTCACTTGATTTATGTAGTCCGCATGTTCAGTAGCGAAAAGTTCCTTAAATGTACTTTACTAACTTGATGAATTATACCTTGCATTCGTTTACAGTCTTGCCAGCATCATTGACCGCACTCAATCCGGCTCTGCAGCAGGGTAAGTACTACTGTTACTGTTAACATGTCACTGTTAAGCACGCTGTTAACACGCTCCTCTCTCTGTTATTGGTTGCAGGTCAGAGTTTGGGCTATGGATTTGTTAACTATGTGCGTGCCGAGGATGCGGAGAAGGCTGTTAATACCCTGAACGGTTTGCGTTTGCAAAATAAGGTTATTAAAGTATCATACGCCCGTCCAAGTTCAGAATCTATAAAGGGTGCTAATTTATATGTATCGGGTCTTCCGAAAAATCTATCACAACCAGACTTGGAGGGGATGTTTGCATCGTTTGGCAAAATAATTACATCTCGTATACTCTGTGATAATATTTCTGGTACGTATCGACATCGATTGCTGCATTCATTGTTATCGATTAATCGCTTTCGCACACAGGTCTATCGAAGGGTGTCGGTTTTATACGTTTCGATCAACGCAACGAAGCTGAGCGAGCCATACAGGAGCTGAATGGCAAGACCCCCAAGGGCTATGCCGAACCGATTACCGTTAAATTCGCCAACAATCCAAGCAATAGCGCCAAGGCCCAAATCGCCCCACCCCTAACCGCCTATCTAACGCCACAAGCGGCGGCAGCAACACGACGCTTAGCCGGTGCCTTGCCATCGGCCGGACGTATCAGGTGCGTGCCAATCGTCTATCGATAACTCACTCAGAGTGTTAGTTGTACCGTTAGCGTGTGGGAGAAAGGGTCGACGTAACAAACTGTCCGTAAATGTCGTGATAAATTGAGAAGAATTGACTTTAGTACTGCATATTGATTGACTGATTGATTGATTGATTTTGGTAACTTGTTTCAAATGATTTCCACTTGCTTTACTTTCTTATGGATTACTTAACTACATGTATTACATCAATTTTATTGTTACATTTTTTCCTATTTTTCCTACCGTCTTGTATTTCTTTTTTTCTTCTTTATCTTAAAAAAAAAATATGAAACAAATTTGTCATCATTTTTAGCATTGGAAAAATTCCCATGTTAGCGATTAACAAGGGTTTGCAAAGGTGAATTTTACTCACACACACACACACACACACACACATACATATATATTTATAGAATTGCTGTTTTCCTTATTTCATTAAATGTTTAGACTTAATGTTTGTGTGTGATTGTTATGGACCCATACACCATTATTATTACACAATTTATATTATTTTCCTTAACTCCCGACAAGATTCCCTCCGATAACTGTATACCCTATTATTCCCTCTTTGATTTAAAGCAACCGCAACCGATAAGGTCATATTTGTCTGTCCGATGTCCGATTGAAGTTTTTGATATAGCGGGATCGACGCGTTTTGTTATCGATAAATGTCCTAAAAAAAACCAAAAACAGTGAAGACTTAAACTCAATGTAGAGCAACCATTACAATCGAATTAATCTAAACGATTTCTATTCCAATTTCGTTATCGATAAACTCGATGCGATCGCACACAGATACTCACCGCTGGCTGGTGATCTATTGGCAAACTCAATACTACCAGGAAATGCCATGACCGGATCGGGATGGTGTATATTCGTCTACAATCTGGCGCCGGAGACCGAGGAGAACGTGCTATGGCAGCTATTCGGGCCATTTGGAGCTGTGCAATCGGTGAAGGTCATACGCGACCTACAGACAAGCAAATGCAAGGGTTTCGGCTTTGTGACTATGACCAACTATGACGAGGCTGTGGTGGCCATACAATCACTGAACGGCTATACCCTCGGCAATAGGGTGCTACAGGTTAGCTTTAAGACAAACAAAACCAAGACAACCTAAATAGGGAAGAGCGGAGGTCAACCAAAGGAGATAAGAAATGAAAGTTACATATAAAATAACAAGAACTTAAGTATAATTTTGATCATTTGATAACTAACTCACTCTCACTTCACTCTCGAGAGAAAGTACACCTTTTGGGCGAATTGTAGTCGAAAATTACTTGGTTATAGTCTATATCTATATACTATATAACATGACTTGATTTTGAACTAATTTCATTGATAACTAAATTGTAAACTTAGCAAAAATTTATAACCTAACTTTCTTTACACTACACTACATAATTTCATTGTAATAAAAGCTTAAAAGAGGCAACAAAATAAGCAGAAGACATAGCAGACAAAGGTCTATAAATTGACTAAGAAGAGAGAAAAACACATTAAAGCAAAACTAAAAAAAAAAAAGAATATTGATTTTTTTTAAATTAAATTAAATTAAATTGAATTGCATATTAATATTACGTAACTAAATTATTTAATGTTTATTCATTTAACATAATACCAAACGAAACAAATATACCAAATAAATACAATTACTTAAATAATTATAATTACGATTAATACTATTTATTCAGATTAAGGCGAGAGCGGTCATACGTCATACTGCCCCGCCGTCATATATATTCTAATTATACTATATTGTATTTGTGTTCGTTAATTAACTTGCGTAACAAATATGAATTAATGAATTAATTAATTAACATATTACTTGCATTCACTTAACTAATGTTAATTAATACTTACTTATGTATTGTACTTAATTGCAACCGAACGAAAGCTTACACTCAATTAGATTCGATTCGCATTGATTTGAAAGTACCACTGAAAGAAATACCAAAAGACGAAGACGAAGAAATACCGTAGAAATACCGCAATCGAACAGTAATACACATACATCATACGTACATCATGCATACATCATATACTTATAACCATATTTAACAATTATTATTACTTATATACTTACATGTAAAAGGTTTTACTTTGATTTTTATGTCGTCGTCTAACTTAATAAAAGGGCATTAAGAAATACCAAAAAAATCTACAAAAAATACCAAAGTATATTCAATATTGTATGTGCAAAACGAAACGAAACGAAACGTAATGAAATGAAACAAGATTTAAAACTTATTATATTATATTACATTATATATTATTATGCCTACTTATTATTCCATTTTTATAATTATAACTTAACAACCAAACCAAATGCAAAACATCAACCACAAAATACTACAACAAACAAAAAAAGAAAAGCCAAAAAAAAACAAAACAAAACAAAACAAAATATATCTATATATTTATTATCAAATAAATGTGTGACTTATTCAAAAACTATGCGAAATGAAAAATCACCAAAAAAAAAAAACGCTAACAAAACAAACACCAAACAATTTGTTTTCTTTTTTTCACATAACAAAAAACACACTCAATTCTCAATTGAAAATTGGCAACAGCGCGCGCGTGAAATTGGCAACGACGCATGTCATGTGAAATTGGCAACGCTGTGCAACAAACACATCAAGTTTCTGCTATAGTTTCTATGCGTTTTCCAAACTCTTAGACAGCTACAAGCATGGGTAACTGAAATGGCGGCTCACCCAGTTAAAAACAAAAGTACTTAGAGGAAATACCAGAGAAATACTTAGTATATTAAATGAATTCAAATGGATTATAGCAAACACAACAACAGCACTCGCAATACTAACTTCATTCAAATCTATCAAATCTACATAATTAGACTTTTAGTTAGTTCTTGAACTGGGTTTTCGACTCTGACTAACTAACAAGATAGTTACCGTTACGCAAGCATACATTCATACATACACCACATATAGTATATATACTATGTATAAGTATTGACTCTAATTAGAAGAAGTCCCTCTGTTCCTTTTACTCTACCCCCTCCCCTATGCAGAGTAGTACGCTTAAACAGCAATCAATGTGTGTGTGTGTCAGTAGTAGTATTAGCGATTTGAGAAAATACTAAGAAAGAAATACTTAACAATATTAAGAACATTACTAAATTACTTATTGAAGACAAGCGTAAGTTTTTTAAAAAAGAGACTCTGTTTTTTTTTGGATGGGTACAGCCACATCTACATGGCGCATGGGTACCCTACGAAGAAGACGAAGACGAAGACGATGGAGAAGAAGAGGAATCAGTAATTAAACTAGTTAAAGGAGAAATTGAGGAGAAATTGGGGAGAAAATGTTGTGGGAGTTGCAGGCGCAAGTTGAAAACACCAAATTTTAAATATACATATATATATAGCATATATATATATATAATATTTATATACATATGAAGACGATGTAAAGATTTTTTAAACAAAGATTTATAGTAAAATTTATAAACATATATTAATTAAGTGTATACATATAAACGATATACATCTATATATATATATATATATACATCTACATGTCGAGTATTGAAAGCAAATGCATAGAATCAGCTTAAAAAACCAAAAAAAAAAAGAACAAGAACAACAGAAACATCCCCAAATCCAATGTGAAATACATTTAAAAAATACCAAGGATTGGACTCAAAAATCGTAAATAGATAAACTTTAAATCTCTCAATATCAAAAACCCTACAAAACGTTCGCCAAATGTGCCGGTAAATAAGATACTGAGAACGAGAAAGAAAAAGATAAAGATAAAGAAAAAGAGAGCGAGCGACAGAGCGAGTACTCTTAAGCTATCCTTTATGCTAAATACGAATACTTGACATTCATTTCATATTCGATAAAACACTCACTCTTACATTTCTCTATGAAAAAGAAACTCACTCGAATTTATTTGATTGCCAGCTCTCTCTTTTGATGATCTTTACTGAAGGTACTGAAGGGTGCTGAAGGTACTGCTCCTATTGGAACTGTATGATGATACTGATAGGACTGTTGATACTGATGGTACCGGTAGGACTAACGATACTGATGGCAATGATGGTACAAATGGTAGTATTGGTACGGACGGTGCTGTCGATACCTCTGGTATGGCAGGGACTGTTTGTGCCGATAGTATCGGTACTGCTTATGAGAAAGTACACCATAAATTCAAGCACAGCGTTGTGTATTGTTCATTATTCAAGAAAGCAATATGAAAATGTGAAGCGAGTAGACTTTAGTGCATTTTTCGTTCAAATTTCCAAATTCGATTTAAAAAACTTTTATGAAAATATTTGAAAACTTGGTTGACTCGCTCGCAGAACGCACAGTCTACACGCATATAGAGTAATACTACAATAAATCTAGTGAACTAACAAAGAAACCAAAAAACAAAACAAAAGATAAAAGACAAAAGACACGCACATACACTGGAAAAAACAAAGAAAGATAAATTGAACAACCAAACTGAGCCCAACTGAAATAACATGTGAACGAATGACAAAAGCAAAATCCTAAACTAAGCATGAAATGCATTTAAAATATTTAAAAGAGATACAAATGAAATACATATATATACAAACGGATATATAAATAGCAAATATCTATGAAATCAGGAAGAGAAACCATAAAAACGAATCTATAAAAGAAAACCCAGCATTTGAACGAACAAAACGATGAAGGGAGAAGAAGAAGCACAGTTGTACAATACACAACACATACACACATCCTCACACCCATACACCCACATAGACATTGCAATCGTTCACATCAGAAGTTTCATCAACTTGACTTTCTCGTTTAAAGAACATCGATACATCGATACACACAGAACAGCAACTTCGATCGATACTTATCGATATGCAGTAATATCGAATTTAGTTGTTAAGGCACCTTTAGACGAATATATATATATAGAAGATATATATACTCGAATCGAATCGGATCGAATACGAATCGAAGAGCAAGCGCAAGCCAAATCGATGCCAAGCCAAACACGGTATACACATACATACTCGCACACACACACACACCCACACAGATATGTATGTACAGAGTATGTTATGCTTAACAGCTGCCAAGTGCCAGCCATGAGAATCGCAGAGGCAGGCGCTTGGCGGTTGTCTTACTGAGCTCGATAGGACATTTCAAATATGACTTGATGAAGATATCAACTAACACGCAATAATTCTAAACGAGAGAGACGAAAAAATAAAGGAGAATCTATAGAAAAAGAAAATAAGATAAATACCGTAAAAAAACATACGAAAAACAAAAAAAATACTAAAAATAAATATATACGTAGCCGCTTTGTCGACGGAACGCGCCCAAATACTAAACTCGAAAGAGAAAGAGAAAGCGAAATGCGGATGTTAGCATTTAATCTATAAGAAATTGCTAATAAATAGTTATACACTGAAAGAAACATACTTATTGACAACTAACTATATAGAGACATGTCCAATACCCAACCAAAACCAAATAAATCGATTACTGTCTATTTGATTACGCTAATTATGATTGTCTATGGTATAGTTTTTATATATATATATATATATATAGTATATATATTATACTTATATGCACTCGATATTTATGCTTACTATTATGCATTAGTTAAACCACAACCTAAATAAAGAAACTTGAACTTTTTCAACATATATTATATTCAATTAAATTACATTATCTTGTATTAATACTATTCCATTTACCATTTACCATTTATATTGTATTGTAGTATTTTGAAACATTTGTGCTTGTATGAATTCAATGTGTTCTATTTTGTATCCAAGACAACAGCAAAACGATCTGCAGTCGGCCCAGAGACTCGTTTTAAGTGCAGCGAAATCTTGTTTTAAGAACATTGTTCTTTCTCCTTCGAGTTTTTAGACTTTTATAGCCATGCTTGGCATCAATTGCAGATAGATCACGCGCTAGATCACTTTTAGAACGAGTTTTTGGGGCTGAACCACCACAAGATTCATGCAAAGTGAATGGATCCCTTTTGCTGTTCAAGTACAGGCTCCACTGGGAGACGAACCGAGATCCGAAATTCAAAATCCGTTGATTCAAATCCAAATTGAAACGCCAGCTAAGAGAGAACATACAAGATACTACAAGATTTACACATTTAGATGCATATATTATATATAATATACATACTTATAACTTATTGCAAAAACAAAAACCAAAAACCAAAAACGAACGAAAATAAAACAAGAATTTAACTATACTCGTGCATACTTACATATATATACACACACACATATATACATATATATATATAATATATATAATTGATATGAATGTATGTATGTATTATTAATTATAATTACAATTTTATTGTATTTGTATTTGGTATTAGTTTTGTTCCACACTCTTTTGCTCTTTCATAAATAATTAACATAAAATAAAATTTCTCAACAAAAAAAGAAAAAAATACAAAATACAAAATAAAATAAAATAAATCGCCGGCAAGCAATGGTATAAAAATAACTGAATAACAAACAGAAAAAGAAACCACGCAAAAATACATAAAAAACGTGAAATAAAATGAAATTGAAAATTACCAATGTGCAAGAGACTTTTTTTCTCGTTTAGGCTCAACGCGACGACATCTAGATGGCGCTCTCACGTTTGTGGTGTCAGGTGCACAGCACTTGCTACAGGTCAAATTCAGGCCAAATTCATTTTATAACAACAATTTTCGGGTAAAAAGTGTTGCACATTTTCGTTAGAAATTTGGGCAATCCTCGCCTTGTGACTATGCTACAAAAAGTCACCTCTACTTGTGCAGTCGCAGCTTGGTTACGGCTGCGTCCTCTTCGTGATTGGCCTTCTTATCCTTGCCTTCGCCCACGGCGTCAGCAATGGTCTCATATTCGGGGTTGTGGCATGCACTAAGGTTGTGGGTTTGGCTAACGTAGGTTGCGCACTTGGCTAAAAAACTAAAGTATGCAATGAAAACGCATCCACAAAAATGAAAAAAATTTTAGTTGAATTTCGAAAATCCTTGCTAACTCCGTTATTTGAGAGACGATTTGTGTGTCCTTTGGACTGTTTGTAGTCCTTATCATGGCGCGTTCGTTGACATCAGGATCGTCAGGATCAAACAGGACATGGCTGAGTTATGAGGACTTTTCTTTAAACAAAAAAGTCCTTTCAACTCGGTTGTCTGAAGGACCTTCGTCCTTTCGATCACAGTTTATGATTCTAGAGCAAAAGCTGCACCTCTGTGCAAAGGACATCGTCCTAGCTCCTTAAATGGCCAGGATACGGCTGTTTTTGTGTTTTTAGGATCAAATTTGCGACCCTGACCCTGTAAATTTTTTGTATGAAACTGCGCCACCAACCAATTTCACCTACCGACGACTAAAGTACGTGAGAATAAAAATTGTGTAGCATACTTTTGGCTGCGCTCAGAAATTCGTACAGTATAAGACTCAGCTGCTCTCCCAGTGCACAAGCTAAGTTAGCCAAACTCAGAACCTTAGAAATTCTTGCAGTATAAGACTCACCTGCTCTCCCAGTGCACAAGCTAAGTTAGCCAAACTCAGAACCTTAGTGCATGCCACAACCCCGAATACTTTTATTTATTGATTTTAGCTCAAGCTGTATTAAAAAAGAAAAGAATTACAATTCAATTAAACTAAAATCGAAATAAAAGACCACAAATATCTTCTATGAAAATAATCTATAGATTAGAATACAACAATCGGGTGTTTTTTTTTTTAAATGTAATTTATATTTTTGTATATTTTCAATATGTATATAATAATAGCAATTACACAAAATAATATTAATAGACAATAATATATAATAATAATAATCATAATAGTACAATAATGTTCAGTATATATATATACTAATCTTTTATTTCATTTGTTTATGTTTTTAATTTTAATATTACAACGCTGCTCAGACAACATGCAAAAAACTAAAAAAAAAAAGTATTAAAGATGAGAAAATTACGTAATTGCAGTATAAATCAGAGAATAGGTTTACGTATCGCAGTGGATCGAATCGCACCGCTCTCTTTTGAGTAAATAGACAAACGATAATAGTAGTAGTAGTAATAATAGTAGTAGATTATGTGGAGACTGATAACTGATAACTGATAAGATAGATACAACTATACGATTTACAGTTAGCATACAATGGTATAGTATATGTATATAGTTCGAATGGTTGCAAACGTTTTCTCTTTTTCGTATATTTTAGTTATTATTTTATCATTTCTTTTTGCTGCTTTGATTCGTTTATGCGAATTGGAAAGTTTCACTAGCGTGTGTAGGTGTGGGTGTGTGGGTGTGTGGGTGTGTGTGAGTGTGTGTGTTGGAACGCAAAATATATCTAAATTGTACAAATTACGTGTTAACGAGAGTTTAATTATTTTTTAACGTGCTACGTTAATGGTTTTACGCTGCTTAATATTTTATAATTACTCGTAATTTTTCTTCTTTTTATAGTAATGTTAAAATCATTTTTATTACTTGCTTTAAGTAGTAGAATGTTTCGTGAGTTTTCGCTTCATTTGCATTTTGCATTTTGCATTTTCTCTTCATTTTCTTTTATACAAACAATTACAATTTAGGAAATTGGATAATTTCGTTTTCGTTTTGTCATTTTGCAGCATCGATTTCAATTGTAATACATATGTATATATATGGTATATATATATATTTATCATTTTTAAACGTTAACTGTGCCTGCCTTTAATTTTAATTTCAATTCGTTTAATTGTTGTTAATAATTTGCAATTTTGTTGCTCTTGTTCTCTATTTAGTAAATTGTATTTATTTAATTTGTATTTATGTATAATTTATGATTTCTCGTTTATTTCCTGTTGCAGTTGCTCTTCTTCTTGTTGTTGTTTGTTTTATTGTTGCTTTTCTGCTGTTGTTGTTATGCTTAAGTTTACAAATTTAATAATAGTATAATAATAATATAATAATAATAAACTACGACCATATATATCTTCAGTTTGCTGAACACTAATTTCGCCTTCTTCTTGCTGTTGTTGTTGTTGTTGTTGCTCGGGTTGTTGGTGTTGTTGTTGCTGCTGCTGCTGCTTGCATTCGCTTAGTTGCTTTTGTAGCTGTTGTTGTTGTTGTTGTTGTGTCACATGAAATAGAGTGAAAAGGCACATAGATTAGAGCGAGTTGGCAAATCAAACACTAGAACTATACAAGCGATAAAGGATGTTTAAGGATCTGCAACTTTAGACTCTTGAATACCGCCTGAAAGCGTCTGTATGGGGTATGATAGGCTTGTGGCGCACCAAGTTGCAAAAACTTAACAAAACGTCAAAGCAGGCAAAAGAATGTAATACAATGCGTTTCAAAATCATAAGACACTTGTGTATATAGCTTATATCTATATATACACTTGTATATATCTCATCTATATATATATACTTGTATATATCTTATATCTATATATATCAGTGGTGCCTCATAATTCATAATTCCCATCACATGTGCGCTTTGCTGAGCAGCGCTGTTGTCACACGCACAGTAGATCTTCTCACATGTATAGGCGTTACGATTCGTTGGTTTTATGAACTACTTTTGGAGAAGTACATGACACACCAGCTAATATTCCAGCTAATAGTCACTCGCACACACCATACGATACTCTCACACGTACAGTCGTTACGCTTCGTTTGATAGTATTCATTTCACCTGAACACATTCCAAAGTGTCTTATGACTACGATACGCACTGTATAGTAACGAGCAACTACTAACCGAATCAACATTGTTTTATGTATATTGAACAAATGCAACATTTGTGTGTGTGTGTGTGCATACACATATGCAGTGTGTGTATGTGTGTGAGTGTGTGGTTGTTGTGGTTGTTGTTGTTGTTGTTGTTGGTCGTTTGCATGCAGAAATGCTCAACTAGTTGTTGTTGTTGTTGTTGGTGGTGGTGGTGTTGCTGCTGTTGTAGTTGTTCTGCTTGTTGTTGTTGTTGTTGTTGTTGCGACAGCTACTACAATAGTGTTTGTTGTTGTTGTTGTTTGTAGTTGGTTGTAGTTGGTTGTTGTTGAGTTTGAAGTGGATGCCTACATATAGGGATAGCCCATATTACGTCCAGCCGCTGCTGCCGCCGCTGCGGCGGCACCAGGTGGATAATTCGTGGCATATTGCGGTGGTATGCCCATGGCGGCCGGGCCAGCGGTTATCATTAGCTGCGGCTCCATCTGAATGATGTTCTTATGCTCTGTGGTGTCGTCCTCCTTCTCGCGCTGCGCCTCGTTCAGTTCCAGCTTGTCCACCTTGGTGGTGTACTCCCGCAGCACCTGCAATACAATTGGAATGATCAGTTTGACACCCACACACACACACACACACACACACTCACCTGTATCAAGTAGGGCATGGCAAAGTCCATGATCTTGTGCTTCCATGCCAACTCCAGTATGACGTCGGGACGCAGCAAGTCGTAGCACTGAGGGGGGGAGTAGCACATGGATTAGTCCGATTACACTGGGATATAGTGATATATATATCTCACCTGATATAGACATGCCGCAAAGCAATCGTGTGCATTGCGTTCGAGGAACCAGCCCAGCAGCTCTTCGGCGATCTCCTGCTTGCCGGACTCGGCAGCATACTCCATGGCATCCTTGTACAGTTTGTCCTTCTTGCACAGCTCCACGCTCTGTTTCCAGCGATTGTTGCCTGTGGAGGAGGAATCAAGAAGAATGTGAGTACAACCCAATCGATCGTTGGATTAGACAATCCTCCCTTACCCTTGTAGAGATAGGCGGCAATGCGACGGAATTCGGTGAGCTCGTGCTTCTCCAGCTTTTGCGCCAGCGCAATGGTGTCGAAGTTGTCGAAGCCATCGATGGAATTGCGCAATCCCTGGTAGTCCTCCTCGTCGATGAGCAGGCCATTAAGTGCTTCGTTAATGGCCTTATTGTTGAGGGACTGCACAGAGCGTAGATATGGTTTCACCAGCGGCAGGTAGCCCGTCTTGGAGAAGGAGCTAACGGCACGTGTGTGATCCATGCGCGGGGCCAGCACCAGCAGCATGTCGTTCAGCAGCAGCGGCTTGAACTCCAGATAGAACTCGATGGCCTTGTAGTAGAGCTCGATGTTGGCCACCTTGGTGATGATGTCCTTGAAGTGACCCTCGCGCCAGGCCTCTGTGGGATGCGACATCATGGCCAGCACGGCGTTGTCGTACTCCTCGTACTTGTCGTAGAGGAAGACCAGCTCCGACCACAGATGCGCCGACTCGGCGGCACGCAACACCTTCGGTATGTTGACACGCGACCAGAACAGCTCCAGGTGCTCCCGCATCTTGGATGGCTTGAACTTCGAGTAGAGTATGGCCAGCTCGCTGAACATGCCCATGTGGGCACGCTCCAGCCCCAAGGCCGACTCGAGCAGGGCAATCAACTCCTCAAAGTATCCGCGATTCTGATAGTAGTTGATCAGATCCTCCAGCTCATCGGCGTGCACCACGATGTGCAGACCGCACATCTGGGCCAGACGGAACTCCTCGGCATCCACGCAGGCGAAGCACACCTCCTTCCAGGTGCGCGTCGAGTTGGCCTTGCGGGCCGAGTCCACGGCGCCCTGGAACTCCTTCAGATACACCAGCGTGATGGCCAGGCGGGCGAAGTTGCTCACATTGTTGTAGAGCAGCTTGGCGGCATCGTACATGCCGTCGCTGAAGCAGCGATCGCCGATCTTCTGTATGTCCGCATGGTTCGGCCCGGAGATGAACTCCTCGAGATCGGCCAGACGACCGGTGCGGGCGTACGCATAGATCAGCTCGCTCTCAATGTACGATTCGCGCGCCTTCTTGCGGGCCATCTGCAGATAGCGCACCAGATCGTCCCACGACTCCTCCTTGCTGGCCACGTCGACCACATCCATGTAGGCGCTGGGATCGTCGGCCTTGATGTACGAGTCGATGGCCTCCTTGACCAGGCCCTGCTGCAGCTGTGCCTTGGCCAGCTGGGACCACACCGCCGGCTCATTGCAGCGCTCGGCGAACTCGTTGGCGCGCTCCAGATTGTTCACCTGGTCGATGAGCACCTGGATGGCCGAGGTGTTCGCATCGAACTTCTTGAAGATGGCGAACGCCTCCTCGTACAGATGTGTGCTGATCGCAATGTTGGCGATGTCGGGTGCATCATAGTTGTCCAGCCGGTTGATGTAGTCCATGACACGGGTGCGATCCGCCTTGATGGCCGTCAGTATGAGCAGATTCTGGAGATTGCGATGATCGCTGAACACGGACGAGTCGAGTATGATCTTCTCCAGCAACTCGATCAGTTCGTTGGGCAAATCGGCCGTCATGAATGCCTTGACCGTCACCGAGATGTCATCGGGATCCTGGGTCTCGGAGAGTGCCGTCTGCACCACCTGGTCGATCAGTTGACGCTTGTACGGATTTGCCTCGGACAGCACCTCTGCCCAGAGATCGGCGTCACGTCGTCCCACCAGATAGCGCGCCTCGCTCTTGAACAACGAGTTCTCATTGCAGACGGCAATCAGCTCCCGATCGCACTGACCCCGCTCATAGGCGACGCAGGCCAGGTGGGGATCACGCTTCTCGCAGTAGCGTCCCACGACGCGACTGTCGTAGTACTGATTCTCCTTGAGGAAACGCTCCGGATTGTTGTTCGAGTCAATGTAGATCTTGGCCAGGGCATTGTGGGTGGCCGGCTCGACGCAGCCCTCGTGGACACGCGACTCCAGCCAGGGCAGCAGCAGCTTGAGGCGATTGCGCTTCTCCACCTCCTCGACCAGCTCATCCGTGGAGAACTGTCCCTTGACCACGAGTATCAGATTCTTGATAATGTCCTCGCTGCAGTCCACATCGAGCAGTCCCCCGACGACGACCGGCAGGCGCGTGGGATTCACCTTCTGCACATAGATCTCGATGTACTTCTGCAGATTATTGCGGTACAGATAGAGGACCAGATCGTGCACGAAGTCGAAGCGATCGCAGACGATGATCAGCGGCAACTGATCCGTCAGCTTGGCCTCCTTCAGGAAGTTCTTCACGCGCTCCGGGTTGTAGCAGTTCGACTCGCGGCAGATGCGCTCCACCTCCTTGATCTGGTTCGTCTTGCACGCGGCCTGGATGTACTTGAAGTGCACCTCCGGATCCTGCGAGAAGTTGACGATGCTGCTCAGGAAGTAGAACAGTCCGTCGTAGCTCTTGAAGCTCTCGAACAGATCGATCAGCGCCTTCGTGGTCAGCTGCTCGTGGTACTTGGTGGCGATCTGCACGCAGATCTGCAGATTCTGTCGCAGATTCGCCGTCAGCATGGCCTTCAGGCACTCCAGCGAGTCCTCCACGCTCAGCGTGCCGAAGAAGCTGACCAGCCACTCGGCGTTCAGCATGTGCGTGTGGACCACCGCCCGCTTGATGTCGTACAGATCCGTGTAGTGCTCCAGGGCGCGCTGCAGCAGGCCCGCCTTCTCGCACAGCTGGGCAATGTGGGCACGATCGTAGTGGGTGAACATGGCGTTGCCCAGGATGGCATCGGCCACCTGCGGTGCCGACAGCAGATTCATCTCCAGCAGACGCGTTTGCAGTGCTCCCTCCGCCGGGCGATTGTGCTTGAGGGCGTCGAGCAGGAATGCCGTGCACTGCTGCACCATCGAGTGCTCCATGAAGATGTCGACGATCTGGTTGATGTCCGCCAGCGGCTCCTCCTCGGCCACCAGCATGGAGGCGAATCCGGCGCCCTGCTCGGGACTGCTGCGCATCACGGAGCGCAGCAGGAAGATGTAGTCGGGCGTGTAGTTGACCTTCTTGGCATAGAGCACGATCTTCTGGAACTGTCCGGTCTCCGCAAAGCATTGGATCACCTTGTTGGGCACATTGGCGCGCAAGTAGATGGACAGGGAGAGGGTCAGATCGGACGACTTGACCAGATCGCCCAGCTCCTCGCTGCACTCCAGCTTCTCCTCCTTCAGCCACTTCTCGCACAGCTGCTTCTTGCCCTGCAGCAGGACGGGACGGCACAGCTCCAGCGACTCGAACTTGTTCAGCTTACCCTGATCCAGGAGGATGCCGAAGTACTGGAGCAGCGGCGGTGTCGTCGATCCGGCGGGCGTCTGCACCTGCTGGAAACGCTGTATGGTCTGGGGTGTGCGCAAGATGCCCTTGGGAGCCAGTGCAGCCACCTTGGCCGCCTCGGCATACTGGCCGGCGGTGAAGAGCTTGTTGAACTTGCGCACAAACAGATCCTCGGCGCCGGCGAGATTGTTACGCACGGCCATGCGTAGAGCCAGATCCGGATTCTGTAGCACCGTATTGATGTACGGTATGATCTGTTCCTCGTCGACGGTGACCGACAGCACCTGTCCCTTGCGGTTGACGCCAATGATGCCGCCGCTCGCCTCGTGTGGCGCCGTCACAAAGATCGTCTCGGCGGAGATGCGGTTCATGTAGATGCAGGTGGCCGTCTCCATGTCGTAGAGGTGAATGTAACCGTACTTGGTGATCAGATAGATGGTGTCGTACTTGGGCGAGACCTGCATGGCCACCGGGAAATCGTTCTGTGCCTCGGGCGGAAAGAAGACGTCGACCGCCTTCTTGGGGAACGGCTGGTTGCCACTGGGCGGTGTGCCCACCTCAATGATGTGCAGCTTGCCGCCGGTCGAGGTGCGCACTGCGAAGCAGAAGAGCGTCGTCGGCTCCTTGTTGCCCTCGATCTTGAATGTGGCAAAGCTGGCGGCGTGTCCCTCAATCGCCTGCGACACCTTGCGCTCCACGGAGTACAGCTGCATCGCTCCGGCCACGCGACTGGGCAGCGCCGAGATGCCCACCAGGAGCAGCCACTGCTGTGAGGCATTGCAGCGATAGTTGATGATCTGGCAGCCGTTCAGCGAGGAGTGGCGGTCGAACATCTTCTGTGGCATCGAGTCGCCCTCCATGGACCAGTGGTACACGCTCGTCTCCGTCACCAGGGCCAGCGTGTTCAGCGATATCCACTTCCAGAACACCACGTCCTCGCTCATCGTGTGCGACTTCATCTTCGACTTCATCTCAATGTTGAAGATCTGCAGCGTCTTTTGCGCTGCGGGAACAAGAGATTCGATTAGACTCCTTCCACATGGCACTGGCCTGATCCTACTTACCTTTCAGCGCAATCACCTTGCTGGCCGGATTCATGATGGCCGAATCCGCCGATATGGGACGACGCGTGGGATTCGCCGAGTCGTTCATGTCGATGATGACCACCTGGGCCGTGTCGTTCGCCTTCTCCCGCACACAGATGAACTTGTCCGACTCCATTGTGAGCGTGCTGAAGGTGAACGAGTTCGGGTTGATGCCGACATTTGTGAGCTGAAAGGAGCAGAGCAAACATCGATTAGCACATTATCTATCACTATATTCTACAAGTTATAATTGAAAAGGCAAAAACTATAATCAACGAGAGCGCCACAGTCGGACGCAACCGACAGTAGGAGAGCCTGTACTTCGATTCGCCCTGGGCGTCGATAATAGCAGCAGCATATATAGTATGTACATACTACATATGTACGGCAGTAGTATATATGTATGTACAAATACTCACATCACTCAAAGATCACGCATACGCCCTATTGCCTGTACTTGATTAGCTAAAAGAGGGTAGTTTTTCATTACAACAAATTCGGGAAAGCTACAGTCGGACGACAGTAGGAGACAATAACCAATAGTCATACATATGTACATTTATACCCACAATCAAAGATCACGCATACGCCCTAGTGCCGGCGTACACTGTGACTTCCCCCCTCCCCCAGCCAAATGGCTAGTATACGAAAATGATTATCCCATATCCTGGGTGTTTATTATCCGATTGGGCTGCAAATCGCACCAAACACTCAGCGCACCTAAAGCTTTATTCATGCAAAGAAGGAGTCCAGTGACTCTAAAACTGTACACCCTAAGAACATATTTGCAAATTTGAGGCGGAGGGGAATGAAGTATCAAATTATATATACTATATATACCTTGTGGGGTCTGCCACGCCTTCTGCTGCCTGTTACATTTCAGAGTTGCACAAACCTAATAGACCCTTTTGCACTTTAGTACAGGTTCTCATTAATAAAGAAATAATACAGACTTGCTCGCTAGTCGGGCCATTATACTAATAGAACTTACTAACCCATAAGTTGTAGTACTAATTACTACTGATCTTAATCAGGGCTAGACATTAGGCATGTTTGTATGCCCCTCTTATCACTTAATCGCCAGCGACCTGACCTCCACTCTCCCCCCTCCCTCCCCTCCATCTATGCAATTTAATTACAGCATTTTTCCTTATGTCTGCAGTTTGATTTAATGTAAAACGCAATTGTTAGCCCCCTACCCCTACCCCTCGCCCACCCCACCTCTCTCTCCTCTCTCTCCTCTCTCTCCTCTCTCCCTCTCACAGTGATCGACGCGAAAAGTTCAAGGTTTTGCAATCGCTTAATCGATGCGATGCTATCTTTCGCCAAAATTATATTTCCCCGTTGTGTGTGTGTGTGAGTGTGTGTGTGTGTGTGTTAGTATTAGTGCAATGCACTCGAGAACAAAGAATCAGCGTGCTAATGAATGAAAGAAACAAAAGCAAATGTCGAGAGCAACAAAACGAAATGCTGATGAAGGAGGATGGTGGGAGGGGGGGAGGAGACAGAAATAGCCGTCTCTAAATGGCAGCATTATAATTGCTTGAAAGAGTGAACCATGTGCATAGAGTGTGTTCTATTATCAGTGAGAGACAGGGCATGGTTAAGTGAGGTTAGGTAGAGCCGGTTAAGTGAGGTTAGGTAGAGCCGGATGGGATCGTATCCCTCCCATAGACCTAGTGGTCCATTGTGATAATACAGGGCATAGTTTGATAACATTGTATCCATCTAATGTGAAGTCAAAGCAAACACATTACACTCTCATTTACTCCATAATTATTCCCGTTATTTAGTTAGTAGCTCTGACTAACAGGCAAGTATTTTGTTCACTCTATCGAACACTTGTTTCCCTTTTGCACATGAGTTTGTGATAAGACAGTGCAGATAGTGTGGCAAGTAGCTCTTCTCCTTATCAGCACAGTTGGGGAGGGGCAGGGGGGCATGTGGCATATGTCATGTGGCATGTGGCATGTTCGGTGCCTGGCACAGACAGACAAACTGACAACTGACGACTGACTTGGTGTTGGATCAGGCACATTTAAACGCAGATATCTCGGAGAGTAATTAAACTACACTGTACGAAATATTTGCCAAGATTTGACACTCTCTTCTGTCTCTTTATCGCTGACATTTCGCTTGAGTTTCTCTGTGATAAGGAAGCATGTTTATCTGCACATCAAGTGCGATATTGAATGTGATACTGACTGCTTCAAATGTATAATGTATAAGTGAATGTATAATGTATAATAATAATGTGTAAATGAATGTATAGTAATAATGTATAATGTATAACTGAATGTACAACAATAATGCACAATGTATAAGTGAATGTATAATGTATAATAATAATGTATAACTGAATGTACAACAATAATGTATAAATGAATGTATAATGTATGATGTATAACTGAATGTATAACAACAATGTATAGTGTATAACTGAATGTATAATGTATAATAATAATGTGTAAATGAATGTATAGTAATAATGTATAATGTATAACTGAATGTACGTACATATCTTGTTTAGTACAACTACTAACAACTACTAATGCCAATACTCTGACCACAGATTACTCATCACAGCGTGTGAATCGAGGGGCGTCTAGTATAGGCAGATATAGTCAGTTTATACACACACACACACACACACACACACACATACATACATACAGACGGTACATATCGATTTATTGTTTACTTTTTGGCGTGTTGCTCTGTGTGTGTGTGTGTGTGTGTGTGTGTGTAGAGCACATACTATAATCGAATTTACGCGCAATACACAGCAACAACTATTGATCAACTTTGACCTTTTCTTGTGGCCATAATAAAGAGTCATGGATACAGATACAGATAACGCATAGTGTTGGCTTTTGGTTTGTTTAAACTCTACTCTCCATATGCCGTGTGTTCTGTGTGCCGTTTTCACTTTATTCATGTCAATTACAAATTAACATATGCTCGCTCTTCGCAGAGAGAGGAGGAGGAGGTGGAGGAGGAGGAGGGGAGTCAGCATGCTCTCCATAATCAAATTTAGTTTATACGCCCTCTCTAACTACACCCCCCTCCCCCTACCCCTCCCCACACTGATGGCCCACTTTCGCACAGTGTGTGGACCACGTCGTGGACTGGGCAGGGTGTCTCGCCTAAGAGTATGATAACAAATTTCACCATATGGAGGAAAGTGAAAAGAAATGCTACAACATGCGAGCTGAATGTATATATACATATATAATATATATGTATGTATATATATAATATTTTCTAATCATATTTTGAATATTTTCTTATAATATTTAAAATATTACAACAAAAATAATACAAATTTCATTCAATATATCAAGTCAAGGGGTAGAGTGTTTCACATTCGATGTCATAAATGTCGCCATTTTACAGCACAGCATGGAAAATGAGACCGAACGATAAGATAACAGACAAACACAAAAATCGCCTTCAAAACTGAATCACCCTAATGCGCCGACATGGATACAAGTGAAATTAACAATGACGCTTGGCTGGCGCTGACGACGACGACGACGACGACGTTAAACGATATGGGCAGCTTCATTTGTACAAACCTACACACATACATACACACATACAACAGATGTATGCGTATGCACGCACATAGTAACTGTAAATAATACTCACACACACACACACACACGGGCGAAATGTCTTTGATTTATTCAATCAAAACGACAAGAAGAAGAAGAAGAAGCACAGAGCGTGGCTAAGCTTAAGTTACATGCGAAGCCTGTGGTGAATTTGTCACATGCAGTCAGACTAATTCACCACAGCGCATAGTTGTACATAGTAGTAAGAGAGTGGGAGCAAAATGTGCAGAGGAACACACACACACACACACATACACAGACACGAAATGTCTTTGATTTATTCAATCAAAACGACAAGAAGAAGAAGCACAGAGCGTGGCTAAGCTTAAGTTACAACATGCGAAGCCTGTGGTGAGTTTGTCACATGCAGTCAGTCTAACTCACCACAGCGCATAGTTGTATGTAGTAGTAAGAGAGTGGGAGCAAAATGTGCAGAGGAAACTCGTAACATGTTGCTTTTTCTTCTCCTTTTGTGTGTGTGTGTGTGTGTGTGTGCATATTTAATGCATGTAATTTGAACTGTTTAACAGTAAAAACAATGCTGCATTTTCTTTTTGCACTGAAAAAGCCAAGAGCTAGCAGCTAATTACACTGTAACCGGTTTGGTCATACAACAATACACCACAGCATGCGTGTGTGTGTGTGTGTGTACAGGTGTGTACATATGTATGTATGTATGTACAGCTGTGTGTGTTTGTAGGAGCCGGCGTTTGGCACCGGCTTGCGCTTTGATTTCAATATGCATCTATAACAGTTACATTCGCTTGTGCAGCTAACGGTGCATATGCACCAAGCCATCCAGAGAGGAGAGTGTGTTAAAGAGAGCAGAAAATCATGCAGTTGTAGCTCAGTGTTTTGCTTCTTTCTTTTGTTACTTTTCCCTGCCAACTGCCAACTTTATCAGCAACAAATTCAACACACACACACGCACACACACACACACACAGCGATAAACAATGAGAGCAACAAAAGCTGTCAGTTGTGAGCGCAAGCGGCATCTGCCTTCCTGCCGGCTTAGCTCGTGAATGACTCATGGCCAGTGTTGCCACCCACTACTGCTATTAGTAATCAATTATAGCTAAATGCGCTAAAACTGTCGTTTATCGATTGCCTCTGAATGAAAAAAAGCTAAAAAGCCGAGATGTCTCCAGTTTAGCTAGAAAATGGCTATTGTGTCAACACTAGGCTGCGGCAAATGACTGTAACGCTTAACTAGACATAAATATAGATCCATGGAGTCATACTAAAAAAAGGCTAAAGATTTATTCGAACTGAAGAGAAACCAGAGTACACTAAAAAAAAAAACTAAAATGAAATAAAATAAATATGTAAATATAAAAAATAAAGTAAATTGTGCTAAAAGCGATCTTCTAAGAATCTGCTTTGTGGGAATTTCCAACAAGTGGTTCTTCCTATAAGAATACACACACACACGCATGCACGCACTACGCTCTGTGTGTGATCTCTGCAGTGCGCTCTCACGCGCGCTCTCTCTCTCTCTCTTTCTGGATATCAGTTGAGTTCGCTTCGCTTAGTTAGTAATTTGAGTTAGAATGCCTAACTAGTGTTACACTCACCTGTAAGTGCTCTTGAAAGCGTATGGGTAGCGGTTGCGTCATCTTGACTGCCTGTTGTGGCTCTCTCTCACCACTCTCTCTCGCTGGCTCACGCGACTCTCAGCAAGTTGGGAAATTGTTGTTGCTGCTGCTGTGTTGCTCCTGTTAGATTACACTCGCACACACACACTGCTGTTATACGTTCCTTGACGAGTTTAAGAACGGAAAAGAATACTGTTGTTGTTGTTGTTGTTGTTGTTGTTGATGTCAGCGTCAGTGTTGACGTCGACGTTGCCGATTTTCCTTTAGTTGAATGCTCTTCCCTTCGGTCGTTCGTTGTTGTTTGCTTTTTATTTACTGTTTGTTTTCGTTTCGATTTTGTTTTTCAAGTTTTGTTTGACACACCAAAAACTGCGCAGAGCAAAAGGAAAAGGAAAAGCTGTGAGTTCTCTGTACATTCAACTCGAATACGACAGCAATGGCAATGGCAAACGGCACCCAGTCGTATTTGTTTCTATTACGAGCACTATTAGAAAGTGAGCGCCAGCGTTACCGCCTCTCAAAACAATAGAAACACGTAAATATATATTTTCCCCACACACACACGCACGCACACCGTAATAATTAGCAATAAATTATGTTTAGCTTGAATTATTCACTTGCATTCGCTCCGAGGCAAGAGATTATATGGGAAGTATAATTAATGAAACGACATGGGCGACAACACTGACAGACACACACACACACGTACACAGAGAGAGCGGCCCCTATGGTGGGTTACGGCGAAACACACCACAGCTAAGCGCTTCTGTATTAGTGCATGACAAAGTCAAATATTGAAATGTCAAAATGCGCGCCGCACCAGTGTGACCACACTGCAAGTAGGAAAACATTAGGAAAACCCTGCTCTGTGTTTAGTGACTGCTCTTAATTCAAATTGCAATTCTTTCACTTGAATGTGAATGTGTGTGTGTCGTTTGTTTGGATGCGGAGGCAACACTGCTGCTTCCTCCTAGTCCACCACACTGTCAGCCATGTTGAGTTGCGCTCCGACACACTTACTCATACGCACGCACACTAGTGCGCTTCGTGCATTGACATATGTGCGTGTGTGCGTGTGAGAGCAGTGAAAAAATTGCTTTGTATTCAAGAAAATAAAAGAAAAACACTTTTTGCATTGATTTTTGCCACGCAGCAGTATTTACAACATCTCCAATGGGAAATCTGCCCAAACTCGCTCATGCAGCGCCCCCTAATTGCGCGCATAATATCGCACAACGCTCTGAACACGTATGCCACATAAACAAAAAAGAAAATGTTAACATGGAAAACACCGCCCACAAAACACTTTTGAGTCAGGCATAGATGCGAAAATGCCGTCTTTTCTGTGAATTTTCCTTCTCTTTTGGGATTTGTGGCGTTAGTACGCCAGCTTTAGCATAGTTTCTTGTGTTATGATCGTAAGATTGTGCATATTTTATTTTTCAGGTTGAATCCAAACGACGATGACAAAAATCAGTTCATTTTTTCCTGCATTTTGTTGGGGGAGAGGTAGTGGGGAGAGCGTACCAGTTTATTTGCTGTTGATTAACAATTGCACGTCTGCACAAACACACGACGATACGATTCACATTGAACTCTTAACACATTATTCTTATTCGTTAAAAAATACACGAAAGAGCAAAAATTACATCGAAAAAAAAATTACGAATGAGACGATGTCGGGCCACTGCAAGTTAGAGATGCACGGAAAATTACATCGATATTTCGCTCATGCAACCCTAATCGAGTGCAATTATTCGAGCTATCGTTTAACTATCGATTGGCTACTCTCCCATCGATACACTGTTACCACATGACAATTTATTTGTGCGTTTAGAATTAATAAAAATAAAAGAGCCAACGGAAAGAAAAACCGCTAAATCAACATCGAAATAAATAAACCAGTAAATTTCGCAGCGACGAAATCTCGAATAAAGCTTGCGGTTGAATTTTGAACCTTGGCGCATTCTGTTAATAACAGAGCACACAACAGGGCAATTTTATCGACGTAAAGAGCCAACGCATAAACAGCGCCAATTTTGAAGTATACAAATAATATAAATACAATTTCAGAATTTTAGTAATTATAAAAGAAACCAATAAACTGTCCATCAAACAATTAGAGTTATGCGTAAAATCGATTACCGATTTACTCCTGGCTTAACAGAACTGACTCCACATGACAAACACGCAAATTGCTAGTTGAACGTAACAAAACTATCGCGCATCACCAGTTCTAGAAGCCGCCGAGCAGCGCATAAAGTTGGCAGTGCGCAAAGTAAATTTTACTTAAATATTCAGTTTAAAAACGTATTTAAGCAGCCACATATTGAACAAACTCCATGCTCGCGATGGTCAACTGAAGCTAAAGCGTTAGTTCTTTTTGTTATTGACTGTGTAAATAATGTAGCGTGCACTGACAACGCTACACCGCTGCAATCGTTGACGTTCAAAAAAAACACGCGCGTTGCGCGTCGTATGAAATTATATTCAAAAGTTGTTTGCTCTGTGTGTGTGCATGTGCGTGTGTGTGCTAGCTTTATTAAACATTTAACATTGCGAAAAATCAATACGCATTGTGTTCGTAAGTCGTTTCGTGTGTGCCTGTGCCTGTGTATGTCTCATGTCTACGTCGTGTGTATGTGTGTGTGTGTGTGTAACGTAAGGCTTTAGCATAAGATTTTTGTTAAACAAAAAGGACGCGCACCGAACAACCCCGGGCAAGGTGGAACGGGCAGCCAGGCGCTCAGCGAAACACGCTAAACGAGGTAAAAACAATGTTACATCTAACACTCATACATATGCATGTAATATGTATGTGTGTGTGTGTGTGTACATCCTTGCAACTAAATATAAACAGTCGGTGCTGTCTCTATGCCACACATAAATAATTCGCAACATGCCGCATGTGTGTGAGTGCGTGCGTGTGTGTGTGTGGATTGGTTTCATATTTGTATTGTTGTTGTTTAATTGATGCCTTTGTCTCTGCCCCAACTTCATTTCCACCAGCGAGTGGAATATGCATAATTTGCGCCTGCCGCGACGCTCTGCTGCTCTCCCCCCTCCCGGCTTCTTCTTATTTATTTAGTTTCTCATTTCTCTTCATTTTTGTTTCTTGCGATTTATTTTGCCCACACAGAACGCACAGCCATGCAACACACACACACGCACACATGCATAAACAATCCACTGTCTGTGATTCCTTTTTGCTCTTCGTTCTGTTGTTGTTGTTTTTGTTTGTTATTTTGACATGGTTCGCTCCTTCAAGAAACGTCGTGTACAGCCAAACAGTGTGAGAGCGCGTGAGCTATCGCGGCCTCTCTTTTGCCTCGCACTTCGTCTTTTGGTTATATCAGGTCTCCTGCAGCGTTTTTGCATGCAACCAAACCAACCAACCGACCAAGAAATAAACCAACGCAACGTACTAAAAGTTGCATGCAGTTATTCATCGATAATTAATATAATGGAAATTACTGTTCACTTCGAAAAATTAGCACATCGTTTATCTCAGTGTCTAGGATCAGTTTTAATGCTTTGAAATTAACGCCTCTGTGCTAACATTAGCAAGCTAACTGCTACATAACTACGATCGCTTATCGATAAACGTAAGCTGTGCGTGCCGATTGTTTTTCTTTTTTTTGCTTTTGCTTTGTTTATTTTTGCTACGCACATGTTCATGTGTGTGTGTGTGTGTATGCACTAAAAGTTGTTTTTACAGCTGCGAATCAATTGAAAGCAAACATTGCGCCAACTCCCATGCATGTAAATATGTATGTATGTATATTCTGCAGCAAGTTGGCAGCGCCAGTCTGGCGCGCAATTTTAATTATTTAAATAACCCCTCTATAGACACACACACACGCATACATTTGCATGCTAAAATTAAAACAAGTTTTCAACCCCCAATTATTAAAATTATTACAACTTGGTTTATTTTATTCTGCCTGCTCTGCGCTCTCTCTTTTCGCATTGTTGCTGTGGTGTCTCCTCCATGGTTTTAGTGCTATTTTTGTGTAACAGTCTCCTTTGTGTGTGCCGCTGCCGCTGCGCCATCGTCTTTGCCATACAAATGCACACACATACATACATATCACACATGCATCTGTGTGTGTGTGTGTGTTTAGTAGTGCCTTTTATTGTTGCTTCCTTTTTGCTGGAAAATGTTGTTGTTTTTATTGCTACGGCCAATGCTGTTATGCGTGCGTGTGTGTGTGTCTGCTGTTGATGCCTTGCTCATGAGGAGTAGGAGTGGCAGTGCGATGCTGTTGGGCTTATTCTACTGCGCACTATTTACGCAGCAGTTGATGATTTGCTCATGATGAAGGAAAATCGTTCAAGTAAATTTATAACTGTTGTTTTATTGATTTTCAACTAGCTATAACTACATATGTCTATATTGAACAGTTTTCATTTGTTTCGTTTTATTCGTTCATTCGCCTTTGTTGTTTAACTTATTTTCGCCTTCCTTTTCGCTGTGTTGTCCTCTGGTTGCAGTGCGGCAACAAACAGGTGTAATCACACTGTGCAACAGTGATGCAAATTTATGCTGCTCCCTTTGCCTGGCACCCACTGTAAACTCGTTCTAAACCGGTTTTGTTAAATTATTTAGATTTGATATAAAACATTGCAATATAGAAGGTATTTATTACTAATGTACAGTAGAACTTCCCTATAATGTACCAGAAAATCACTTCATTATATAGAAACTTCATTATACAGAAATGATATTTTTGAAATGAATCAATTCATAATAGGGAGAGCTTCACTGTATTGAAGTTCACTATAGAGAGGTTCGACTGTAACTGCAAACTATAATAGTAACTAAATTAAATGTGTAATTATTATACATTTTCATTATAATTATTTCAAATTTCAGTTTGAGTATGTAATCTGAAGTGTTCTTTTACTTTGTTACACATTATACATTAGTATTTACCACTGTGCAGCGCATTGTTCCTTTTTGCTCATTTCCTTGCTCACAGCGCAAGCGCGCTACACACACACACACATGCACGACTTATGCTCTCGCTCGGTGTCTGTGTGAGTGCGCCATGCTCCCTTGTTTTTTGTTGTTCCTGCTTTGCTCGTTGCTTCCTTTCGAAAATGCTAAAGTAAAGTGCTCAAAATTGCTCTGCAGAGACAGCATATTTGCACTTTTCTCTCTCCACACACACAAACACAAACACACTTGCTCAGCAGCAAACACAACGACGACAACAACAACAAGGAGATGAAGAAGAAGAGGCAGCCTGTATGCTTCGTGCTGCTCTACGTCTTTAGCGTCGCAGTCGCCGTCAGCGTCGCTGTCAGCGTCACTGGTGCTGCTGCTGCTGTTGTTGTTGTTGTTATGCTTGGTTTTTATTACTTTACTTTTGCAGTATAATTCTTTGTCTTTTTGACGTTTGTTTAATGCAAAAAAAAGAGAAGAAGAGAAGAAGCAAACGGAAGGCAAGACAGAGAGCATACCAAGAACAGGCAGACACACACACACACACACAATAACAGAGATGCCAAAAAGGAAGAAGAACAAACTAAATTTTTAAGCAGCAAATTCAGACAGACACCAGGCAGCAGGAGTCTGTACGAGAAACACACACACACACACATACATACATACACATACATACACACATACATACGCACGTACATATATATTGTTTTTGCGCAACGCGCGTTTGTCACATTGCAAAAAGGAGACGCCGACTGCTGAGAGCGAGAGTGAGAGCGTGCGAAGCGGTGAGCGTAAGCAGGCGAAGAAGGAGAGGCAGGAGAAGTAGGAGAAGGAGAAGGAGTAGAAGAAGGCGCATTTAACAAAACTCATTCAAACAAACAAGTAAATTTTTGTTGCTTTTTGCCTCACTACAATTATTATTGTGTTTGCTTTCGGCTAGAGTAGAAGCAGGAGCAGCAGCAGCAGCAGCCGGAAAAATCTCAGTTTTCACCATCAATTTCTCAATTTCGCAATTTACAATTTACAATTCTTTTGTTTATTTTGTAAATCGGTAAATACAGAATCCGTTAGAACTGCTTCTTGATTTTATGTCCAAGTATTTGCAGAGTGTGTGTGTGTGTGTGTGTGTGTGTGTGTGAGTGTCTGTTAACAAATGTCCTTGACAAGTGGCGGATGAAAAAGAATAATCAGTGCACTACCTCCCCTCCCCCCACCCGCACAGCGTGAGTGAATAGCTCCATGCCATGCAAATGAACTGTTATCGAATAAGTGCAAGAGTTATCGAATGTATCAAGAGAATAACTGCACACACGCTTGAATGAACGAATGCTTGCGAGTGTTATCGGAATGAATGAGTGAGTGCATAGCGTAACAATGAATGAGTTCGTGAGTGCGTGTGATTACTATGCTCAAATGAGTGTGAATGAATGAATGAATGAGTGCACTCAAATGAGTGGGTAGTGAGTGTTGACGAGTCAGCGATTGATTGAGTCTATTCATATTCACATCTACTCATTCATTCAACTGTGCAATCGAATAACCCCGTATTCATTTCTCTTACAGATAGAAAAAGGAGAAAAGAAGAGAGATTGAAGTGAAGTGAATGAATGAATGAGTGCACTCAAATTAGTAGTGGGTAGCGATTGATTGAGTCTATTCATATTCACATCTACTCATTCACTCAACTGTGCAAGCGAATAACCCCGTATTCATTTCTCTTACAGATAGAAAAAGGATAAAAGGAGCGAGATTGAGCGAGCACCCAAAGACACAGAGATCTTCCGGTAGAACTTCCATTGGGCGCAAGAGTGGACTGATCGAAAGCGGACGAACGGAGGAGACGGATCGGATCGGATCAGATCAAGATGAGCGTCTCCACGCAGGAGTTCTGTGTGCGATGGAACAGCCATTTGGGCAGCATCGGTGCCGCCTTCCCACAGCTGTTGGCCGGCCAGCGTTTCGTCGATGTGACCTTGGCCTGTGAAGGTCACCAGGTGCACTGCCACCGCCTGGTGCTGGCCGCATGCTCCACGTACTTTGAGGCCATACTGGCCGAGAACCCGTGCAAGCACCCGGTCATCATACTGCCCAGTGAGATCAAGCTCTGGGAGATCCAGGCCCTGGTCGACTTCATGTACAAGGGCGAAGTGAATGTGACGCAGGCGGGATTGGGTCAGCTGTTGCGCTGTGCCGAACAGCTGCGCATACGCGGACTCTATGGCTCCGAGGCGGCCATCAACTACAAACAGCTGCAGCAGATGCTGCCCCAGGAGGCGGCGGGCACAGGGGCAGGGGCCGGCGGGGCAGGAGTTAAGATGGAGCAGCAGCAGCAGCTGCAGCCACAGCACGGACAGCTGGACAGCACGGAAACGGATGACACGGCCACCAACTCGACTACGTCAACAACCACCACTAGCACCACGGCATTGTGCAACAAACAGCAGCAGCAACAACAGCAGCAGCAGCAGCAGCAACGCCAGCGGCAGCAGACAAACGGCAGCAATGCACTGCAGCTGCAACTGTTGCAGCAGCAACAGCAGCAGCAGCAACAGACTATTGCCAACAACTCCAACAACTCAAACGCACCCACTGAGTACGATTCCACGGATGAGGCGAGCAACAACTGGACCGAGCAATACGACGACTTTGCCAACAGCAAGCAGCAGCTGCAACAGCTGCAGCTGCAGCAGCAACAGCAGCAGCAGCAGCAACTGCAGCAGGTGGACTGCAAGATCGAGGACGATCACAACTATGTGGCCCATGACGAGGACAACGAGAACAGCAGCAGCTTCGTCAGCCTCAATGCCAGCCTCGGCTGCGGCTCGGCCATGACATCAGCAGCTGCTGGTGGCGCGGGTGCGGGTCTGTCGCTGAGCATGGACGCGGACACACTGGACACATCGGCGCACTCGTCGTCGGGCGGAGTCCTGCACAATTCCATGGATGGTTATACCTCGTACAAGCGGGTGCGACGCTCGGAGGCGTCGCTAGCCCAGGCGGCCAAGTGCGTGTCCAAGGGCGAGACATTTCAGACCGTCAGCAACATGTTCAACATACCCGTTAGCACCATACGCTTCTACATGGCGCGCAAGGGCATCTTGCCGAAGCGGAAGCGTGGGCGTGGCGCCTCCCATGCCGGCAGCACCATTACCACCACCAGCAGCAACATGATGAGCAGCAGCAGCAGCGGCAGCAACACAACGAACCCCCCCGGCAGTGCTGCAGCAGCGGCAGCAGCAGCAGCGGCCACCTTGGCAGCAGCCACTACCTTGGGCAGCCTATCCACGGCGGTGGCACATCACCTGCCGTTGGATGTGCTGCAGTTGAAGCGTCTCACCAATGCCAGCAGCAGCAATAGTCCCACGGCAACAGCAGCAACTGCCGCGATGGCGGCGGCAGCAGCGGCAACCACGCCCACACTGGAGGTGGCCACCGCATCGGGTGTGCCCTTCCATCTGCTCAGCGATGCGGCGGCCTTTAAGCTCAGCGAGCAGCAGCAGCAGGCGCACATGATCTAACTGTAGCAGCAGCAGCAGCAGCAACATATAGCGTTGCTTTAAAAGCAACAACACACACTCGGAGCGAGCACAGTAAACGCTCGATAAGCTTGACAAGGGACGTTGAGACACATAAAGATACATATATATATGTATGTGTATTTACACACACTCAAATCTATATATGTATATATATATATACCGCCTATATACACTTAAGCTATTATATACACACTAGATTATACACACACACACACACATGCATCCGTGCATCCGTGCATCCATACATCCATATATATATATACATATATATTTTTAACGTTTTAACTGTAAACCTCTTCTTTTTGCCTTTAGTCAGTTTATACATTTATACGATTATTTGTATTTGGCAAAATTACTCACACACACACACACACACACACACTACTAATATTGGTCATTAGTGTTAACAATTGTATTATAAAACACATGCGTATTTCCATGTAGTTACTCCAACTAAACCTAATTATACACTTCAATATTTTTAAAGGAAAAACAAAACACAAATTACAGCAACACTTTGTGCAGTTAACAGACAGTACAATAACAATAAGTAGGACAAGAAACAAAGCATAACATACAACTTTTTTGCTTAATTCATTTACATTGCAATTCGTACAATTTCAATTTCAAAATGTTTCGGACTGTAATCGACGCGTGTTATCGATAAACACGCTGCTTAATTCATTCACATTGCAATTTGTGCAATTTCAATTTCAAAAAGTTTCGGACTGTAATCGACGCGTGTTATCGATAATGTCGATGTTACATACATACATACATTCAACTTTAATGTTGTTTTTATGTTGCGCCACAGCAATTTGATTGGAATTGCTTCTTCTATTTTAACTATACGCAAATAATTTAGGCAATCAGAAGCGCCTCAAACTATTGTAAAAATCAAACTGCAAATTAAATTTAACACAATGAAAACGTTGTATCAAAACTGTTAAGGCAGCTCGCTCCTCCTCCCTCCTGTAACATCCTGCAACTTGATCATACGTTATGCTTTTTATAAACTGTCGTTTAATTTATAAACTACACAAAGACTTGATACATTGATTTGTAAGTTATTATAATAATATTCATATGATATTCATTCGCTTTCAATATATTCTGCATGTGCATTTAAATTGTATAAAGACTTCCAAAAAGACTTTCTGTTTTTAACTGAATAATTTAACTTTTTTTTATATTTAAACCTTAATTTTTGTAAGAGAAGCAAACAAATTACATAACATAAAACACGACTCAGTCTTAAATGTTTGCCATATTTGTAATTTAATTGTATTATTAGAGCTTTTTTATTTTTCTATTGAAAAACAACTACGGTTTAAAGCTAAAGCATCTGATTTATGTTTAAGGCGAATAATTTAAGGAAAACTCGAAAAAGAAACAAAATTAATATATACGATTTTTTTTATAATTTAAAAATAGAACTGAACCTTCGAACACGGATATTCGTGCATCATTCACTTGTTGCCAATCTTCGTTTTGATCTCTCGATACTCGAAAGTCGAAAGTCGTGCATAGATACCGTTACCGTACGTACTATTGTTTGGCGCATATTACAAATGAAAACAAAACAAATACCTCGTATACACTGAGCATAAATAATAGTAGGCCCATAGACAAAGCAGACAAGCAGCATCAAGTGCACCGCAACACATAAGTTAAAGAATAACAAAAACAATAAACAAAAGCGGACAAACGCTTATTTTACACTCAACAAAACTCAACAAACTAACCAATTGTAATTAATTATAAAGCGAAAATGTTGTTACAATAGTCACTGAATCCATAGCAGGCGAGATACATATATAGTATATATATTTTTTTTAACAACCCAATTGTAAGATATGCAAAAAAGAAAACTAAAACTAAACTAAATGAAACAAATACAAAGTTGTGCTGCAGCTTGCTAATAAAGTATAAAGTAAATATATCTATTTTTACTAAATTGAAAATACATGCAACAAAAATCGATACTTTTTTTAAGCTGCATCCTGTAAAAACACGTTGAAATATACACGTAAGGCATGAGAATTAAAAATAATAAAATGAGTATATATAAAAAATATTAGGGACGTTCCCTCTCATATTCAAAACGAATCAAATGCGAGTATTATGTATTAAACACTAAAAAGAAACACATAAATGGCAAAGGCCTACAAATTATATATACACGTGTATATACATACTATATTAAAATACGTATATAGTATTATGTATTACAAAACAAAGAAGATAAACACGATCAGCCAACAAACGCGAATTATGTTATACCGCAAAGCAGTTAAACTTTATATATATAATATATATATAATACGAAAAACAACAGATTGAGATGGTATTTTAAATAAAAATTGAAGAAAAAAATATGTACAAAAAGTGGTTTTAATTTTCTAATTTGGCGGTATATACTATTCAAGTGTATCGATATACTGCAAACGGTGGCCACACTTGGCGTTTTAGTGCCATAATTGGTGCTTTATTTGTATGCGACGTATCGATATTTGCTGGGCGTGTGGAGTGTGCGATAGCAGCTGTTCTTAATCGATATTTCGAGTCTGTGCATCTCTGGCATTTCTGTTGTATCCACGTGAACGCGGCAACGCGGTCCAATATTAAAAATAATTTCGTCAAGATGAATGAGTTTAAGCCGCTGAATTCTCGAAGGTTTAAGCAAAAGGCACAGGTTGTCACTCCGGACACAATCTACTGGAATCGGTTGGCGGTAAGCCCAAAAATTACTTCGTTTCTGTGGTGTAATTAAAATTTGAGATCTATTTGCATTTTGATAGAAACCCGAACTGCTCAAGGAACACACAACTATTGACTATGTGGACTTCAGTCCCAGCGATCCAGATAATTTTGTACTTACGTGCTCGGTGCGTGTACAGATTTACAACCTGGTGACAAAGCTGGTGGTGAAGAATCTATCCCGGTTCCAAAAGACCGCATACGGAGCAACATTCCGTCAGGATGGTCGACTGCTGGCTGCCGGCGACGAGGAGGGACACGTTAAGTTGTTTGACACAACCAGCCGCAATATTTTGCGTCTATTCAAGGGACACAAGGCGCCCGTACATCGCACACAATTCACTGCGGATAAATTACAGTTGGCCAGCTTTTCGGATGATAAATCCGTGCGGCTATGGGATGTTGCCAACGAGAAGGTAGTGCAAACGTACGAGGATGCCCACAGTGACTATATACGTGCTGGTGCCATGCATCCGCAGGCACCGCACATGTTCATCTCCGGTGGCTACGATGGCAAAATAAATCTTTATGACACACGCGCTGAGACGGCTATAACACGCACCCTGGATCATGGCAGCCCTGTGGAATCAATGCTGTACCTGCCGAATGGCTCGATATTCATAACAGCCGGCGGCACACAGGTGCGCGTGTGGGACATGGTCAGTGGGTGTCGCCTGCTCACAACCATGTCGCAGCATCACAAGACCGTCACTTGTCTACGCTTGGGATCTGATGGCCGGCGTCTGTTATCCGGCGGACTGGACCGTCATGTGAAAATCTACGACGTGACCACATACAAAACCGTACACACCCTAACCTATCCCAATGCGGTGGTTAGTCTGGGCGTTGCTGCCAAGGATCAGGCTGTCGTCGCTGGCATGGTCGATGGTCTGGTGTCCATCAAACGTATGATAGTCGACAGTAAACCAAGTCACCTTAAGCAGATCAAATCCGAGCATCGAGAGAGTTACAAACCCGCCATCAAGGAGGATACCACGACTGTCACTAAGCCCGTAGATCACGCAATTAGCCGCAATCGCGTTGGACGACGTCAGCAAAAGTACGATGTATACCTCAGGAAATACGACTACAAGAAAGCCCTGGATCATGTCTTCAGTGCCAAAATCGTGGAGCATGCGCCAGAGCGTATAGTAGCGGTCATCACTGAGCTCTTGCATCGTCGCGGCCTGGAGCGAGCGCTCAAGGAACGACCCGAGGAGGTCATCATTCGATTCATCGATTTTCTCTGCGAGCACATTGGCGAGGCACGCTTCATGCGTCCGCTACTAAACGCCGCCAGCACAGTGCTCGACGTCTTCGATAATTCGGTGGTTGCATACAGTAAACAACTTGTCGATGCACTGGAGCGCCTCGGTGCGGTCATGCAGTCGGAGATTCAGCTCACGCGCGAGCTGCTGGAACTGAAAGGCGCCCTCGACATGATCATTGGCGCAGCCCTAGATAATAATGAGACCACAAACAAGATTAGCTTCATCAAGGCCGCCAATGCGCCGCGAATGCAGCCATCAAAGGCGGCTGAAAACTACGTGGTTATCGTAGATTGAAGGAGCTTCATATGCTAGGAATACGTACATATAAGAGTGCCTATTAATTAATCTTTTTTTATTGTATTTGTATCTGTATTTTATTATGCACATAATGCTCAATAATATGCTCGTACGATATATGTATATATTTACTGTTATATGTATATATATACTGCTAATTTCATACATGCTACATACATACAAATTTCTCGCCAATTACATAATGTACAAAGTCAAATTTTGCGTTTTCAATTATACAGAGAAGAAAAATCAAATCGTCAATCAAACTGTATCCATCATAATCGTTAGAAATGTAACACGGCTACAGTCGGGCGCAACCGACACAACGATGTGGGCATACCCCGTCCCCCTGCCCACTATTGAGAGGTAGAGTTAATTGTTTGTAAACTAGAGATGTTGATTAGCGAATTAAAAACAAACTGTAAATATTGTTTGAGTATTGATGACTCTCCAATAAAGATATTTTACTTGTTCCACAAAAAATCCTTGACTTTCTGCTTTTTGGATATATGTATAATCAACATCCCTTGAGTAATCTAATTGAAAACTGTCTCAAGTGGGGCGAGGAGGAAGGAGTATCGAACAGCTTGAGCTGTCCAGATCGCTGCTGTCGCTACCTCTGCTGCTGCTGCTGCCTGTGCCGCAGAGTTGGAGAGAATGTCGATAGGCCCTGTTTGGGTACTTTTACAAAGTGTCAGGGCCTAAACACTACAGACAGTAGTTGGTTTATCTTTTGGTGCTTACAATGTAATGTTCGTTTCGCTTATATACGCAACTTGATCAGCTTTTGTTTTACTTGGAAAGACGAATGTACAGTTAGACGTTTTAACCGCTGCTACATAATGTTTATATATATATACTTGTATATATGTTTGTATATAAAGTACAACTTTATCTTACGGCTAGAGAGAAAAAATATGTAGTTAAGACTAATAAAAATATTATTATATTAGACATATTACTAGGTTGCGACTTAACTACTTACAGTTTATGCATGTGTATATGTATACGTGAAGGTGTGTGTGTGTGTGTATTTCGTGTGTGTGTGTGTTGGTGCCTGTCCTTACCAGTCGTCGCTCCTCGCGTGAGCAGTGGCTTAGCAGCAAATGTAAACTTAACACGAGAGCGCACAGATCGCTGTTAATGCTACATTCATAGGTTAGGTTACAATTAATAGTTACAGTTACACATTTACAATTACATATACATACATATATTGCCATTACATTTACACGCAATTGGTTTATCGATAACCATACCGATAACTGTACAATCGTGAACTGTGAAGCGGAGAAGCAGCAATGAGGCGAAAGAGGCGAACACAAGGCCGAAAGTGCTTAGTGTGCTACATAAAACGAATTTTATATAAAAAAAAATCAAATCATATCAAATTACATACAATTAACAAAAGAAAAAACGGTGATAAAATAATAATTATAAAATAAAAACTTAGTGATAGTATGCATGCTATTTTATTTGTATTTCTTATCAGTACTAACGGAGTAATAGGAATATGGGACATGTGTGTGTGTGTGTGTGTGGGTGTGTGTTCTATGTATGTATATGTTTTGCATGTATATAAGCAAATGTTTACCTATCTATAGATATATATTTATATATGCGAATATTTATCGATTGATGTAACCAAATGTAATTGCAATTAATTCGATTAATAACTAATAAACAAAATTTATCTTCTTTTTTTTGTATTGTGAATGGCGGGTTCGTTTTTCTTGTTTCTTGTTTGTTGTTGCTGCTCTTGCCCATTCTCTACATTTGCTCTGCGTCTTTATGTATCTCTCTCACTCCTCGACTCGCTCGCTCTGTCTTCCTCTTGCGCTTGTTGTTCGCCGTCCTGCCTCACTCTTGCCCGTGCGGTGTGGTTGTTGGTGTTGGTGTAGATGTTGTTGTTGTTGTTGTGTTTGGCAAATATGACCATATGTGTAATACGCTACAGGCAGCACCCAGCCTTAGCCATCCTCCTTGGGTGGTGTGAACCAACCTATCGAAAAACAGAACGATTAACGATTGATCTCATCTTCCTCTTCGTCTTCTTCTTCTGCACTCACCATTCTTCTCGTGTATCTGCACCAGTGACTTGAAGCTTTGCTGAGCTCTTGCCAAACTGTATTGTCCCTGGGATAGTGCCTGTAGAAGGGTTACAGAGATGTGCATTAGTTTAATCGATAATCGATAATCGCTGATCGATAACTCGATACACTCACCTTGGTAGCACCGAATTGTATGCGCGCCTTGCCCTTGACCAATGTCGCCGCTATCTGCATGATAACAGCCTCGACTGTATAGGCGGAACTCCAGCCTTGTTTGGTCAGCAGCTCCATGCAAATGGCACCGCCGATGAGCACATAGCCACCTGTACAGGACGCACACAATTATAGTGAACAATTTATACTAATACTGATTCGACTGGGACGCACCTGAGATGATTGGATGCACGACACGCACGAAGGGCGGCTCGAATGGATACGTCTCCTTGAAGAGTATGTTGAGCAGTATGCTATCCTTGCCCTCCTTCTCCTTCAGCTGCAACAGATCGCTGTGCAATGGACTGTCCGGATCCACCGACTTGAGGCGTATATTCCATTCGTAAATGGAATCGTTCACCAGCTCAATTGAGTACATGTTCTTCTTGAATGCATCGGAGCGATAAATATCACGTAGTTCTTTCATTAAACGATCTGTTGCCTGTACGGAACCAGAAACTGAACCCTGCAGATCGGAAGAGCATCAGAGTTAATACAACAGTAATATATACATAATAGTATGCACATACTTTTAAATAGTCTTGTCTTTGACTTTGACGCAGTCTTTCTAAAGTCGCTAAATGTTCCACTTCCATGTCATCTTTCTGCTTGGAAGACGAAGGTTATTAGTAATGATATACATATGTACATATAGTCTTCCTATAGCCACTCACCTTATTTGTACTGCGTACATCATCCATTTCCAAGGGCAAATCCTCGTCACCCTCGCTCTCCTGTTCGCTCTCACCGATGGGATCCTCAATTTCATCCTGATCCGAATCGGTCTCTTCATTGCCATGTGGACCTGGACCAACTCCGCCTACACCACCGACGCCGCCGCCAACGCCGAGACCGCCGGAACGCTCCAAGCGTAGTGGCGATGCGGATGGTGGCGGCGTTTGCAGTGGCAGCGTTAGATTATCGATATCATGTGGCAGTGGAACATTGTGTAGACGGCATAGCTCACGCAGCAATATGCCAACCTGAAAGTGAACACACACACATCCATATATAGAGTACTTGATTCGCTTCGATTCTGGGTGGTCAGCCTACCTGATTAATCACGTGATTATCTCGACCATTTGTATTGCTAAGGATCTGCACGGCATTTGTAACGCTCGTCTCCTCGCTCTCTGCGAACCAAACTGGCGGCGATGAGGGATACGTTTCCTGGAAGAGTCAATGTTATGAATTACTTTCGTTTATTTAAATGAATAGTGTTAAGAATGAGCTTGCAACAGCAGTGTTGGTAAAACTAGGTAAAGCGTCCATCTCTTTCGATATATCGATAAGAAACTTGTAAGAAATGAACTAGTACCGATAGGAGGTTCACATATCGATGAGCAATGAAAGAGCTATCGATTACGGTCATTATCGTTCGATATATCGATAAGAAACTTGCAAGAAATGAACTAGTACCGATAGGAAGTTCACATATCGATGAGCAATGAAAGAGCTATCGATTACGGTCATTATCTTTCGATATATCAATAAGAAACTTGCAAGAAATGAACTAGTACCGATAGGAAGTTCACATATCGATGAGCAATGAAAGAGCTATCGATTACGGTCATTATCTTTCGATATATCAATAAGAAACTTGCAAGAAATGAACTAGTACCGATAGGAGGTTCACATATGGATGAGTAATGCTAGAGCTATCGATAACGGTCATTATCTTTCGATATATCGATAAGAAACTTGTAAGAAATGAACTAGTATCGATAGGAGGTTCACATATCGATGAGCAATGAAAGAGCTATCGATTACAATCATTAGGATCGAGGTTTCTTTCTTTTTATCTTTGCATTTTGTACTTAAAACTGATATATACGTGTATATATGTACTTTGTACGTTGATGTAGATCAAGAATATATATGCATATGCTAGACTTTACTCTATCTATGAGATTAGTATATAGTACAGATAACTGGCATAAAGATATCGCTTAGATAATGGAAAGACATAAAGCAACAGCCGCAGCCACAGCGTCAATGGAATTACACACAATATACTCCTATAACCTTTAATTAGATCGTTGAACCAAGGCAGAGTCGAAACGGAACGGAACAGAAAACTGAAAACGAAAAAAAGTAACAAAACAAAAACTTGGAACTTGGCAGGGCAATGAATCATAAATTATTAAAGCACGCTGCTCCCTAAAATGCGAGAGAAACGACAAAAAAGGTAAAATAAAATTAAGAAAAGAAAAGAAAAAACATCACACGCAGCAACTGATCAAAAAAGATGACGTGAAGAAGAGAAGTGTCAGCTTAGCTTAGCTTAAGCCCTAACTGAAACCGATATCCGATATCAATGCGGCCAAGGCCAGGACGCAGACTGAGCTTAAAGCTCTCAGCTACAGCCACAGCCATGGGCAGCCATGGCTCCACCACAGGAGAGAGAGAGCAACTCACTAATACTACTCTACACTAACTGCTCTCTCTCTCTCTCTCTTTGTTCCCATAAACTTTCACGAATTTGTTTGTCATCCTTTCGACTAACTGTATATGTATGTATGTATGTCTGGGAGAGAGTATCAATTTCCACTATTGTTATAGTGTTATTTCAACAAATGTTTAGAATCGAACGTTATCTGGGAAATTGGAGTCGACTGTTTACTGTTTACCCCACTTGAGTTGGGGGCAGTTTCTCAGTTCTAATGAAATAAACATACAGCTGTGATTAATTTCGATGTGGTTTGTCTAGGAAGTGTGTGTAAATTGATATAGCTGTTATACAGTAGAACAGAAATTGAATTCAGTGGAAGCTGATGGAGCTGTTATACAGCAGAACAGAAATGAGATATTTATATTGATACAACTGTTATACAGTAGTACAGAAGTGGAATTATGTGGAAGATGATGGAGCTGTTATACGGTAGAACAGATATAAAATTATAGGTAATATGATAGAGCTGTTATACAGTAGAACAGAAATCGAATTATGTGAAAGTTGATGGAGCTGTTATACAGTAGAACAGAAATCGAATTCAGTGGAAGTTGATGGAGCTGTTATACAACAGAACAGAAATGAGATATTTAAATTGATACAACTGTTATACAGTAGAACAGAAGTGGAATTATGGGTAATATGATAGAGCTGTCATACAGTAGAACAGAAATGGGATATGTGAATTGATACAACTGTCATACAGTAGAACAGAAATGAGATATGTGAATTGATACAACTGTTATACAGTAGAGCACAAGTGCATTGAAACCGTTATACCGTTATACCGTTATGCCTACACAAATGTGTGTGTGCGTGTGTTTAACGGTAGCTAATTGAGTTGTTACCCAGTGATAAGCCAGCTGGCTCTATCTCGCCGACATCTAGTGCATATAAATGACATGTATCTACATCTACATATGGTATACCTGTGCCTATCAATACTATGTAGATGTATATGTGTTGACTTACCGTTATGTTTGCATGTATATCATAGCGCTTGCCGTTCTTATCGATGAACCTGCAGAGCAGCTCGTCAACGCTGGAATTGAGTATCTGAAAGCGTTCGTGGTTCTTCGGAAAGATTTTCTCCAGTGTTTTGATTTCTTGCTTCAGTGTGTTAAGGCACGCCATATTGGCGGGCAAGGCAAAAAGGCAACGTGACACGCCTCCCACCCGGTTCACAGCGGCGTTCACCCGGTTCGCTTTGGTTGGTGTCTTGGATGGGGTAGGTAGGGGGGTGATGGGCGATAGGTCCAACACTCCCTCACACTGCGGCGCGTTCGACGTTTATTCGATGTATTATTCGATAACTATTACTCTGATTATTATTGCTTTTGGTTATGGAATATCATTACTGTAGTTATTGTATCTTTATGCTTATTTACTTATGATTTGGCGGCGACGTTGACGTTGACTTTTGCTAATTGAGTTTGTGTTGGTTGCACTTGGTCGACGACAGATGGCGCTTGGTGCATTTACTCGCGTTATCAGTTATGCTTTGCTATTCGTATTTGTAATTGTTATTATTATTATATTATACTACTGTAGGAGGTAGATTAAGATGTGAGCTGCAGCAACGGCGCAACATCGTTTCGTATCACCGACGACATCAGCAACCCACGCAGGCGTCGCCGCATGTGTATGTGTGCTGCCCTCCTGTGTGTGTGTGTTTGTTGTTTTTACTGCTGCAGTTCACACGGCGCCCCCACACACGCACGCACACACACACACACACACGCACACGCTTTCGCTCACTTCGCCTTTCGCTTTGCGGCTTCGCTTCGCTTCGTGATTTGCTTTGCTTTGGTTTGCTTTGACTTTGAGCCAATGTCCTCCCACTCTCGCACTATGTTATTCCGCTGCTTCTTCTTCTCGTGTTCTTCCTCTTCGCTGTGATTGTTTTAGCTGGAGTCCTTTGCTCTGCGCTGCACTCAACTCTGCGGTTTAGAAACAATGGAAAACACGTGTTTTAGACTCGAATCGACACAACAACAACACATGAATATATAAGTACTAGCAATTAAATTTATAATACAGTTGAATATTTCAAAAGCACTCTTCTATTGTGTAAGATTTGACGCACCACCCCCGCCCCTCAACCGAATTGTTGACAGTTATTGCTTTCGGCTTGTGAGTGAGAGTATGTGCTTTCCTTTGAGTGGCGCCCCTAGCGGGCAGCTGGGAGAGTGACCCGAAGTTGCCTGCCAGCTGCTGGACTGACTGGCACACACATACACACACTGACGCAGACAGTCTGTCACACACACACACACGCACACACTTGTGAAACGTTAACGCAAATTGGAAGTTGCTTTTAATCACCTTTTCGCAATTCGCTGGGTGAAATGTGTATGCGTACGCACACGCACGGAAAAACACGGTAAGGTAAACTGACTTTCGGCAACTGCCGCCATGCTGCACTTTGTCTTATTCCATTTACCTTGTCCTGCATTTCACCCATTCACAGTGGAATAAGAGAAAAAGATGCAAACGCAAAGTTCCTTTGTTTGCGTATACCACACACACACACACACACACACACACTTGCGACACACACGCACACGCACATTCACCGTGAACTCGTTCGCATTGCGAAGTTCTAAATGTAAAAAAATAATAAAAAAAAAATATATATATATATGTATCTAAAAGAGAACACACTGGTGGCAAGTGCAAAGTGAATTATAAAGACAACAATAAACAGACACATTTACAGCTACACACACACACACGCAGCAGCGACAAACTGACAATAATAATAGGAAAAATAACAGAGCCGCAGTCGCACGCTCGCTTGACACCTTTGCGATAGACAACATCAACATCGTCAGTTTCAGTTGAACTCCAACGGAGCGACGGAGCGACCGATCGACAGCAGCAGCAGCAGCACTCGCACTCCACTTCGTCCGTCGGCTTGAAGCTGCGAAATTTTACTGAAAAATCACTTTCGCCAGACAGGCGCCGTCGCCGTGCAAACGACTCACTAGGCACACACTCACATCGGTTTGCGTATGTACATACATACATGCATACGTATGTATGTATGTACCGAAAGTCAGCCGCAACAGAATCAGTCAGCGGAGCAGCGAGCAGCAGTGACAATCGAAAGAAGTTATCGGTGCGCTTGCGTTGCTATCGAAAAAGAAATTCGCACTATGCACAATTCCCCCCTCCCCAACCCAATACATATGATGTGATGTATGTATGTGCATACATACAGCACACGTATGTAACCGAATCGGTAATCCTGCAGACAACTTTTGTTTCTCTTATTTTTCTTTCCTTTTTCTTTGGGCAGAAACACCCAATGCTAATGGGGGCTATCGAAATGGCTGCTGCGGCCAAGCAAGTACATTTTTTTTCTTAACATTTTTATTCGGAGTAAAATCAATTGCCAGCCATATTACAAACCATACGGATGTACATACATATGTACACTTGAGGCTACATACATACACACACACGCACACGCACACATGTTTTCATTACCCTCTCCAAACATTACAATAGCTCTAATAAGCATACATACATGCATATACATAATGTATGACATGTAGACATATGCATACATCTACACTATGCAGGCATTTACCTCTGTGGACAATATGTACAAGTACATATATTTATTATTATGTTTGTATGTATGTATTTGAAAGTTTGCAAGATTGCACTAATTCGTCTTCGCCATATTTTTTGTGTCGCGCAGTTGTTGTACTTGTAGTTGTGTGTGGACGCGAATTGCTTTTTATATTTTATTTTTTTGTTATTGTTCTCTCTCGCCTATAATTCGCACTTCAGTTAATTCGTTTGCACTTATGTGAAACTATCGCGTACTTAGTAGTTAACACAGATACACCAATAAGAAAATTAAGCAAATGTCTTTAAACTGCAATATGCTGCCGAAACTTTTGCAATCACTTAGGCGTGTAAAAGTCTCCGGAATTATAATCTATGTACATCGTCTTCCGCAAACGTCTGACGATATTTGTCTGCGATTTCTTTATCGATTACTTGCATATATTTCAATTGTGGTATTTTTTAGCCGCAAACGGTCTCTCTGATCACAAAAATTCCTAAATAAAGATTTGCGGTTGCTAGCGCCAGAAAAATGTCGATTACTTGTAGTTATTTTAGCTTTGGTATTTTTAGTCGCAAACGGTCACTCTAGTGACAAAACTTCCTAAATAAAGATTTGTGGTTGCTCGCGCAAGAAAAGGTAAACAAATCGAGAGAGCGAACATCAATTTTGAATAGAAGCGCCAAATAACTTATTTATCGGCTATCGGTTATCTAAAACACGAAAATCAAACAATCGCAAACGAAATTGAACATAAGTGACCTTAAAAATAAATCAAAAATATTTTAAATATTTTCTTACAGTTTTTTATTTTTGAGCTTTTTTAAAGTATTTTTTATATAAATACAATTTTAGTGTCAGGCTATCTTGATGTTTTTCAAGTCTTTTTAATGGTATACCGCTAATACGCATACATATTATGTAGGTCTATTCTGCGTTGAGAACTTAAAGCATGACGGAATGAAATTTGTGTTCTTTTATTACATTTTTATTTAATTTTAAAGTAGCGTATATAATTTAACCCCGACATTGGCTAGTTTCAAGGAAATAATAATTTAAATGAAAAATGTACAGTAAGTTGAAAGTTCTACTCTTGTTGGTTTTACTATTTTCTTCTCTTTACTATTATGTTTGTGCACGGAATGCTTTTGGGTGGCCCAGCCCCGCCCCCGACCGAATTGCGAGCACCGCTGCACCTCTTTCACATATATGATGTATATTCAGCCAAATCGATTATCGGATTAGAGTCAATTGTTACCCTCTCTATTCATCGAACGAGCCCCCAGCCTAACCCCCCTCACCGACCCGACCCACTGCTAAATTTCCCTACTACATCGAACCATCCTCATCCTCATCTCCGCCTCAGTTTATGTATATGTTATTGTTGCGTTAATCACGCTTGAGTTATGTTAATCCTGTCATGCCTTAGAGTTCACTGTGTGGCGTGTTTGCCTCTTCTGTAGGCGTGGCCGTAACAGTTGGCTCCTGCTCCTGCTGCTGCTCCTCCTCTGGCTCGGCCGCCACCTCGGGCGCTTCGGCCTGCTCGCCATCATCCTTGGGCTCGTCCTCACCGTTGCCGCTCTCCGGCAAGGTTTCAGTCTCATTGGCCTTTTTCTCCTTCACTGGTTTCACTTTGGGCTTCCAGATCTTGATCTTATTCACCAGATACTTGACTTCACGATCGAGTAGACTCATCTTATCGGTTAGATCCTTGACGGTTAACCGCACATCGGCGCTACGACTGAGCTTCTTCTGGGCGGCACTCTCGGTGCTCAGCCAGGAGGTGGTCTCGGCAATTACCTTGGACAATGTGTCGATTTCCACCTGAGTGAAGACATCCTTTTCGGGATTGGTATCCTTGGTGAGATTGCGTGCCGTAACTAGGAATTTATCAGCACCATCGATCATGCCTTTGAGCGCCTTAATGGCATCGGGACGCTCCTCGTGCTCCCAGTGGCGGGCGAGGAACACATTCGATAGCTTCTGCAACTGGGCCAACTTCTTCTCATACATCTCGGGTTTGGGTGATTCGATGTCCTCGTAAAGCCACTCCGACAACTTGCTGCATTCGGCCAATAGTTCCTCCTTCTCCGCCTCTGTGGCACAGTCGGCATATGGCTTCTCGTCCAGCTTCTGTTGCACCTCAATGATGTGTGTTTCGAGTGCATTGAAGGAGGATTCCAGACGCACGCGTTGCTCTTCCACCTGATTGATGGCCTGCAGTTTGGCCAGCGAGCGATCGTAGCCCTCACCACTCAATGGAGCAGTGAACTGTATATCCGTCTGGTGGACCACGGGTGTTTTGATGGTGATCAATTTGATTGTCTCGTTTTTGGCATCAGCTTTTGGCTGCTCCTCATCGGTTTTCGGGGCCGTTGACTGTTCCGGCGTCTCAGTGGGCTTCTTGGTATCTTCGTCATCGGTTTTACCCGCGGCTGGCTCCTCTTCCTCCTTGGGTTCCTGCTCCGGGGTGGCATCACTGGGTGTGGGCTTATCAGCATCCTTGCCGAATAGCTTGCTAATGGTGCTGCCCAGTTTGGCCAGTGTGCTGTCGTCATCGGTTTCCTCGTCCAACTTCTGCTTATCGTACACATACTCTACGCCGGTGCAGCGGAAGATGCCAGAGTCATCCAGGAAGAAGTAGGCCTTGATGCCCTTGTTATCGACGAGATCCTTCTTGGACTTATCCAACATCTCCTTGACCTGACGCAGTTGTACACGTGTCACATTCAGGCTGCCAATGGCATCAATCGCCTCCTTGCTGTACCGCTCCAGGTCACCATAGTTGACGTAGAACTCAAAGTCATCCGTGTGCTTGTTGAAGGTGATGACCTTCTTCTGAGGATAGGGATTCATTAGAGCGAATAGGGCACGCTTCACCTGCTTCACGGCCGCGCCATCTCCGGGATCACGCTCGAAGATCACTTGCAGGGGATAGACAACGGCATCCTTGACCACGAACTTCTTCACCTTGAAGCCGGCGGATAGATCCGCTGCCTTGTACACAGCGCCCATGGTTGCCGACTCATCGCCATTCAGATTCTTGCCCAATTCCTGCTTGATCAACTGTTTGATGGTCTCCTGGACACGGGGTACACGAGTGCCGCCGCCAAAGAGTATAACCTGATTGATGACATCCAGCGATAGATTCGATGTGGCCAATGCATCCTCCAGCGGCTTGGTGGTACGTGGCCAAAGATCGGCGCAGAGCTCTTCCAATTTCTCACGCGACACTTGTAGCTTGAAGTCGTGGTCCTCTAGCAGATTCTCAATCTGCGCATAATGATCAGCATTCGCTGACAGAACATTCTTCAGGCGTCCCGCCTCCTTGAACAGCTTGGCCAATGCCCTGGGACTGGTGGTCACATCCGTCTTGGTCTTCTTCAACGCATTGAACTCACTGGCCAAATAATCGCGCAATCTCAGTTGTATTTCCAGGCCGCCCAAAGTACGATCGTAGCCCACGCCCAGGACCTGCACCACCGGATTCGTCTCCTTGGTCTGCTTGTCCTTGACCAGCTGATAGCTAACCACAGCAGCCGAAGTCTTATAGGCGCCCATATCGTAAAAGATGTAGTACTGTGCCGTCTCGTTGATTTCACCACGATTGAATACTCCGTAATTGAGAGCCACTGCAGCATAGTCATTGATCAGCTGCAGCACCTTCAGATTGGCCAACTGTGCCGACGCCAGCAGCGCCTCACGTTCAGCCTGGCCGAAGTAACCGGGCACCGTGATCACACACTCTGTGATGGGTTGTTGTGTGGATTCCTGGGCGAACTCCTTGGCTTTTACAAACATCTGAGCCACCAGCTCCTCCACGCTGAACTTTTCGGCGTCGCTCTTCTCAAAGACGACCGTGTTGCGCTCCTTATCGCCCACAATGTTGTAGTACGGGAAACGTTTCCTACAAACACAAATAGAAAGTCATGACGTGGCCCACAAGACCAGCAGAGATTTTCGCTCACACTTACCGGTATAGGTCAACTACGGGATTATCGATGGTCTTGCCGAGCAGATCGAGCAGATAGCCATACGCGGACGAGGGATCACGTATGCCAATGGTCTGTGCATCCTCGCCAAAGGTGCGTACGCCGTCACGGAATGCCAGGATGGCTGGCGTCTTGCGCTTCGACTCGCGGTTCAGTGCAATTTCCATGGGCACGCCCGGTGACACAACGCCCACTTTCATCCACTCGGTGCCGAGATCAATGGACATCACAGCAGCCGAGTGCACATGGCCAGCCAGCATGCAGAGCAGCAGCGGCAGAACCAGCGGTAAGCAGGTTCGCATCATGTTGCTATCCAACTGTGGAATCAAATACAAGCAGTCCACATTAAATTCAACATAAATATAATTGATATCTATGTGCCTTTCACTCAAGTTCTACGTCCTGGTTTTCTGCCAACGCAAGCAGCTGGTTAGCACAGGCCTTCCCTGCCACCCACCCCCCCTCGCGAACCCAGAACCATGGGCAAATATGCGGCTACTATTAAATGTGACTTACGTGTTGTATCGAACAATCTATTTTCTAGTTACAGCACTATGTGGAGGAACAACAACTGAATCTCAGGTTCAGTTGGATAGGTTTTATTTCAGCAAACTCTATTCAGGTTTCGACTCAGCTAAAATAGCCGCCGCGGTTTTCAGGTGTTCAAGCAAGAAGAAGAAAAAGTTGACGTGTTGATTTGGAAAGTATTACTCAGATGGCGATAACACAAGCTATCGATTGTACGCCATGCTCTATTTTGCGCATGTGATGCTCCATTTTGCGCAATTACTGACTGTTCTGTTAAGCAGCTGCTAAGCAGAGCGCCACATTTAAAAGAAAAATTTAATAACAAATATGCAATAAAAATCAGCTCATTTTAAAATTGGTTTATACAAAATCAGCATGTCAGCTTTCTCCAGCGTTACTGGCTTTCCCGCTCGAATGAAAGTTTCTGTTCTGTTAATTAACAGATACGGCATGTCGAAAATTCAAATTTTCAAGCGGTAACAGTGACTGCCATATGTTTGCCATAGATGGCACCAGTTAACCCTATGTTTACCATAGATGGCGGCAGTTAACCATTTTTTTTATCAGCCACAGCCGCATTTGATTAACCTTAACCATCCTCAAAGAGTTTATCAAGTTACAATTGCATTTTATATGCAACAATAGCAATGACAATGAATAAAAAAAAGTTATTCTAGTTATGTTGAGCACACGCTGCAAATTGTCGATCTTATTAAATGCCACATACTAAACATACTGCACCATCAGCATGGACCTAATTAATAATGCATAATTCTTTTTTAGCAAAAGCTTGTCATTGGCTCAAATGCTGACATATGTTAAAATATAATATTACCATACTCTACGCAAATAAATGTACATCAGTTCAATTGAAGATTACGCTGAAATAAATGTTTAAAGTTATTACAAACAAAAGCTCGAAAAAATTGGTCTTATACAAGTTAAGGGTATTCGCAAGTCGCATTTCGCTTAAATTTAATTTCTCTGGCAAAAGTAGAACACTTGCGATTTCGACATATACTGCTATTCACGCCGACTCAATGAAATAAATAAAATATCATGACAACCGATGGATTCAAGCGAAATTCAACCAAAGAACACTCACTCAACTCAATACGATTCTGCAAACTCGCACAAACATTTTTCTGCTGAATCCGGAATTAAGAACTCATAAAAGATTTGACCAGCCCCATGCACTCCCATAGTTTTTTCTAACTGATCGAGTATCGAGCATGTACGGAGCGCGTCTTATCACGGTTTTGGCCACCATTGGCTACCTCTTGGCTCTGGCCCAATCGGACCCACTGACGGCCTCTGCCAGCAATGAGTGGTTCGACGACTTGACCATCCCCGAGGGTCTGGATGAACGCTTCTCCCGATCGTCACAGGGTATTCCCGCACAGGCTTACGGACCACCCGTCATCTACAACTCGCAGTCAAGCTATTCAGCACCTAAGGCTCCGACATATTCTGCTCCAGCTGCACCAAGCTATTCGGCTCCGGCTGCTCCAAGCTATTCAGCACCTGCCGCTCCAAGCTATTCAGCACCTGCCGCTCCAAGCTATTCAGCTCCAGCTGCTCCAAGCTATTCAGCACCTGCCGCTCCAAGCTATTCAGCACCTGCCGCTCAAAGCTATTCAGCACCTAAGGCATCCGGATATTCAGCACCCGCTGCCCCAAGTTATTCAGCACCTGCTGCCCCAAGTTATTCAGCACCTGCCGCTCCAAGCTATTCCGCTCCAGCTGCTCCAAGCTATTCAGCTCCAGCTGCTCCAAGCTATTCAGCACCTGCCGCTCCAAGCTATTCAGCACCTGCCGCTCCAAGCTATTCAGCTCCAGCTGCTCCTAGCTATTCAGCACCTGCCGCTCCAAGCTATTCCGCTCCCGCTGCTCCCAGCTATTCATCACCCAAGAGTTCAGGATATTCCGCACCAAGTTACTCAGCACCGGCCGCACCCAGCTATTCAGCACCAGCTGCACCAAGTTATTCCGCTCCAGCCGCTCCTAGCTATTCAGCACCTGCCGCTCCAAGCTATTCAGCACCAGCTGCTCCTAGCTATTCAGCGCCCAAGAGTTCAGGATATTCCGCACCAAGCTATTCCGCTCCAGCCGCTCCTAGCTATTCAGCACCTGCCGCTCCAAGTTATTCAGCACCTGCCGCTCCTAGCTATTCAGCACCAGCTGCTCCTAGCTATTCAGCACCCAAGAGTTCAGGATATTCTGCACCAAGCTATTTCGCTCCAGCCGCTCCTAGCTATTCAGCACCTGCCGCTCCAAGTTATTCAGCACCTGCCGCTCCAAGCTATTCAGCACCAGCTGCTCCTAGCTATTCAGCACCCAAGAGTTCAGGATATTCCGCACCAAGCTATTCCGCTCCAGCCGCTCCTAGCTATTCAGCACCTGCCGCCCCAAGTTATTCAGCACCTGCCGCTCCAAGCTATTCCGCTCCAGCACAAAGCTATTCAGCACCTAAGTCATCAGGATATTCAGCCCCAGCTGCTCCTAGTTATTCAGCACCAAAGGCATCAGGATATTCAGCACCAAGTTATTCTGCTCCAGCTGCTCCCAGTTATTCAGCACCCAAGAGTTCTGGATATTCCGCACCCAGCTATTCCGCTCCAGCCCAAAGCTATTCAGCACCTAAGGCATCCGGATATTCAGCCCCTGCTGCTCAAAGCTATTCAGCCCCAGCTGCTCCTAGCTATTCAGCACCCAAGGCATCAGGTTATTCAGCACCCGCTGCACCCAGCTATTCAGCTCCAGCCTCAAAGTACTCCGGATATTCGGCTCGTATGTTTAGCCCCATCGTTGGATCGTCACAGGGCAGCGGAGGTTATGGAGGATCGTCGGTGCCAGCACCACCTTGCCCAACTAACTATTTATTTAGTTGCAATAGCGTTTTTCAGCAAGTTCCATGCGGTCAGCAGGGAGCGGGATATTAAGCCGAGAATGATGCGAATAAATTGATAACTGAAATGCCAAGATAATGAAATATATGAGAATCTGTTTTCTTTTTTTTATACAATATGGCTGTGGCTATTGCAGCAGTGTGACCATATATTCGGTAAGTAACTTTACCAGACAAACGAAATCTGCAATTATCAGCTCTTTTCAGAGCTTTGAATTGAACTGATATATCACGTAGACTGCAATTTTATCTAGTCTATTAGCTGCTCGCATTCTTTGTCTTCATTAATCTACATAGTTGGTCAGATAATGCGTCATTCTAAATTTAAAATATACTCTACTCTGGTGTGGCCAACCATCAGTGCTGTTGAGGCATTGGCAACGCGAGCGAAAGGAGCCGAAGAACGCAAAACGGAGCAATGAGCTGATTACATATTGCTCCTCTGGTGTTGCCAATCATCAGTGCTGTTGAGGCATTGGCAACGCGAGCGAAAGGAGCCGAAGAACGCAAAACGGAGCAATGAGCAATGCACTGCGCGAAACTGCAAAAAGAAACTTTGAATCGAGGTTGACACATTTTCTTTTTTGTTTTTTCTTATCAATTTTATTTTGTTAAACTTTTCTTATGTCGTTTTACTAAGAATTATCACACTAAAAGCAACTCATAATAAATACGTACTATTCTTTAGTTTTTATATGTATATGTATATTGTATGTATATGGTGTATATATGTTTTGTATGCTTGTATATATATGTATAGTATATGTATATATGTATATATATGTTTGTTTCATCTTGCTGTTCGGTTTCAAATTGTTATACGTTTTCCTTTTGCCATGTTTTATTATTATTGTTATTATTATTATTATTATTTTGTATTTTGCTATTTTACAAATAATTATTTCTAGATTCTCATTTGCGGTCTATATATTCCATTAAAAAGCACTTATGTATTCTTAAACTTTATCGTTAGCTACAACTACATGTATGTATATGTATATGTATGTATGGATGTATGTATGCATGTATTTAATTATGTATGTATGTATGTATGTATGTAGTTGAAGTGAAACAAAATGTCGACGAATTGGAGTTCTTCTTCAACATGTTAGCGATTTGGCTATCGATAACAAATTTAACGATAACGATAAAAAGCGATTGTTCTCTTGTTTTGCTTTACACATGTACGAGTATGTATGTATGTATGTATGTACTACTATGATTTGCTCACAGTTTACTTAATAAAACTCAAGTAAATCTACGCGAAAAAACATGTCAGAAAACTGGTCCATAGATTAAGAGGTATTACTTAGTGTGTGTTTATATATGTATGTGTGTATGGAATGCATTCGTGTGCATGTATGTGTGTGTGTGTGCGTTGGAAGCAAACAAATACATATGTATTTAAAAATAATCGCTAGCAATTGGAAAACTTTCAGGAAGTCAAAACTTAATTGACGGCTTATACGCTTATTAGTTATATTGAGAAAGTAAAGTAAGCTGAAGTTAATCAGAAATAGAGTAAAGCAAATGAATTATAAAAAGTAAACAATAATTAGCAACATTTTTAATATTTATAAATGATAAATTTCAATTATATTCATTGCCCTTTGTTTCATATAAATCAGTAATGTTTTTCTCTGTTCTCTTTATTCGTATGCTTCGCCTCTCTCGCGTAAGGTTCAAGCTCATCGAGTCGTTGAACGGCGGCGACATTGGCCACGGAAACGTAACAGCGCTCAGTCACGCTCCCTTCTCCCTCCTCCCCCCGCCACCCCTCAACCCTATCGCCCAGCCCAACCACTCTTTGAAACCGAGTCAAAAGCTCTGAAAAATTTGGCATTCAAAATAGCGAAAAATGCAGTCAGTCAACGGAACATTGTGTGTGTGTGTGTGTGTTGTTGTTGTTGTTTTTCATTTTTTGTGTTTGGCTTTTGTGTGTTGTTTCTTTTTCGATAAATTTGACCCCCAAATTGCGACACATAACCCTGAGCTGGGTCGCACTAACACACACACGCGCACACACACACACACACAGCGAGTTCAGCTAAGCAAATCAACAATAACAACTAAAATTTGTAGCTCGACTTAGCTAAGCATAGCCCATACCTACATATATGAAGCCATATGGGGATGATCTCATGGGAGCTCAACATTTAAATAAGCTACAAAAAATCGGAAAACTAAGAAACTAAAGTGAAGAAAATAAAACAGATACTAAACAAGGTTACGAGAGCTGCTTGCGATTGCATTTTTCTCTGCTTCTTTTGCTATTTGGGCAATAAGTCGTAAATAAGTCACGAGTGAGTGAACCAAAATGAGCTGCTCACTAAACTGATCAAGTGAACAAGTTCTTCCCTAGTTCTTTTTTGCTCAGTTGCTGCGGCAAGACATGACGTATCTTTATTAGTTCTTAGGGTATCTTTATGAGTTCTCGACTGTGGATAGAACTTTAGTCTTTAACCTGGAATACCCTGTAAAAATATACCCTGTACATTAAATAAAGTACAAAAGGGTGTATTAAGACTCATTGTTTCAGGGCATTCTTGGGGTATCTTTAAAGGTTCTCGAGTATGGATCGAAGAACTTGAGTCGTTAAGCTTGAATACCCTGTAAAACTATACCCTGTATTTAAAATAAAGTACATAGGGTATCTTTATTAGTTCCTAGGGTATCTTTATAAGTTCTCGACTGTGGATCGATCTTTAACCTGGAATACCCTGTAAAACTATACCCTGTATTTAAAATAAAGTACATAGGGTATCTTTATTAGTTCTTGGGGTATCTTTATAAGTTCTTTATAACTGTGCATCGAACTCGAGTTTTAAGCTTGAATACCCTGTAAAACTATACCCTGTACTTAAAATAAAGTACAAAAGGGTGTATTAAGACTCATTGTTCCAGAGCATTCTTAGGGTATCTTTAAAAGTTCTCGAGTGTATGCTTGAATACCCTGTAAAAAGCCTGCTGAAAGTGTCATAACACTCTAGAAACACAAAAAGAAAACCAAAAACAAAATAAAATGGGAAATGTTTTTTTTTTTTTGTATATTTTGCATATAATTTATTTGTTGTTGCTCTGAACGCTTAATAATTATGATTAACTAAAAATGGAAATAATTGTCATATCGCATGTATGTATATCTGTGTGTGTGTGTGTGGGTGTGTGTGTGTGTAGTAAAAATACAGCTAGAATTGTTCTAATTATCAAATAATAATACACTTAAAGAAAAACTAAGGCGAGAGCAGAATGAAGACTACAAATTCAAACGAAGCTTAGCAAATAAACAATTCAAATTGTTAACAATATTTTGGGCTTTTGTTTTTTTTATTTTCTTTTGCCATTTGTAATAAGTTTTTACTTTTTTTTGGCAATTAAAACAATACTACGAAATAAAAGAGTAATAATAAAAGGCTTAAAGTAGATTGATTACTTTTCGTTTTTTGCAGTGTATTCATATATACTGTTCTCTTTACATGCTATTATTATGTTTACTATTATTATTTATAGTCTAGAAAATTAGATTCTTTGGAACGACGCTCCACCCGAAAAGGAAATTAGATTAAATTTGTTTTTTTTTTTTTTTGTTTGTTTTTTTACAAATTATTAAATACAGTTTAGTGTTTTGGCGCTGTAGCTAATAAAAAATATTAAAAAAATAATAATAATAAGGTAGAAACGTAAACAAACAGAAACGAAAGCTTCAAAGAGAAAATGCAAAAGGAAAAGAAGAAAAGACAATTTGAAATCAATGAAAGCTGCGCGAGCGAAAGTTGCACGATGAGAGAGCGCTCTCTCCTCCTCCTCCTCCTCTTCTTCTTCTTCTTCTTAGTGCTCGCTGCTCGCTGCTCACTTCGCTCTCTTGTAAGTTTTGCCACAGTTTCCAAACTAATACTAAGTGTACATATATATGTATGTATGTATATAGAGCGTAAATATGTATGCATGTATATAGATACTTCTTACGTCTAATCGTAATGATAATGATAATGACAATGACAGCACTATTATTAATTGTTGTTGTTGCTGTTGCTGTTGTTGTTGTTGCTAATTAAACGCTTAAGCAGAACAAAAAACAACAAAAAAAAACTTAAATTTCTATCACAGCCATGTTTATTTTTGTTTTTATTTTTATTTTTACTTTTTTCGAAAATAATTTTGTGTTTTTTGTCGCCTGTCGTTTGTTTTGCTTTGCTTTGTTTTGCTTTGTTATTTGCCCAATACTTTGCTTACTTTTGTTTACAGTTATGTATTTTGAATGCACTTTTGTTGATTTTCGTCAATATACTTATAATTTTGTTTCGTTTTCCTTTGTTTCTTTACTCTTTACTTTTACTCTTTACAAAATTCTAATTGCACTTTTTTGTGTTGTGTTGTTGTTGTTGATTCTTCTTCTTCTTCTGCCTGTTACACTTTGTATATTATTTTAGCAAATTAGTAAATCGTTTTCCCCTATAAAACTGAAGTTGAAATGAAACCGCTTCGACTTGAACAAGGAACAATCGGAACAGTGTGCCCCCACTTTAATTTGGCAGTAATAAACACAGTTGCAACACTGGAAAGTGGAGCGGGAGGGGGTATGGGGGAGGGGGGTCGTTGTGACTAGGGATAAAAATCATAACGAGAATTGAGAAATCCATTGCCAGGAACTATAATATACATATAGTTGATATATAGTAGTGTGTGGTGTGTACACACTGGTGGTACTGATATTACAGCAGTCAAAAGCAAACGTGAAAAATTATACATTAAAATTCTGTAGTTTCTATGCTATTAGTATCATTATTATTTCAATGAGTATTTCAAGTTCAGTTTTCCTCTTTCTCTTTCGCTTTGTTTTGGTTTCTTTTGGAATGTGCAATAATAACATTTAGTAGTAGTTCTGCTTAGCAGGCACTCAAACCGCAGCGCATTGCATATCGTTTGCGGTTATGGTTCGAGTCCCTGCTACGCAGTTTGAGTTTGCTTTGAGGGGGGAGAAAGAGAAAACAAAAAGAGAGTCGGAACTGCAATTGAAATTTAGGAAATTCTGCAACTGGAACTGTGACTGGAACTGGAACTGGAACTGATTCGCTTCAAGTTGAACAAAAATTCTCTCTATCACGATTGTTTTGATATTGTTGTTGTTGTTGTTGCAATTTTGACTACAAATTCTTTGATTTCTGTTATCTGTGTGTGTGTGTGTGTGTGTGTGTGACTTAACCTAAAATTGCATATAAAGAAACAAATGTTTTGTACAAAATTGCGAGACGCTTTCATTTGTATAGGCAGGACACCAGGTCGGTTCTCGAATACTGCACACAACTACACTGAGAGAAAAAAGAGAACACACCGACCAGGTGGTTTGTTTGCTGTGTTTTGCTTTGCTTTGTTTATGTTTTGTTTGTTTGTTTCTCCTAATGCTAAATATGCCAAGTTCTTACGTCTAGAAGCTTAAAAAAAAATTACTTTTTCATTATTCTTTGTGTCTTATGTGCTAAATGTATTTTTTATTTGTTTTCTTTTGTTTTGCTTTCGCTTTCGCTTTGCTTTGCTTTGTTTCTTGTGTATTTTCTTGTTGTTGTTTTTCTCCGCTTTTCTTTTAGGCCAATTTGTGGTAATTTCATTTTGTCGCTTATCCCTGTTGAGTGTGTGTGTGTGTGTGTGAGAGTGTGTGTGGGTGGTGGGTGCTGTTGTCCCTCCCTCCTCCTGTTTACTGATATTTTCATGTTTCCAGCGATGTGACGACGAGATTGTGGAACACGCTAGCCGACTCACTCATCATGGCCGCCTGGCCACACGAGTCGCTGGCACTGCTGGGCGGACTGGGCGTGCCCAGGCGCAGTGCATCCATGATGACCTCGAAGTCCTTTTGATTCTGATTCATATCGAAGTCAACCAGCTCCAGGTGATGATGATGATGATGGTGCAGATGATGATGCTGCTCTCCATTCAGTTTAATACGTTTGCTATCGCTGCCGCTGCCACTGCCGCTGCCGCTGCCCACACCGACGCCGACGCCAGCGCCAGCGTTGATGCCGAGACCCACGACATCCAGTGGACAGTCCTCAATGGCCGAGATGAGACGTTGCGGCGGTATGTAGAACTGTGAGAGTGCCTCACGCACCAGACGATCGCTCTCATCCTCGCTACTGTTGCTGCGCAGTCGCTTGCGTGACGCCGACAGCGCTGCCCGCTCCAACTGCTCAGCGCCCTGTGTTATCTCCGGATCGATGAGCGGCATCGGTGCATTTATCGCGCTCAGCTCACGATCGAGTGTCTCCAGATCATTGACCAGATTGCTATTCGATAGCTGTTGACGTTTTCGTGCAGCGACAACAGCCGCCGCTGCCGCTGTCGCCGTCGCTGCTGCTGCTGCGCCAGCGCCAGCGTTTGTATTGGAATTGTTCTGATTGGAATTGGTATAGTTCATATTCGCATTCGAATTGGAGTTGCAGTTGGAGTTCGAGTTCGAGTTGGAGTTCGGGTTGTTGCTGTACCGCGACGTTTGGTGATTCTCAATGGAGCAGATGGTGCGTGCACCGCCCCCTGCGCCTCCATCGGCATACGCCGATTTGTTGTTGTTGTTGTTGTTGTTGTTCATCGGCTTGGCATCGTCCATGTTCGGCTGGAAGAGGTTCTCACGTGACAATTCCGTATTACTGTTTTCGGTTCTGTAAGGGAGTAGAAGAGGAAGAGAAGAAGAATGTTTAGCGAGTTGTAGGAACATGAGTAAGAGCGATAACGATAACGATAGCTACGAATGCTTAGCTCACATATCGATAACGATAACAAGGGAAGAAGACTTTTAAAGCCAAGTATGGAGAGGAGCCAAATCTCTTACACCCTCTTTCTAAGTACTGCTCATGTATGTGTGTGTGTGTGTGTGTGTATGTATGTATGTATGTGTGTATGTATTTATGTATGTATGTATGTATGTATGTGTGTGTGTATGTATGTATGTATGTATGTATGTATGTATGTATGTATGTATGTGTATGTGTGTGTGTGTATGTATGAATGTATGTATGTGTATGTATGTGTGTATGTATGTGTATGTATGTATGTATGAATGTGTGTGTGTAAGTATGTATGTATGTAAGTATGTATGAATGTATGTGTGTATGTATGTATGTGTGTATGTTTGTATGTGTGTATGTGGTTATGTATGTATGAATGTATGTATGAATGTACATATGTATGAATGTATGTATGAATGTATGTATGAATGTATGTATGAATGTATGTATGAATGTACATATGTATGAATGTACATATGTATGAATGTATGTATGAATGTATGTATGAATGTACATATGTATGAATGTATGTATGAATGTATGTATGAATGTATGTATGAATGTACATATGTATGTATGAATGTATGTATGAATGTATGTGTGTATGTATGTGTGTATGTATGTATGTTTGTATGTAGCACGCTTTGCTTTGCTTATCGATGTCAATTTTGCCCTTTGCCCTGTTGCAGGTTTAATTAACTGTGCCACACTGTGCGCCGCTTGAAGCGCCATTAAAAAAAAAAGCAGCTAAATAAATTTTAGCTAATTTCTCTTTCAATAAAACACAAAATACACCGCCCCCACCCACTGTCGCTCGCTGCTCACCTGCTCACAGACACGAAGCCCACCCACTAGCCACCCACTACCACCACCCACCCAACGCCCACCTTGGGGCTGCCTTTTGCCAAGTCAATATGGCAACAACAACAAGTGAATTGAGTCAGAGTGGTGGGGGGAGAGAGACAAGTGCCAGCCATGACAATGACAACCCAGTTGCCACAGTGTGCGAAAAAGTAGTGCCAAAAGTGGTGTTTTTTCTCATTTGCATAAAATTGGCTCATACATCAAATTGGTATTTTTTTTTTGTAAATTGGTTCTTTTTTATGAAATTGGTGTTTTTGTGCCCTGATTGCGACTGGCAACAGGGCGTGACAGCTAAGCATGTCAATGTTTGGCATTAAATCAGAGAAGAGAGCACACACACACACACACACACACACACAACTGACAAGAATGGGCTTGGACAAGGTATAACTGTTTTGGCGTTGCGCGAAAAAAATAAAATACGAATAAAAGAAGAATGAAATAAAAGCGAAAGTATGTACACACATACATACATACATACATACGCACGTAGGAATCTGTACAACAACAAAAGAAACACAAATGAAACTCGCAGCGAAAAGCAACGCCAAAGCAGAAGCGGCAACATAATGCGTGTGCCCGCCGTGTGTGAAAGAGAATGCGAAGCCATAGAGAGAGAGAGAGAAGCAGCGAGTCGACAAGTTGTTGTTGCTGTTGTTGTAGTTGTTGCTACAAAACAAAAACCAACTAAAATTAAAATGGGAGCAACGAAAACGTAGCCAAAAGCAAAAGAAATCAAATGACGTTACCCCAAAAAAAAAATACCTAAAAATACCAGACGCAAAGGCTGCAGTTGAGTGCACTCGACATTAGTACTGAGATCCAAGAGCTGCGCTTGCAGAGAGCCAAAAAAAGAGCACTTACAGAGGAATTACTTTTAAGAGAATAAAGCAGAAGAAGATTAGATACCCTTTCCAGGCAACGGTACCAAGTTCACTTGCCCACGAGGATTCCTTGAACATATGTATGTACATCTCTACATACATACATACATATGTATGTACATCTCTACATGCATACATACATACATATGTACCCACATCTCAACAAATATACATACATATGTACGTACATCTCTGCATACATACTTACATATGTATGTACGTACATCTCTGCATACATACTTACATATGTATGTACGTACATCTCTGCATACATACTTACATATGTACATATGTATGTGCATCGCTATATACACTCATACATATACATATTTAACGGTGCATTTTCAAGCATAAAATGAATGAACAATACATACATCTTTGCATAATTACTAGCTGCATACATACATACATACGCACATCTCTCTTTACACACTACATTCAGTTTTATTTCGCTACAAATGAAAATCAAAAGAAATTACAAACAACGAAAACAAAACCAAAAAAAAAGTCAACTCATTAAAGCTCAACTTTGCACTCAGTCTCCCCTTTCCACTCACCACTCCTCGCTCCCCTCTCTCCCCTCTCCCACTGATGGCAACAAAGCGCGTCGTAATAGTGCTGAGAGCAGTGTTGCCAACAGCTGCGCGCAAAAAACTGACAGATTGTTCCCAAAAAAATGTCAGAAAACTGCTAAAATTTTCCAAAAAGTGATAGAAAACATGACAAAACAGTTTTCGTTCATTTTATGAAGATAATTTATTACTCATTACATTCTAAGTCTTTAATTGTCAATAAATTTTTCATTTCCATCGTTATTTTCTGAATTATAGGATTTGTTTGATTTAATCAATTTTAGATACTTTTCCGGTATCTGTTAATTATGGCAACAGGCATCTTCCCGTCGTAGAAAATCAAAATCAGTTGACGGCTTGACCTGTTTTGCGCACTGATTTAATTTTGATTTGCTTTTGATTTTTAGAACATCTGGCAGCCTTGCCAAACAGTGGCTCCTTCCACTTCAAGACACTGGTCCTCTTTCTCTTTAAATTCTAAAACATATTTAAAACTTTAAATAATTCAGTAATTTAGTATAAAATTGCAGAATGCTTACAAAGTATTCCATTTTCAAATAGCTGAAATAATCACCAAGTGTTGCCACTAGTTTTCTACGTAGTAAAAGGTCACACAAGGATGAACGGTCTCACAGCAAGATAATCAAAATCAAAATCAGCTTCGAAGATGATTATGCTAACACTTTTAGTGTGACCGTCATTTCCGTAATTTCTGTGGTCACACAGCTGCGAACAGCTGATTGTCATAATCAAATCAACTCAAAAGCAAATCAAAATCAGTTTCAGGAATCCCGCTACTAAATTTGATGACAATTTGAAGCATACTCTAACCATTTGAACTAGTTCAAAAAACTGACAAAAAAATGATGGGATTAACAAAAACCTGACAGATTTCCTGATAGCTGCTGTTTTCAATTTTTTCCTGCTGAAGCCGTTAAAAACCTGACAGATCTGTCAGGAAAACTGCTAAAACGGCAACACTGGCTGAGAGAGAGCGCTGAGAGTGCGAGTGCTGAGAGCTTTAGCAGTTCTTTTGCTTTCGACAGGCCGCCAGCAATTAATAGTAATAAAGCTTTTGTCAATGTTTTGGCATAAAACTGACATTGACTGTAGCCCAACTGCTACACACACACACACACACACACATGCATACACGATGAGTACGTGTGTGTGTTAGTGTTGGCATGGCATGCGACCGATAAGCCAACGGTATTGTCCACTGTAACAACGCGCGCTGTGGATGCGAGGTGAAGTGCGACTGTCTGTGGTGAGGTGTGGTGAGGTGAGGTGAGTTGGCTGGCCAGTGGTGGGGTGTGGTGGGGTGGGGTGGGACGGAGTGTGGTGTCTTGTTGTATGTTGTGATATGGTAGTTAAGTTTGCCGTAGCAGGCGCAGCAGGGGGAAGGGGGGAGGGGGGCAACTGTAGCGTTGTCTTGCTGTTGCTGCTTCTGCTTGGTGTTTTTTCTGCTGCTTCTTCTTCTTCTTGTTTTGTTCGTGTTGCTTTTGTCTTATCTGTGTTTTCGTTTTGCGCACGTTTTCGATGCTCTGTGGCGAAATATGCCGCTGTCTTGCTTTGTGTGCGAGTGTGTGTGTGTGTGTGCTGCTTTGTGGCATTGTCCCCACACACACACAGAGACATATGTGTGTGTATAGACGCAATTCCTATGAAAATTGGGGCATATTAAGCGCTTCACCTGCTTGCATAGACACACATACATACTTACATACATACTTACATACATACATACTTACATACATATTTACATACATACTTACATACATACATATTTACATACATACATATGTACTTACATACATACTTACATACATACTTACATACATATTTACATACATACTTACATACATACATACATATGTACATACATATTTACATACATACTTACATACATACTTACATACATATTTACATACATACTTACATACATACATACATATGTACATACATATTTACATACATACATACATACCCACTGTACATATTTAGTCTATAATTTGTGTACTCTTCTTCTTCTTCTTCTAGTTCAAGGCCTTTTTTCTTTTTAGCTCCTCTCTTTGCAATAACTCATCATTTTGCCTTAGCAAACCTACCTTCCCCCTCCCCCTGTCACCCCTTTCGCTCCACTTTACAGCAAATTGGCTGCAGACAAAAGTAAGAAGAGGCAGGGGCGGGGGCGGGGGGAGGGGTAGCCCCATTAATATTCTAATAAGTCTCTACATCTCGAAAGAGTGAATACGAATATTAGACGATGTGCCACGCCTACTAGCATACTTAATGCCAAAAAGTGCGCTGTTCACTCTATCGAATATATTCGCACAATATTCACTTCATGCAATATTTATCACAAAATGTGCCACGCCTACTTGAATATTTATTGCCAAAAAGTACGCTGTTCACTCTATCGAATATTTATCACAAAATGTGCCACGCCTACTTGCAATGTCTTGCATACTTTATGACAAATTTACCATACGCTTTCCCATAGAAGAAGACGAAGAAGAAGAAGCAGCAGCGGAAAAAACTGCACACACAAGTGGAGCAGCAATGGCGGCAGAGGCAGCGGCAGAGGCAGCGGCAGAGGCAGAGGCAGAGGCAGAGGCAGCGCCAGTTTGAAATGTTAAATAAAAAATGTCACACAATCGAACGACAAGTGCATGAAAAGGGAAAAAGCACTGAACAAGGGGGAGATGGTGGAGAATAGAGGGGAGGGGAGGGAGGGGCACAAAGCAAGCAAAAGACGCTAACAGAGCAATAGAGAGAGAGAGAGGCGCAGGCAGAGGCAGAGGCAGCGGCAGCGGCAGCGGCAACGGCGGCATAAAGTCGCGAATGTAGGACGACGCGACGTTGTTGCTCTACTCTATACACTCTCTGTCCCGCCCCTTTGCCCCACACACTCGCACACACACACACACACACACATTGAGTGTGTGTGACGCTGTCAGGGGTCGCTTTGAGCCGCAGGAGGCGGCAATGTGCATGTCAGAGACAACTTCATTTGATGTGAAAGCCCGCGTCATTGTGGCTGACTAAAGGGGCGGGGGGTGTGGTGGGTTAGGGGGGAGGTGAGTTGAGTTGAGTTTCGTTTCGCATCGTGTGCCTCATGCAAATTCAATTTAATAAAACGAAGAAGAAGAAGAAGAAGAAACAACTTTTAAAGCACAACTTGATACGTTGCGGTTAGCTGCGTTTCACGCTTATCACTGCTACCGTGTGTGTGTGTGTGTGCGAGTGTGTGTGTGTGTGTGTGTGTGTGTGTGTGCTTGCACTGATAAGCAATTACAAACAGCAATAACTAGTTGAAAGGCAAATTCAAAGAAAACGCGCGTGTCATTTGTTAACAACAACAACACACACACACACACACACATATGCATATTGCACTTAAGCGTGTGTGTGTGTGTGTGTGTGTGTGTACTTCAATCAAGTAATTGTATAATCTAATTGTTCTAGATATTTTAAATGCGCGCCCAGGCAGACAGATGGACAGAGGGAGGGACAGAGAGAGGGACGGACAACGACGCAAAACAAATGCAAATGGCACACGCCCCACACTTGCCGTATATACATATGTACATACATATGTATGTATGTATGTGTGTGTCTAAAGTAGGCAATGGCACTGCGACTGTGGTGCAATCGTTACCGAATACCCGAGATGAGCAACAGCAGCAGCAGCAACAGCAGCAGCAGCAACAGTCAAGCAGAGATAACAGAAAGCAAAATAAAATAGAGAAGAAGAAGAAGCAGCAGCAGCAGCAGTAACAAGAAGAAGAAGAAGAAAGCAAAAACTATAAAAACGTCGTCACAGTCGCGAATTATTACGACGCTGCGAGCGAAGAAGAAAAAGAGGAGGAGGAGGAGGAGGAGGAGGAGAAACAACAAAAGCACAAATCAAATGGGGCGGTGGGTTACAAAATGTACGAATGTACGAATGTATAAATGTATGAATGTATGTAGTATGTATATGTAATGCATACTAAGAATAGTGAATGTAAGTGATGTGTATTACGAATGTATTATGCATATGTGTTAAATATATACTATGAATGTATATGTATGTAATGTAAATTATGAATGTATATGAAATGTATATGTATGTAATGTACACTATGAATGTATATGTATGTGTGTAAATAAGTATGTTATGTAAAGTGTGAATGTATATGAAATGTATACTATGAATGTACATATATGAAATGTATATGCAAGTATGTAAATAAGTATGTAGTGTAAATTGTGAATGTATATCAAATGTATATTATGAATGTATATTATGAATGTATATGTATGTATGTGAATGTATATGAAATGAATACTATGAATGTACATATATGTACGTATGTAAATAAGTATGTAATGTAAATTGTGAATGTACATATGTATATGAAATGTATATTTGCAGTGTAAGTTGATATGCATAATACATATGTGTATGTACATATGTTATGAATGTATATGTACTCGTATGTATAATATGTATGTATGTATAATATGTATGTATGTATAATATGTATGTATGTATGTATGTGTGTATGTATGTACATCTGTCCGGCTGCTCTTACATTCCAAGATGAGTGTGCTGCGATAGATGTACTCGTATATCGATAACAAAGGAATTAGTGACAACCATATGATCACACACACACACTCACACACACCGAGGGAGAGTGAGTGAAGTCTGGGCTTATAACTGTGCACTCTTGCCTTGCATTTATCGTTGCTTTTAATTAATTTATCGATTGCCGACGCTGCAGGCAAAACATCAAAGTAATAAGCACACACACACACACACATACTTACGTACATACTTACATGCATATACATATGTACACATAAACTTATGCAGGCAGCGGAGAAAACATGTCAAACACACAAAGCAAAGCAAAACGAAGCAAAAACGGAAACGTAGCACACGAAACGGCAGCAATAGCAATAGCAGCAGCAGCAGCGGCAGCAGCAGCAGCAACAACAACGCATACGCTCAACAGTGACGTCGGCATCGACGACGACGACGACGTCAGCGTTGACGTTAACAGCGGCGGACTGCGTCAAGCAGCGCGCGAGTGAATCAAAAGCAGAAACAAAGCGCCAAATCTGCATGCGTGTGTGTGTGTGTGTGTAACGGTATCCTGACTGCGACTACTGTAAGGAGCGGAGAGAGAGGAATAGAAGGAATAGGAGGAGGAGGGGGAGCAATGGCATGTATTGATGTAGGGAAATCTGTTGAATATGTCGAAGCTAATAATAAATACATAACTGCGACATATGTATGTATGTATGTATGTATGTATGTACATTCCAAATGCTAGAGGCAGCCCTGCTGCTGCTGCTGCTGCTGCTTCTTCTTCTTCTTACGGTAGTTTCTTCACGTAATGCGTGCAAAGGCAAAAGCCAAAAGGTAAAACCGAAACTAAGCCAAGAAAAAGAAAAGAAAAATCAAAACATCAAACGCTGTGTAGTAGCAAACACACACACACACACATACACTCTTATTAACGGTAAAGCAAATGGCAAAAGCAAAGCGAAGCAAATACACAAGGAAAACACAATTAAATAGACTGAACTGCACAAGAGAGCAGCAGCAGCAGCAGCAGCAGCGGCAGCAGCAGAGAAGCAGCAGCAAAGCAGACAGAGAAAATAAAGAAAAATTAACAATTTGCTTGGGGAAGGGGCAAAACTATACTTGCGTGTGTTAGTGTGTGTGTGTGTGTTGGTGTGTGTGCAGCAAAAGGCAAGAGTAACAGCAGCAACAACTACACTTAATTCTGTTACCAAGCCCAGCGCACACAGTGGGCCAAACTATTTAACGGTCAACGCCAGCGGGCAGCAGCAAACAGATAGACATACACACAGACAGACAGACAGACAGACGGACGGACGAACAGACAGACAGCGGTAACACAAAAGAGACGAAGCAAAGAGAGCAGCGACAAGCGCTGCATAGATCATTTGCTTACTCAATGCATAAACCGTACTTTTGTGCGCAATCCAACTGTGTTCACACTATCGAATTTTGTTCACACTATCGAATTATGCACATACTTTACTCACTTTCCATTTCCATAGTTCACTCTATCGAATGTGTCCACTCTATCGAATGTGTTCACTCTATCGGATGTGTTCACACTATCGAATTATGTGCATACATTACTCACTTTTGCATTTCCATAGTTCACTCTATCGAATGTGTTCACTCTATCGAATGTGTTCACTCTATCGAATGTGTTCACTCTATCGAATTATGCGCATACATTACTCACTTTTGCATTTCCATAGTAATTGACTGACAATAATATATATGTATGTACATAAGTACATATGTACATATTATATATGGTGTTCACTCTAACGAATGTTCATCTTCGATGCTGTTATAGTTATTGATTACTGTTATTATTCTTATTAATTATATTCTAATTGAAAATATCAACAACCCTTGCACGCGCTTGCTTAACTCCCTTCCCTGTGTACACACATACATACATACATACACACATACATACAGACACACATACAAATGTAGACGCTAACATTCTGTTTATGCAGCTGCTTAACAGTCGTCAAGTGGTGTCTTGCCAGAGCGCAACAACAAACACAAACAGCAGCAACAGCAGCAGCGTTAACAGTAACATTAACAGTGCTGCTGTTATTACAGATCAGCTCTTTACATGACCCTCCTCCGCCTTCTCTCTCTCTCTCACACGCTTAAGCAAGCAGCCCATGCGCTCTGGCTCTCTGCTCTCTGCTCTCTCCTCTCGTCTCTCTGTGCCTCTCTCTATCCGTGTGAGCTTTCGCTTGTGTGTGTTACAACAGCAGAGTTTGGACTTTTGCCTATTGAATAATCACGTAATACTATTATTTTTTATCTGCATCTCTGCTCTTGCTTTAGATTGTAATAATTTGTATCGCTTTACAGTCGTGTGTGTGTGTGTGTGTGTGTGTGTGTGTGTGTGTGTGTGTATTAAAACGCTGTTAAAAATTATAATAACTCTGTGCAGCTTTTGGGCAAGGCTATAAATAATTATGCACGCATACAAACAAAGCAACTGGCGAGTGTCTGTGTGTGTGTGTGTGTGTGTCTGTCTCTGTGTGTGTGTGTGTGAAGGTTTAAGTGGCGTTGCGTGTTGTTGTTGCTGTTGTTGCTGCTGTTGGCATGTGCTGGCTTTGGCTTGTGGTAGCCTGTGCATGTGTGTGTGAGTGTGTGTGTGTGTGCTATGCTTGTGTTTGTATTTCAGCATGTGCTGCAAATAGCGGCCAACTCTAGAGGTGCAACAACAACAACAACATTGACTTGCTATCAACGCTGTTGCGCTGCTGCTGCTGCTGCTGTTGCTGCTGCTGTTGTTGCTTTTGTTGCAAGTGGAACGTGATTATTTCAACGAACGTTTTTAGACCCTGTACTTTAAAAACGCACAACAGGGTCTATTAGCTTTGTGCAGAAATCAGAAATCTATGTAACAGGCAGAAGGAGGCGTGGCAGACAAAGTATATATATTCCTGATCAGTAAGACGAGCTGCGTCGATATAGCCATGTCCGTCTGTCTGTCCGTCTGGATGAACACCTAGATCTCCTAGATGGGACAGTTAGATGCCCCCCGTAGTGCAGGCAGATCTACTTTGTGTTAGATTTTTAATACCTCCCCCCTCCCCCCCACCACTACAACCCACAATAAACCACCACAGTCACAATTTGAAAGATGCAAACTTGTGCTTTGGCATACAATAATCTTATGACAACCTTTATCTGTGCTGTGAATTGCGACTCAATCGGATGATAAACACCCGAGATACTCAATTTCCAGTACTAGGCCTGTTAGCGCGTGTGTGTAGTAGGGTCTCCCACTGTCAGTTGCATCCGACTGTAGCTTTCTGGGGTTTTTTTTAGCACACACACACACATACACAGTCAAAGACACAATTGTCGCTCTCTCTGCTCTGGCTTTGATTTCTTTGGGGCTTTGCTGCTGCTGCTGCCTGTAATCGCGCTATCTGCCAAAACGAAGGTTGTTCCCCACTCTCTGTCTGTGTGTGTGTGGATGTGTGTGTGTGTGTGTGTAGCTCTGCGTTTGTTTCGCTTGTTGTATTTGTATTTTAAACGTTTCGCTTCTTATGTTCCTGTCTTTTTGATGTGGTTTTCAGTTGTTGTTGTTTGACGCGTCAATAGCTTGATTATTGAGTAGCTCACACGCTTGTCCGTCTGCGTACGTGTATGCGTGTGTCTTCGCCTGTATGTGTTAGCCTTATTCCACTGTGTTAATTGCTTGAAGCTAAGGATGAATAATAACCACATAAACTAGCACAGCAAGTCGATAACAAGTGATACTTTCAATCGATAAATCGATAACAAAAATAGTATACTATATCTACTACTAAGAACGATAACAACACAACATGACAAGAGGAGCAATAGGCATATTAAATAAACATGTATCGATAACAAGACTAATTTACAATGGATAGGTACTTTTACTCGATAAATCGATAACAATCGATAACAGATAAAAAAAAGATGAGAGATCCAAGTGCTCGTGATATATTTGTATAATCGGACAACAGTGTTCCAACAATTTGGAATGGATAATATGAGTTAGTATAGTCAATCGATAAACAGAGTATTTAAAATCGGTGATACATTTGAATCGATTACAAGCAAAGTTAATATTATTTATCGATAATAAAAAGTTTCTGACATAATTGCATCGATATGAAGGGCATTTAACAATATGGAATCGTTAACAAGAGTATTAGTTTAAATTTATCGATATCGATAGGAGTATTTGGTATATGTATCGATAACACAGTAAGTAAGTATCACATTATAATCGGGGGGCAACAGGAGTATTTAATATATTGGCCAATTGTTGCGCTCTCATTGCTCATTCTCTTTATCTTCTCCTCCCTGCTTCTTCGAACGCTTCCCAAAACTATCGACGCTCTCCGGTTCGACGATAGTACCGAACAGATTTCGTTTGACTGACTGAATTTTCTCCATGTTGTTTTTGTTGTTTTCGGTTTCATTTGGGTATTTCTCTTGCTGCTGCATTTGCGTCTTCTGCTTCAGCTTCTCCTGCTCCTCCTCCTCCTGCTCACTCTTCTCCTTCTGCTTCTGCTCACTCTTCTTCTTCTCCTCCACCGAGCTGTTGCTGTTGCTGTTGTTTGTGTTTAATGTCTCTTTGAGTATCTGTTTTTTCTGTGTGCTCGCCTCTTGCATGGCTGCTGCTGCCGCCGCTTTGCTTGTGCTTGGCCTGAATGAAGAGGTGTAGAGGTGTAGGTAGAGGCACACACACACACACACAGTGGCTATTATACTCTGCACGTTCGATACAGTGAACTAATTGTAGTCAAGTGAGTTGCTCTTGCTCTTGCTCTTGCTGTTGTTGTTGTTATTGTTATAGAAAGTCCAACTGAATAAACAGGCATAGGCACCACTGTACTGTGCCTATGCATGGCATACAAATGCTATCTGCTCTGTTCACTGTATCGAATGTGTTTAATCTACCGAACTATTTGGGAGAAATTGATTTGCTTGCTCTCATACTTAGGCTCCTAGGCTGTATGCACTGAATCTCGACTGTGTTCACTCTATCGAATTTTTGTTCACTCTATCGAATCACTTGCCTGTCATGTGTTTTTTGCTGTGTTCACTGTATCGACATTTTGTTCACTCTATCGAATTTTTGTTCACTCTATCGAATCACTGTCATATAAATGTTATTTGCTCTATCGAATTGCCTTTGTTCACTCTATCAAATCAATTGCATGCCAAATAAATGTTAATTGCTGTGTTCACTATATCGAATTGTTGTTCACTCTAGCAAACCATGACCGTATTTGCACTATTCATTGTGCTATACACCGCCTAAATGTTATTTGCTGTGTTCACTCTATCGAATTGTTGTTCACTCTATCGAATTGTTCACTCTATCAATCCATACACGTATAGGCACTGTTCATTGTGCTATACACCGCCTAAGTAGCAACACAAAACGACACCAAGCTGCGGGCTGCGGTTGTCTGACCACATCCCCATCCCCCCGCTCACTACTCCGCCTCCGCCCCCTGACAATCGTCAAGTACAATGGGCAAACGGAAATATCCTGATGAGCATCATGTTACACCACAGCCCATTGCTGGGGTTGAAGTTCGCTTTTTCGCTTTCCTCGATGCCTCCTCAACTAATAACGTAATACTGCATAAGTGAATGAGGGGAAAAAACTCACTCTGAATACCCTATAAACTTGTTGACTAGTAGCAGAGTGTAAATGATGTAATGTTAGGCAGTTAACAGCTGCACTGTTAAGATAACAGCGCACTGTAAATGTCAAAATGAGGAAAAAACTCACTTGAATACCCTATAAACTTGTTGACTAATAGCATAGTGTAAATGATGTAATGTTAGGCAGTTAACAGCTGCACTGTTAAGTTAACAGCGCACTGTAAATGTCACATACGCTACGCCCTACGCACTTTGCCCTTCGCACCAACGCAAAAAAGAGCAAAGCGAAACCTACGCAACAATTCCAAAAGGGCAATCGAATCAGCATGCGTGGGTGGAGTGGGGGTGGGTGGGGAACTAATTTTAGACATAGTATACTGTAAGCAGTTACTCACTTTGGCAGATTCTGTAGATAGCGCATTTGCTTCTCGCGTCGCAGCTCGTCGGTGAGGCGGCAATAGGTGTTGTTGATGCAAACGCTGCGTCGCAGATTCGCCTCGGAGTCCTTGATGCGCTCCAGCTTGTGGGCGCACAGCTGCAGGATGCGTTTGCGCTCCTCGCGCTGCCGCAGCTTGGGCGAGATCATTGGCACGCGCGATCGATGATGGTGATAGCCCATGGGCGGGGAGCAGCGAGGGGGTCCAAACATATCGGAATCATCATCGCTGCTGCTGCCGCTGCCGCTGCTGTTGCCGCTGCTGCTGTTGCTGCCGCTGCCGACGACGACGCTGGCGTTCGCAGCGGCGTTTGTGTTTGTTGGCAAGGTCATTGTGCGATGTGCTGCTGCTGCTGTTGCTTTGGACCTGGCTCTGACTACTTCTTTCGATTGTTGTTGTTGTTGTTGATTGTGTTGTTTCTTCTTCTTCTTCTTCTCGCTGCTGTTGCAATTGCTCAGTCGCTGCTCAGTCGCTGTCGCTGTCGCTGTCGCCGTCGCTGCTTGCCAATGCACACAAGGTAAACCACAAATCGTTCATATGCTCAAGCTGTGTGTGTGTGACTGTGTGTGTGTGTGTGTGTGCGCGTGTGTATTATTGCTCATTAATTTATTTGCTTGTATTGCCTGAACTTTTGCTTCCTTTCACGCCTTTGTTGCTTTTGATTGTTACTAAATTTGAGGAGTCAGGAAGCGACTTTTGAGTGGGTGGCGGGGGGTGGGGGGAGTGCGTTGCAATTTGTATGTGTGTGTGTGCTGCTCCTCTTCTTGTTGTTGCTTAGTTTATTTTGCGCTTGCTTTGCGTGAGATTTCACTTTGCTTTTGCTGTGGCCCGTTATGTTTCGTTACGTTTTACGTTTTGCTTTCTTGTCTTTATCTCTATCTTTATCGCTTTATTGCAATTTCTTTTCGCTTTTCGCTCTTGCTATGCTGTCAGGCATTCAAAATAATCCAGGACTTTTGAATTTGACGGCCGCCGCGCATAAACTTAACAAAAAGTAACAAAAAAATACATAATACACTGCACAAAATATGTATGTAGTTCTTCTTCAGGCACGAGTTGACATTTACTGCTGTTTCAGTTCTCTTCTTCTTCTTCTTGAAACTTCTCTGCTATTTTCTATTTGTTGTAACGAGCTGTAAACGCCTGTTGAGGTTTTGCTTGGCGGCGTTACACCAAAAACAAAAACAATAAAAAAAAACAACAGATAAAGAGTGTATTAACTGGCAGAGAGGAGACTGCGAAAGCGCGAGAGAGAGAGAGAGAGAGAGCCGCGCGGTACGTTCAAGTGTTTTTGGGGAGCGCGTGGTTTCTGTTGCTGTTACTTCTGCTGTTGCTCTGCTTGTTACTAGGCCGAACTTTGCCGCTGCCGCTAAGCACGTCCGCACAGTTCTCGCGTTCGAAGTGAACTGAAAGCAGCATGAATGAAGCGCACGGTCTTTGCCTGCCCTGACATACGGCTGCGACGCTGCGACGCTGCTCTCTGCGCTGCCTTGACTTGCCTTGCCTGTCAGCCTGACAGCCAGCGTCGACGTCGACGTCGACGGTGACAGCGGCAGCGCGCCCAGATGTTCGACTAACTTCGGCTTTTTCGCTGCCGGCGGCATCGTTGTACTACTACGACGACGTCACAGCAGAGCGAGTGCTGCCAGTCTGGAGGTGAATTACAAAATAGCTAAATGTAAAATTAACTTACTAATATAATGAATGCAAATAGTTTCGTTATCTTGCTTATCAAATTATTATCAAATACATTACCACCAATTAGATTTAGTACATAATGCAAGTGACTTTACACGATATTCAATTGCAATTTTCATCTTTATTTAATTTAATAATAATATAATTAATAAAATACTAAAATACTAAAATACGCTAGATCTGGCCATAAATAAGCTTAGCTGCGAGCACTGCAATGCACGTACAAAACGGAAGTAGCAGCAGGCGGGCAGAGCGACAGCGCGACGCGAGCAGCGCGAAAGAGAGCAGTGCGCGTCAAAGAGAGCGCATTTAAGAGAAGCGGACAGAGGCCATTGCATGGCGTACGTGCGTGCCAAATGTTATCTCTGTGTTGTGTGCGAGCAAGATTTTGGCACTGCTGTGTGTGTGTGTGTCTGTCTGTGTGTGTGTGTATACTGTGGGGCATTTTCTTGGCTTGTTTTTGTTGCTTGTGCTTGTGCTTGTCTGGCTCTCTGTGTGCCATTTGTAACGGAAGCAAAACGCACGAAAGGGTGGGCGGCAAAGGCTTGCAAAAAAAAAAAACCCAAATAAATAAAATAAATTTTTTTTTTTTTTTTTTTGAAGTGCCTCTTGCTGTCTGTTGGCTTGGCACGCGCTGCGGCCAATGAGCATACATTTTATAGTTTTCTTTTTGAGTTTACCACACATGCAAGGGTGTGTGTGTGTGTGTATTTCTCGGCTCTGCTGCCTTTTTTATTATGTAAAAAGTAACTGGCCTTAAGCGACAGCGCCACAGACCGTTAGTGGCAACATTTATTAAGTTGCCATTGCCGCCGTCGCCGTCTCTGTCGCCGTCGCTGCTGCTGCCGCTGCCCAATTGCTCTGCCGGCCGCCATTGCTATGGCACATCATCAGGAATTCTCTTTGCTGCCGTTTTCTCTGTGACTCGAACAACAATTTTTGGCATGTAAAAGCACTCAAAGCTCATTAGGCCTGTAAGACAAACTACTATACGGCTAAAACGCATATTAAACACACACACGCACACACACACAGACTGTAAATGTGTTCATATTTTCTTTTTACTTTCACACACATCTGCAGTTAATTACCCACGCTGGATTCGTTTGAAAACATTATTCAAAACACTGTGGCTGTGGCAAAGGCTGCTCTAAATAAATACATATAAATTATTTTTGCGATAAACGCTGAAAAACAAATGATTCCCGTTAAAACGCCATGACTCAAATGTTTGCACACAACAATTTAACTGTGAACTGCGCGCGATTGCGGTCGCGGGTGTGGGAGTAAAGTCAGCGGAGTGGGCAGAATAGAACAACAGTTAGCCAGAAGCTGCTCCCCCACCCTACCGCCACCCCCTCTGCCCAGCATGATGTAAATAAAAACGAAATTGTATATTGACCTAACCTAGAAGTGGGTTTCGCTTGCTTGCGTGGATTTTCCTTTGACTAAAACAAAAACCAACTAACCTCATTTTGCTCATAATATTATGACGAACTGTAAATGTCAGAAGCAGGGTTGCCACAGTGTGCCACAATTGTGGTGCTAAGAGTGGTGTTTTTTCGTATCTCTTAGCTTGATCCAGTTTTAAGTAGAAAATTTCTGCAATTGATTATTTTTAACCTACTTTTAAGTAATGAATTTGTATAATCTCTTTTCTCAATTGGCGTTTATTTTCCTCGACCTTGCTGGCATGTGTACTCAGACTTTTACTTGCATAAAAATAAAAAGTGTTTATTTGCTAAACTTATCAACACTAGAATGCCACTAAAAATTGCCGCCATATTTGCTTACAGTTCAATGTCACACACACACACAAGCGCGCATACATACATATGCGTATTCCTATTTATATTTCTTATTTTTGCATCCTTTATTTCTCGCTTGTTGTATTGCATTGACCTTCGGCGGCCTTCGCAATTGCCCGTGGCCTCAATTCGCCGCCAGCGACAACAGGCGCACGCTTTGCTTTCTTTTGCTAGTGCATTCGCATTCTTAACAGATAAATACGAATTACGCAATTAAGCAGGCCTAACAATTAAGTATTTATTGCTTTCGATAAGCGACAGCAACAACAACGGCAAGAACAACAAACAGCAGCTATAATAATATTTTTCAACGCACACACACGCATGCACAGCGTAACAGCGTCAGCAGCGACGTCGGCAGCAGCAGCGACAGCGACTACCTGCGGCGACTGAGCGTACAAAGAAATCAGCGCGCTTTATTCAAGTTGATGTTTTACGGTGCTTCACTGCTGCCGCTCACTTAGCGCGGGCGGCAGCTGCAGATACGAAAACGAAAACTGCCCCTTGCACCGCCCGCCCCTCCCCTGCCCAGCTAACCTCTTTCCCTGGTGTCGCGACGTCTGCACTTCACACTATTCGCCAGCGTCACATAAGACAATAACAGCAGCAGCAGCAGCAACAACAGCCCAGAGCACACCTCAAAGCCAGAGACAAGCCGCCCATGCACTGGCAGCAGTGAATCCCCACTCACACACACACACACACACACATATGCAGCGCATCTACGGCAACAACAATTTAATTATCAATAACATATTTAAGTTTCGTTTGCCATCACACCAAACACTGCATATACCTATGTATGTATGTGTGTGTGTGTGTCTTTATACGTTTGTATTTGTTTTTGTTTTTGCGCACACGCTCTCTTTGTTTTGGCTTCAACTTGTGCGCTCTTTAGATTTGCCAAAGCTCTCAGGCACAGTGGGTGGTTGTACTCTTACTCTTTTCCAATTGATATTTTAGTTTTAATAAGTAAATAATAAATAAATTTAATGAAATATTAAATTTAACACATTTTACTATATATAAACAATCATAAAAAATATTGTATTAGATTTATAATTACATAAATAAATAAATTAAATATTAAATTTAACATATTTTACTATATATAAACAATCATAAAATATATTATATTAAATTTATAATTAAATAAATAAATAAATAAAATTAAATATTAAATTTAACACATTTTACTATATATAAACAATCATAAAAAAATATTGTATTTATGTATATTTATTTATTGTAATATTATTATTGTAATAATAACGAAATTGACTCGCATTTCATGCGTTTGCGACCACTGTGCGCCGTGTGAATGAACGTATAAAAAGTGAGAGCGCACACCGCCGTCGCGCGTTCATAAACGAAAATCAATGACTCCCAATGCGCGCTGTCGACGGTCGAGTTGTTGAGCCATTGCCCCTACTCTCCCCCCTGCGGCCGACAAACACACACAGACGTAACTTCAGCAACACTTTGTATGCCGCGCTCCCCCCGCCCCCGTTCCGCTCTCCTTTGCACTCCTTTGCGCTCTCACTTGGTCGCTCTTTATGCCAGCCTGAGTTGTTGCTGCTGTTGTTGTTGGTGCTGGTGGTGGCGGCGTCGGCGTTGGCGGCGGTTGCTATTTGTTGCGATGTCTTCTTCCTTTCGTTGTTCTACTGGTGCTGCGCTGCTGCTGCGGCTGCTGCTGCTGCTGCTTGGTCTCGGCCGCGCAGTGATAAATGCGTCAACGTCAGCGCTTATGCTTGTGTTGCTGTTGTTGTTGTTGTTGCTGTGGATATTGTTCTGCTTGTTGTTGCTGCTGCTGATGATTTTGTGCATTAAAAATGAGTTGTGTGTTGAATTGACTCCAAGTATTTAAAGTTGTTGCCCACACACAGACATACTTACGTTTGTATGCATGTGTGTGTGTGTGTGTGTGCAGACGTTTTACGTTATTGTTGTTGCCATTTTTACAGCGTCTGTCACTGCGGGCGCTGCTGCCGTTAGCGTAGACGCTGATGTTGATGTTGTTGCTTTTGCTGCTGCTGCTGCTGCTCTGGCTGCCCTTCACAAAAGTGGCTGATGCCTACATATGTATGTATGTATGTTTGTATCATACATATTTGTATGTATGTATGTATGTTTGTATCATACATATTAGTATGTATGTATGTATGTATGTTTGTATCATACATATTAGTATGTATGTATGTATGTTTGTATCATACATATTAGTATGTACATATGTATGTATGTATGTATGTTTTCTACATGAATTTGTCCACAGAATCTATGGCCAAAGCGCAAAAAGCCAGCGAAAAAAGGGTAACATAACGGTAATGCGAGCAATAGACCCAAAACAAACAGCGAAAGCATACACACACACACACACACACACACGCACACGCACACAAGTGTCTGTCTATGTTGCGCTCTCCACGCTTCACACCACGATTGCCACTTGAGCACCACAAACGAGTAAAAAGCACCAATTTCATTGAGAAAAAGAACCAACGGTTTTTTTCATTTGAATTTCTTGAATTTATTGAAATCTGTATAGAGGAAAGCAATAGAAAAAAAAACACCACTTTGAGCAGAATCTTACTCACTTTGGCAAGCGAGTTTTACGCTCTTTGTGTTTATGCTTTCAACATCGATACGTGCCACTTTTCGCCGCCAAACACACACACACACACACACAGAAGCAGAGCAACTGGGTAAGTTTGTAATTAATTGCGGCCTTGCCACACACACACACACTTTACAGTTGCCTGCCCGCTCACCCCCCTTTGGGGAAGAAAGACATAAGAAAACCGCCATCAAAAAGCGCTACGCTTTGTCCGTTTGTCCGCTTGACTGCCCATTGCTGTTATGCCTACTCTCACTGCTACCTCCCCCACCCCCACGCCCGCCACGCACCGCTCTCCGCACTCTCCATCTTTGTGCTTTATTCGCAGTGAAATGAGGCGTGCCCAACGCCCTAGCCTTAGCCATAGTGCCAAAATGAGTCTCTAACACAGAGAAAGCAAAATACTTTACCGTTACAACTGCGCGTAACATAACCCGTGATCGGAGTGCACTAATTACTGTCCTATGCTAAACGCTGATTATTTTAAATGAGCTAACTAACTACGCACACACACACACACACATGCAGCGGTAGACATAACCTCACTATACTATTGCGCGCGCAAAAAAATCTTTTAGCAACGCCGCCCGCACATATATATGTAGGCTTATGTATGCATGTGTGTGTGTGTGTGTGTGTGTGTGTATGTACTTGCCCCAGCTACACCTTTTACCACTTCCTTCTCTTTAACTGCCCTTCTGCTGCTGTGCTCCCTCTTCTTCTTCAATAAACCCAAAACGTTGTTGGCTGGTGCATATGCTACAGCTGTCTGCTTGCAGCAGTGCTGCCAAGTTGGCGATTTTTAAAGCTATTTTTGTGTAGTCAACTATGAGAAAAGTCTAAATTATGTTGTACATTAGAGCGCTTATCACATAATACTAGCTTTTATTATTTGCAAATAATATGGTGTGCCTATTTTTTAAATAAATTTGCTAGTTTTTAGCTTTTATTCAGCCATTCTAGCTACTTTTGGCTATGCGCCCAACACTGGTGTGCTTTGAGTGCATGCCTGCTGTCTGGCCTGGCTGCTGCTGCTGCTGCTGCTCACCTCTCACTCAACTTATCGCATAATCGCGACGCATTGTCAAGACACTGAGACTGCCAGTGTGTACACACACCAACATAATTGCCATTGCCGTTGCCACATGTATGTGTGTGTGTGTGTTTTCATTGCTGCTGCTCGGTGGTGGCAGCAGCCGCAGCACCGTTGCAGTCTTTTGCGTATTTTTTGTTATTGTTTTGCTTTGACACGATTTGATTTTGATGTGTTTGACGTTGGAGCACAACGTAAGCGCATAACGTAGCGCATAACGTAGCGCGCTACGTAAACGTAAACTCATAACCCAAATGTGTGTACGAAATGGCGAAATGAAATCTCTTAAGCATTTGTGATTTTATTTTTCTAACTTCGCACATACATACATGTACATATGTACATATGTATGTGTGTATGTGTGTGTGTCTGCTGTCTGCCTGAATTGACTTGTTAATCATTTTGCTTTTTGTTTCTCATTTCGGTGGTTTTTTTCTTTTTGCCGTCTGTTGTTCCATTCCATTTAATTTCATTCCAAATTTGATCATTGCTAAATTCACTTGAGTTTTCTGTTATTCCAATTGATTGTCAAGTTTGTTGGCGACAATTTGAAAACATTCCGGAATTATGCATACATACACACACACACACACACACACACTTACATGCATGGTCAATGTGCATGTGTGTGTGTCTGCGTCGTACACATGTCGAAATGATTTCCATTTTCATTTATTGTGTTATTGCTTTTACTGCCGCTGCCGCTGCCGCAGTCGCTGCCGCAGTCGCTGCTGCTGCTGCGGCTGCTGTCGCTGATGAGCGCTGACTGCGCGCGTTTGCTTCTGTTATTGTAATTTGTGTTTGCCGTTTGCGTAGTTTAAACCTGTTGGCTCCAGTAATAGTAGTAGCAGCAGTAGTAGTAGTAGTAGTAGCAATATTGTTGTTATCGTTTTGATACTGTTTAGTCGAGATTTGGCTATGGGGTATGCTAAAGTACATACATACATACATATGTATGTTGTTAGAATGTACATACATACATATTCATATTGACATAGCAAGTGCATAGCATACTTTTTAGGTTATGTTTAGTGCTGACAATTACAGGGTATGTTAAGAATAAGAAGATAAAGCTCAATAGCAGCAAAAACAGCGGCAGCATATGTACAAAGGTACATAAATAACATACGTACATACATGTGATTGTATGTAAGCAGACGATCACACACACACACTCACTCATGGTAGGCAAAGTTCATGCAACAGCTGTGACTGAGTGTGTGCCCACTTGAAAATAATAAAATGCAACCATATTGCATATGTAAATAAAACCGTTTGAATTTGAAAAGGAACCACAATGGTTTGCAGTAATTATTTTTAGATTTACAAAGCGTTTAGCAAGAAAAACACCAAAAACACCACTGTGGCAACCATGCACGCTCTCCACACACACACACACACATACACGCGCATATCTTTGGCAATTTGGCAAAGGCAATTGATAAGCATTTGTGACGTCAGGGCAGGTGATGTTTTCGTGTAGTGGGAAGCGAATCAAACCAGTTTCCACACGCACCATTTGTAACAGCCCAGCGTTGCCAGACAACAACAATAAGAGAGAGAGAGAGAGAGAAGAAGAAACCAAAGCGCTTACTAGAGCAATTGGCGCCGTATCATTAGCATTAACATAATTATGTTAAGCTAACATAATTATGTTAAGCTTAAGCGCAAACTGTAAAGGCACGTACGAAGCGAAGCGAAGCTCGCTGTTCATTGAAGCAGAGACAAATTGATTTAATTACATTTCAAATATGCTAACAAGCTACAATACAATACACTACAAAATGAGAAAAGAAAAGCGTACAACAAAATGCACACGAAATGGAATTTCCGAAAATCATAAACATAGCCCGACGACCGCAATAAGCAGAGGCTACGCTAACGCTGCTGCCACTGCTGCTGTTGGCGTCGCTGCCAACGTCGACGTTGACGCCTATGCCGAGCGTCGACCTGTATTCGCGCGCGCTTTTTACGTTTGGGTTTGTTTGCAGCTCCCTATATTTGTGTGCGTGTGTGTGTGTGTGTGTGTATACCTGTCTGTTTTTTTGCTGTGTGTGTATGCCTGAATGTGCATATGTTGCCATTTAGCTTGGCCACTGAGACTGACGTTTACTTTTTTTTTTGTGTATGTCTTCCCTCATTGAGTGTAAAGGCAGTAGCAGAGCAGCAGCAGCGGCGGCGACGGCAGCGGCAGCGACAGCGCCAACACCAACAGCTGGCGGCTATCGGACAGGCCAAAGCGGCTTTATGACCATAAAAGCCATAAAAAAGCACAAAGCGCAAGCAGCAGCAGCAGCAGTTAGCAGTAGCAAGAGAGCGCCAAGCATTGCGCACTTTGCGGTCTAAGAGAGCGCTTTGCAAGAGAGTCAATCGGTTTGCTTAGGCAGAGCCGAGTGTTGGCGGCGTCAGTGTTGCCAGTTTAGCATATTTTTGCATATGCGTGTATACTAGCTATAAATCTAGTAAGTCTATACTAGCGAGCATTGCTAACGTAACTTTATTTTGCATCACTTTTAGCTGTTTTCAAATTCAAATCTAGCTTAATTGGCAACACTGTTTGGCGTGTATAAATCTAGTAAGTCTATTTTTGCGAGCATTGCTAACGGCACTTTATTTTGCATCACTTTTGGCTATTTTCAAATGCAAATCTAGCTTAATTGGCAACACTGTTTGGCGTTGACAATTTTATAAGTCGCCGCAGTTGTTGTTGTTGTTGCTCTTCTGCTGCTGCTGCTGCTGTTGTTGTTGTTCTTGTACCAGTCGAAGGGTTGTGGGTGAGTGTGAGTGCGTGTGTGTGTATTGAGTGCGGAGAAGCAATAACGGACAAGGTTGTAAGCATGTGGCGCGTCGCTCATCGCTGTGCGCGCGTGTGTGTGTGTGTGTGTGTGTTTATTTCGAGCACTTCTGCTAGAGGTTGTTTTTGGTTTTCATTTTTTTTATTGCCACTTGCGTGTGCTGCCATTTAGCGCATTTAATTTAATAATTAAGTCGCTGATGAAGTCGCGAGCGCTCTTTAACGCCAATACACACACACACACACACACACACACACACGGTCTCTCCCTGGAACGAAGGCCGTGTTTTCGCCAGCTTCTTGGCTTTTTATTATTACTGTGCATATCTGATGCGTGCGTACGATACAAAGCCGTTCGCCCCTCGCTCTAGTTAATACCCCCTCCCCTCACCAACAGGGGCCAACAGTCGTGTGCACTGTACGCTTTAACTAACGGGCAACACAAGAAGAATATTTCAACTAGTCGGCCAGGCTACAGTCGCGAGTGCTCGACAATACTCGCATATTAAAATGGAAATTTATTGGTTTATTGAAATAATGAATGCATGTCCCCCCCCCCCCCCCCGCCAAGTACAGACAGTTGAATCTTGAATATCTTCGGTGTTTATTATCCGATTGGGCCACAATTCACAGCACAGCTAAAGGTTGCCACATACTTTTTATATGCACAAGTTTATATCTTTAAAATTGAGAATATTTACTTTGTGGGGTCTGCCACGCCTCCTTCTGCCTGTCACATACATTTCTGTGTTGCACAAACCTAATAGACCCTGTTATACTTTTTCTTAAGTACAGGGTCTAAAAGAAACTATTCATCAAATTTGACTAATACGCCTAAAATCTGTAGTACACCTGATTATCTTTAATACAAGTGGGTAGTGATTACGCCTGTGACTAGTTCAAATTGTGTTATCTTTAATGTTGGTAATTGTTTTCGTTTAGAAAACTTCTCATTGTCGTGCAATGGCCTAAATAGCAGAAAACAAAATTGTTAAACAAATATTACCTTGAAACAAGTATTTTATACAAGGGGCTAATGGCCGAAAAATCGTTGATGTATTTAGGTTTTTTCTGTTTTTTCTTTTTTGATAATATTTTGTGTGTTGTTGTTGTTGTTTTTTTGGCGTGGATGTGACATTGATATAAGTGCTGAGTCAAAATGTTGGGTCATTCGCCTATGCACGCTGTGTCTAACGAGGTGAGCGTCACTCCTACTACTAGAGAGGTCTCAGGGCTACGCAAGTGAGTGGAGCAGAGTGGAGTGGTGTGGAGCGGAGTGGAGCGGAGTGACTTGGCTTGGGCTGAGATAGAGATACTTGAGCCTTTTTAACATTACAACTACGAGTAAAGTCAATGATTTGATGTTGCATGAATAATGCCGAATGTTAATTAATTATTCATTAATTGGGAAATGTTTATTACACACGCAGTGGCAGTGGCAGTGGCAGTGGCAAATTGGCATATCTGTTGCCGGGTCGTGCGCATTACCAAACACTTTCCCAACAAACGGCAATTATCTTGTCACCCATCTGTGTGTTATTTCGCCAAGTAAATACGCACAACAACAACCACAGCAACACACCCACACACACACACACACAGGCAGACAGACAGCGACTCAACCCAGCCCCCCGCCCACTGCCCACTACTATAGATATTCTTTTACTCTTTTTACGGTTACACGTGCGTACGTTGTCCTCGTTGCCCCAGCCCCCTGCCCCTGCCATCCCCAACACAACTCGAACACACACACACACACACACACACACACTGACCGAAACAGAGCGCAACATTTGCCACGCTCTCTTCAACGACGCAACGCAGCGCGCGCGCTCTCTCTCTCTCTCTGCCTGTGTAACCTATGCGCTCGCTCTTTGCCCTGCTGACATTGTATGCGCTCTGCTCTCGCTGCGCGTGTGTGCGTGCTTGTGTGTGTGTGTGTGCCCCCATACACTATAAAACAAAGAGCTAATGAAGCATACTACGCGCTAGTACATTATTCACTAATTAAATTTATATAAACAATAAATGTAAAGAAATTTGTACAATTAATTTTTGGTCAAATTTAGCACCAAAGTGAAAAAGCACCAATTTCACACCACTTTAGCCCCTGTTGGCAATTCTGTTGTAAGAGAGTGTATGCCCGCTTCGGTGTTAGCTTTCCCATTTTCTTGTTTAGTTGTTTTGTGTGTGTGTGTGTTTTTTATTGCGGTTTTGCATTTAGAAATTGATGATGATGCCGCTTTGTGTTTGCGTGCGTGTAAGCATGTGTGTGTGTGTGTGGGAACATTTTCCTTTTAAATTGAAACTGTAACACGAAATGTGTGTGTAGTACTACTACTCCTCTACTACGCAAGTGGCCTGTGTCTGTCCGTCCGTCCACCCCCCACTCCACTGGAACCGAGACCGAACCGAGACTGTTAAATCGCTCGACCGCATGGTGTGGCCGAGGGCAGAGCCACGGCAGAGGGCCCAGCGGCGTGAAAAAACATTTTTATGGTCTTTCTGTTTAGCTTTTTGAGTGGCTTCAAATGCGTTTTTCGACTGATTTTTATTTGCCTCGTGTCCCTTACACACACACACACACACATACACGTGTACGCATTTTTAGCATATTTTCGTTTTTGATAACTAAGAAGAATGGGCAGCACTGGCAATGGGGCAGCACTTGCAGTGGCGCACAGCTTAATTGAACCACAGCAAGTACGTATGTAAGTACATTATCTATGCCCACATTTAAATATGTACATATAAAAAGAAATGTATTATTATTATTTTTATGGCAATACGTGTCGTGTTAACTTAAAACAAAAACAATAATACTCAACAATAAGCGCAAACGTTAAGATGCGCAAGGAAATGCCGGAAGTTAACGTCGCAGTCAATGTGTTACGTGCGCGTCGCTGCCAACGTCGTCGCTGACGCAGTCGCTGACGCTGACGTTGACGTTGACATTAACAGCAGGCGTGTGCGATGCTGCTGCTGTTGCTGACGGCGCTGACGCCGTCGTCACCTTCGACGTTGCTGTCACTGTCGCTGTCGCTGCCAAACGAAAGCGTTGACATTGTTTTCATGCTGTTTTCGATTTTCGTTTTCGCTGTTCTTATTATGCGAAACAAGAAAGAAGAAAGAAAAACAACAAGAGAGCGAAACAGAGAAATATACATAAATAAATGAATAAAAGAGCAACAATGAGCAACAATTATTATTGCGGCGCATTTCGAATTCCAATTTGTATAAATCTTGCTATTGTTTTCAATTTATTTTGTTTTGTTTTCTCGTATTAAGCAACAGACAAAAACAACACGCGCGCTGCGCACTTGACGCTGGCAGCGCAGCGCAGCCAGCAGCGGCGTCGGCAGCGTTAACGCCATTCTTCTTGTTTATTGTTTATGTTGTTTGTCCGTCCGTCCGTCCGTCTGTCTGTGTGTATAATGCATAAATTCATTTTTCTCGCAGTGTGTGTGTGTGTGTGTGTGTGTTGGGTGGGTGGAAATATAATGAGTGTGATTCCCCCAATTGAAACCAAGATCAACTCAGTTAGCAAGAGGTCGTCAATGATTGTCAGGTTACATACAAACATACATATGTATGTATGTATGTATGTATGTATGTACATACATACATTTTTACGCAACTGTTTCCGAATCCCGGATGCAAATACTTGCAGCATACATTTTCACTCGCTGCTGACAAGACGTGAGCTATACATTCATACATACAGGCATACATTTATACATACTACATACATATGTACATACGTTTTGGTTGAATGATAACACTAGCCAACAGTCAAATTGTATCTGACCCCACATACATACATTTGATGCAAAACCAGTCTAAGAAAACTTTAATGATGTATGTAAGTATACATATGTATGTATGTAGCTGTAAATTCAACTTAAGACAGATACATACATACATAGATAATGTACAGATCATAATGACATGCCAATATATGTAGATATGTACATATGTACATATGTATGTATGTATGCACATACATTCATACTTTTTATCAACATGTGTAATGTACATACATATGATACATAACCTATATATGTATGTATGTACACATGTATGTACGTATGTATGTACAAGTATTTGCCTACTTAATAATAATATTTATGTATTTATTTATTTATTTATTTACTTACTTATGTATTTGTCTTCACATTTGGGTCAGAACCTGTTGACATAAAGCATTTAACACTTAAATGGGTTAAAATGCTAAACACAATTTCAGCCAAACGAAACGAAAAGAAAAGACAAAAAAAACTAAAACTAAAGAGAGCAATAGTTGGCGAGAGAGAGAGAGGAAAAGAAACCGTAATAACATTAGGCAGCAAATCGGCGAAAACTATGGCAACAAAGTGTAAAAGAAAAACGAAAATAAAATTATTGTAAAGGCTGAAGAAGTTTTAAATACGCTGTGCTAAGTAATTAATGCTATAATATGTACATACATACATACGTCTGTCTGTCTGTCTGTATGTATGCCATAATATTTACATTAAACGTGTGTGCAAAGGGTTTACACACACACACACATAGACAAGCTTGAGCATAAACATAAATACAACAAAGCAAACCGCTAAATAACAACAACAACTGCAAGAGCTACAGGCAGAGCAATAACAACAACAACAACGACTCATTCGTGTGACGATTATCTCGAAATGAGACCATAGCACACACGTACGCATACACAGACACACGCACACACACACACACAGAGAGGCGAACGTCAAGTTAAACGGCCGCGCGGAACAATGACGACGCTGAGCGACGTTAGCGTCGCTGCCAACAAGTCCCACAAGTCATTGCGCTGAACCAGCAACAACAACAGTAACAACAACAACAAGTACAAGCAACAAGGGCGGAAGCAAGAGAAAAATCATAAGCCTAGCCAAAAGAGAACAAGAGCGCACGGCGCATACAAAGAGCACTACAGCGCTGCGCTGCCAACGTTAACGTACAGCGTTAGCAGCGACGTCGAGGTCAACATATGCACAAACACACAAACACACACACACAAATACAAATAAACTACATAATACAAATGAGCGAACATTTTTCAGCCGCGCGCGCTGCCTGTTGGCCCCCAACGGCTGAGTGTGGGCTGTGGCGGGGCGGGGCGGTGTGGTGAGGGGGGTAGACGCCGTCGTCGACGGCGAGACGCAACTGTTGTTTGAATTGGGACGCTCGCTTGCGCTTTGCTGATGTTTTAGCTTCCATTTGATTATTATTTCTTTTTTATATGTATAGTATGTGTCTGTATGTACATATGTATGTACATATGTGCATACATACATATTTTTGTCTTTTTGTTGTTGTTTTTGTGTATGCTGTCGCATGCTTTGTTTAACGTCTCGTCCTTAGGCAAGCGAGAGCCCTTCACTCGCCAGTCAATTTTTTTCCGTTTTTTTAGCCTGTTTTGTGGCCCGTCTCTTGAATGTGTATGAGTGTGTGTGTGTGTGCTTGTGCAATTATACTGGTTTGTTGTGCATAGAGTCGACAATCAAATGTTGCTCTGTGTCTTTGCATGTCTGTCTGTCTGTGTGTGTGTGTGTCTGTGTGTGTGTGCAACGATATTGCTTTTAACCACTGGCAAATGCTGCTGCTGCTGCTGCTTCCTCTTCCTCTGCCTTGGCTATGTCATCACCTATGCATGCGCCCTCTAGTGTCTAGCCTTAACAACTCCTCGTGCTCTCACTCGCTGCTCGCTCTCTTTGCGCTCCCTTGCTATGCCCCCCCCCCCCCACGCCTATCCACCAACTGCACATTGGGCTGCAAAAACTTTGAAAACATAGAAAGATTTGCATAATTATTTTTTTGATGAAACTAACATTGTTTAATCATTTTATCATTTCATCATTTTACTGCTATTTTGATGAACTCAATTTGGCAGCTTTGCGCCCAGTGTGCACAGTGTGCACAAGCCAAAGGTCTCACTCCATTTTACATGGATTTTGCACGCTTGCTCGTGTTTTGTGTTTGTCCGTTCCGTTTCGTTCTCCTTCGTACACACACACACACACACACACATACGTATATACTCACTTTGGTTCGTTTGCTTCGTTTTGATAATTTTCTGAGACGCTCTGTTGCCATTGCTATTGGTATTGAGTTACTTTTCTGGGCTAATCCCGATGCGAAGACATTGTAGTAGTCGTAGTTGCTGCTGCTGCTGTTGTTGCTGTTGTTGCTGCTGTCACTCTGCTGGCCGTCGCTTGGCTGCGGCAGGTGAGGCCCGAAAAAACTTTCTAAGGTTTCGCCGCAGACGTTTGAAGTAGCAGTAATCACTGACCATTTTGTTGCTTCATAATTAATAACACTAGGCAACACAATTTCGTTTCTTAGTTAGCTTAAGGCAGCCAACGACCCGCTTGCCACATTGGTGCCAAAAGTGGTGTTTCTTTCCAGCATGCAGTAACGTTATGGTGGCTAAAATAATGTTGAATATTATTTTCTTTTCATTCTTCATTTTTTCTGTAAGTTTGTATTACTTATTTTCGGCACTGTTTTCTAGTGTTGGTAAACAGTACAGGCAATGATAATACTAACAGTAACAAATAAAGCAGATCTTTCACTGCATATGCAGCTGTTTACAGGTAGGCCAACACACACACACACACACACACACACACACACACACACACACACACACACACACACACACACACACACACACACACACACACACACACACACACACACACACACACACACACACACACACACACACACACACACACACACACACACACACACACACAGTGACAAAAACATATGCAGTTGCATGCTCTGCCCCAATGTGTTGTCAGCTGTTTTACTGTTTATCAGCAGAGTGACAATACAACAATCCGCGCGCGCTCTTAAAGTTTCGATTAAACTTTAAATAGCTCCCACACACACACACACACACACACACACACACACGCGCGCACGCATAATTCGGAAGTTGACAGACAAAAGCCAAAAGACACAGACAGACAAGCAATAACAACAACAACAACTACTTAACAGCAGGGGAGAGCGGCAGCGGCAGCCGCAGCAGCAGCATCTCGGCAGCGCTGTCAAAATTACTTAGCCAAAGAGCAATGCTAAAGAGCGCCAGCCAAAAGAGAGAGAGAGAGAGCGCGCGTGTGAGTGCGTGCGTGTGTGTGTGTGTGTGTTGTCGTCGTTGGGGAGGCTGCTGCTGCGCTTGAGAGTCGAGAGTCAACGACGTCGTCATAAATTTCAAATGCTATCAGCTGTTAAAAAATTCATATGTACATCTGCTGCTGCTGCTGCTGCGGTCGCAGTCGGCGTCTGCTGCAGCTACAGTTGCATGCGGGAAAGCCGAAAAGAGAGTGTGAGAGATTGAGAGCGAGCGCGTGTGTGTGTGTTTGCATTTATGCTCTCAGCACCAAGTGTCGTTGCCGTTGTGGTCGCTAGGGGGTCGAGTGGGAAGGGGAGGGGGGCATTGCGCTGGCTGCGTTCTGTGGCTGTGCGATGAAACCAATTAAACTACAAAACGTATTTTCATTTATTTTCTTTTTGTTTTTACTTTGTTGCGCCGACGACGACGTCGACGTCAACGTCAACGTCAACGCTTATCGCACAGCATGCTGGGGCAGGGGCAGCATTAGTACTTGTTGTTGTTGTTGTTATTGTTAATTGAAAATCAAATTGTATTAAAACTGCGTTTTACACTTTGCCAGATTGGCATAGATAACTAACGGTTTTAGTTTTATTGTTGTGCCTTTGTCACAGGCAATTAACAAATTCCAGCCCCACTCCACCCCGAGCGAACACACATACACACAGAGTCGTAACCCTTGGGATAAACGCTAAGCGCACGTCCACTCCACCTAGAGTTATAGCTAGGCGTTACCAGAGCTCTATATCAACTTCAAGCAGAAGGAAGCGAGGCAGAGAAAGCGTAAGACTGTATGCGTGTGTGTGTGTGTGTGTGTGTGTGTGTGTAAGTGGTTGGGGGAAAACCTGAAATTCCTTGGATCAAAACAAATTGTTTGTTTCCATTCAATGGGGCAAACTATAATTAGAAAACCATTTTCCCCCCATGAGCGAGCGAGCGAGTGTGTGTGTGTGTGTGTGTCTGGGTTTTTCATCTTTTTTTTTTTTGGTAGCCGTTATCTATTATGGATTTTTAAAAGAGCATTTCCCAGAAAAGTACAAAAAAGTCGTTTGATAACAAGGCAGTTGAATGGAGTGTACCAAGGGGAAGGGGAAGAAACCCTGGCAAAAGAAGAGGGTAATAATACACACAAATATGCTCGTACACTAATCATTAAGCACTGCAAACGACACGCTAGATGGCGCCACCAGCACATTGTTGCTGGCTTGACTTCTACTATATGCAACAGCCGATTATCGTGAAATTTTATGCACAGTTTAGCATTATGTGGAGGTACATTCAAGTCAATAAACCAAGAGATTACTGTAATCTGCTGCTTTTAGGCACTTTTTTCTGGGTTTTGGAATGGTATATATTGAGAGTATATGTTTTTTATTTTTTATTGAAAATCTCTGGCGTTTATCATCCGTTTGGGCTGTATGTGTGTTACAGCATAGATAAAGGTAGCCATAAGCTAGAAACTGCCACTGTAAGTAATTGTCGTAAATTTGCCACCTTAAGGGAAACTCTCGCTATAAGATCAGCATAGATAAAGGTAAGCATAAGCTAGAAACTGGTAAGTAGATGCACATATAATATCATCCTAAGCCAATTTTCATATTTGTAGTTCTGATACTAAACGGGATTCAAGCATTTCTATAAAGGTTTTCGAATGGTATAGGTATGGTATATATTTTTATTATTGTTTATTGAATATCTCCGGAGTTTATAATACGTTTGGGCTGTAATTTACAGCATAGATAAAGGTAACCATAAGCTAGCAACTGCCACTGTAAGTAATTGTCGTAAATTTGCGACCTTAAGGGAAACTCTCGCTATAAGATCAGCATAGATAAAGGTAAGCATAAGCTAGAGACTGATAAGTAGATTTACATATAATATCATTCTAAGCCAATTTTCATCTTTGTAGTGCTGATACTAAACGGGATTCAAGCATTTATATATAGGTTTTCGAATGGTATAGATATGGTATATATTTTTATTATTTTTTATTGAATATCTCTGGTGTTTATTATCCGTTTGGGCTGTAATTTACAGCATAGATAAAGGTAACCATAAGCTAGCAACTGCCACTGTAAGTAATTGTCGTAAATTTGCGACCTTAAGGGAAACTCTCGCTGTAAGATTAGGCCGCTATGTTGATTAGTCAGTCGGTTAGTCAGGACCAACCACGTTATATATGTATAGATACACGCATAATATCATCCTAAGCCAATTTTCATATTCGTAGTTCTGATACTAAACGGGATTCAAGCATTTATATGGCATATCAAGTGCTGTAAAATGCCTGCTACACGCATTGCAATAATGAGCAGGCACTTTAACTAATTAAAACCCCCTGCTTATCAAGCGAACTGTGTCCAAGGGGGGGAGGGGGGTGGAGTGTCATGCGAAGGGGTTAGAGAAGTGCCAAAATGGGCGTAATGGTAGCGAAAATCCCTGTAAATGATTTTGCGGGCTGACGGGCATTAAAAAAAGGAGAAGAAGAAGGAGAGGAGGAGAGGACACACACACACACACACACAAGGACAACAACAATGAATGTGTATCAGCGTAGTGCCCTCCCCCCTCCCCGCCCCACCCTCTCTTCGGTCCGTTTCGTGCTCTACCATATTCACAACTTGATTGTGCGCCACCCGTTGACAGAAGGGGAGTTTTTCCTTTCCACTCTCTCTCCACTCCAGCCGTCTGCTGCTTCTTCCGCTTCCTCCGCTTCCTTTATGCTGTATATTTTTTTGGTTTGTTTGTTTGAGGGTTGTTCGCTTATGGGCCTAGCGGCGAGTCTTGGACGTACTCTATATGTATGTACGTATAGCCATGGAGACTGGGCAGTGTGTGTGTGTGTGTGTGTGTGTGTGTGTGTGTTGGAGTGTAAAGAATCAACACATACTTGTTTAAAGTTGTCGTAATTACATGGAGCGACAGTTGTCTCTCGTTCTCAACTCGCATTGCTCATCTCTCTCCCAATATCAGCTGTATTTGCTTTGCCTTTAATCAAGCGCCCGAGCCAGGAACCACTCACCAGTCACCAGGAACCACTCACCAGTCATACAGACAGCCATAGAGTTGGCAAATTCTAAGCGCCCGAATGAGGCATTCCTATAGTGCGAGTACACACGGAGAAATGAACGTAAAGTTGTGTACATTCAAACACTGAAATTGATGCCATAATTCTCTTGTTCTCTACTCTCTACTATTTTTTTTAGTTATATGAACTAGTTCACACAAGTTATATGAACTATTTCACAGTGTATCATTCACTCATTTGAGTTATATGAACTATTTTATAGTGTATCATTCACTCATTTGACTTATATGAACTATTTCACAGTTAATCATTCACTCATTTGAGTTATATGAACTATTTCACGGTGTATCATTCACTCATTTGACTCATTAGTCATTCGTTCGGTTCCGTTTGCAATTTACAAGCTCAAGCGGCTTATATAATCGTTTATTTTTGCATTAAATTAATATCTTTATATTAAAAAACTCGGAAAGCTACAGTCGGATGCAACCGACAGTAGAAGACCCTGTACTTTCCTTTGCACACACACACACTAACATACACTCACACATGCACACATAGCGCAAAGTCACACGCAACCACACATACGCTCGCGCTGCTCCCCCCTTACCTAGTACAGGGAATTGATTCTTGAATATCTCCGGTGTTTATTATCCGATTGAGCCACAATTCACAGCACAGATAAAGATTATCATAAGAATTTTGTATGCCAAAACACAAGTTTGTATCTTTAAAATTGTGGGTGTGGCAGTTTTTCGCGGTTTTTGGGGGAGGGGGGGAGAGGTATCAAAAATCTAAAACAAACTTGATCTGCCTACACTATAGGGGCATCTAACTGCCAAATATGATGTCTCTAGCTCTTACAGTTTCCGAGATCTAGGTGTTCATACGGACGGACAGACGGACAGACAGACAGACGGACATGGCTAGATCGACTCAGCACGTCGTCCTGATCAAGAATATATATACTTTGTGGGGTCTGCCACGCCTCCTTCTGCCTGTTACATACATTTCGGGCTTGCACAATCTTAATAGACCCTTTTGTACTTTTTGAAAGTACAGGGTCTAAAAAGGTAAAGAAATATGATTAAATCAATATTCAAAGTCAAATATATATAATTTTATACATATATTTACTTTTCGGCCTGTTTGTCGATAAGAAACTGGATTTTAGGAGAGTTTATTTGTATTTATTTTGGTATTTTCTAGCATTTACATTATTTTATAGTATTTTTAACATTTTCTAAATATTTTTCTAAATATTTTCCAAGATTTTTGCATTAAATTAATATCTTTGTATTGAAAATGAAAAAGAATATTTTCTTAACAAAATTCAAAGTCGAATTTATAAGCAATATAGATAACTTGCTGTTTTTATCGGTATTTATCGGCCTGTTTATCGATTTATTTGTATTTATTTTGGTATTTTCTAGCATTTACACTATTTTATAGTATTTTTAATATTTTCTAAAATTCTCAAATATTTTCCAAGATTTTTAGTAACTTTTTTAACAATTTCAATAGACTCTAATTTGGGTTTTCACATTTACTGTGACGTTGTTGTTTCCAGTGTAGGAATTCCCATAGTAGGGCAAGCGTTCGCACAGCGACAAGGGTAGGGGCAGGTGTGCCGTTGCAGGTATGTACAGGTAGAAGAAGAAGAGTCTACTACCACCACTACCTCTGCTACTACTGTAATAAAACGAAATCTGTTGCCATTAGTGCATACAATCTCACTCAAAATTACATTTGCCGTATCAGTGCGGGCTTCTCATAAAGATATACACTCATTCACACACACACACACTCCCAGAGAGAGCTAACAACAAGTTTTCTAACGTAATTATAGAGTCGATGGGCGGGAGACTTATCAACTGTGGTCACTGTATCAACTCAACGATGAGTAATTGAAAGACCCCTCAAGAAACAACCGAAAGAAAAGACGTTCGAATGATACACATTAACACTAATTTTATTGTGTTCCATTATTCATTTAAATGTGATGAATATTTGATTAAAAAACTTTGGAAAATTATTGAAAAGTTGTTAAACTAAATCTCTTTATCCGGAGTGTATTTCTCAACAGCTGCTTCAATTACACATAGTTCTTTCATATGACATCGTGATTATATTGTACCATTTGAATATGATGGGAACATGCTCTATATATGTACATATAGTATATATATGTATAACGACTGCAAACCTCATTTCAACGTCTTTTCATATCAGAATCAGGCAACATTTTCGCTGCGTTTCAACGAAAAGTGAGTTCAAATTTCAGAGGCAGCGAAAGGCACGACTTACAGCTACCCTAGACGGTATATACCGGAGATTATTCAATAATAAAATTATAAATAAATTTTAAAACCCACTTTATTAGGTTGTTCACGAACTTCCCTGAGTTCCCTAAGTTTCTCCTATATCATGTTGTACTAAGAACTTTAAAGTCTAGGATTAGTCTGGGATGACGCTAACCCAGTCTGTGAATTCACATTCTGCACTTAATTCTATGCTCCCTAAGCTTATTTTAAGTACAAATATGTTTAACTAAAGTCCTGATGTCTTAAGGAATATTAAATATATACTTTAATGTTATGTATATAGAGTGAAAACCCTTTTAGCGAACACTACCTCAATCAGGAATAGTTTTTCACTCCTCTTTTGCGAGCACACTCTGTTAAGCGGACCAAAGTTGATTGTGTCCGCTATAGAGAGTTGTCTCTCTCTCTGTTAAACTCTTGCACTCTTAGCTGCTGTATATGCCCTTCACTCCTCCTCTGCGAACACACTCTGTTAAGCGGACCAAAGTTGATTGTGTCCGCTATAGAGAGTTGTCTCTCTCTCTGTTAAACTCTTGCACTCTTAGCTGCTGTATATGCCCTTCACTCCTCCTCTGCGAGTACACTCTGTTAAGCGGACCAAAGTTGGCTGTGTCCGCTATAGAGAGTTTTCACTCTCTGTTAAACTCTCGCACTCTTAGCTGTTGTATATGCCCTTCACTCCTCCTCTGCGAGCACACTCTGTTAAGCGGACCAAAGTTGGCTGTGTCCGCTATAGAGAGTTTTCACTCTCTGTTAAACTCTTGCACTCTTAGCTGTTGAATATGCCCTTCAGCTGCCTGTTAGCGTTCTACAGGGTATAGGAAAGAAATAGTTTAGCCATGCCTCAGCTTGGTTGCCTGTGGAGTTGACAGAGCCTGCCACCGCTTTGTTGTTGCAGTTGTTGTTGTTGCTGTTGTTGTTGTTGCTGTTGTGATTGCTGTTGTTGTAGCTTGTTGCCTTTTGTGCTGGCAAGATGTCTCTGTGCCCCGCATCTCGGCTGCCTTTGGAATCTTTTTATTGTTCTGCTGCTGCTGCTGCTGTGCATCGCACCCCCCGTATCGGGGTGCCTGATGATGATAAACCTGATGAAGTTGCATGGCGATAATCATCATCATATGTTGATAGAGTCGAAGTTGTTGTTGTTGTTGTTAGTTCATGACGATTTGTAATACGTTTCGCTGAGACTGAGACCGGACTGACTGACTGACTGACTGACTCACTGACTCACTGAGTGACTGACAGGCAGCGGCTGCTGTCATTCAGTCAGCATGTTATACTTTATATATCGGAGTACTTTTGGCCTCATCAAGTCCCCCTCTGCCTAACTATGACATGATATTGCTCAGAATATCATCAATCGCCTTTCGACTTGATTGAATTGTCAAGCGATTTGCTAAACTCATCAGTCATTCAGTAACCTAACGAATGGTTTGATGACAAATTCGGTCTGGGATTGTTTTCTGGTGTTGGGAACTATTAAAATATATAGTAAATTATCTCACATACGATCTAAAGATATAATCGACTGGCAAAATGTCTCCTGATTATATTGGGATAGTAGTTTCTATAACTAATTACATTACATATTAATATATAGGTAATATAGAGTCTATATATATGTACATAGGTAGGTTGTAGTTTTTACCACCCAAATCATTCTCCTATATTATGAATAAGACACTCAGCACCTTTTCAGTAGTCTAATAATAATAATAAAAAACATTTGTTCAGGAACATGAAGATAAACATTCGACGCGACACTGATAGGAAGCTAAACGCCCTTAACAAAAGGAACACACTTAAAGATAAGCACCCAAGTCCATGGAGTGAAACGCCCCAGGGCAGGGACTGCGATTAGTTCTATATGATCGAACAGGGATTTCTATGACTGCTCAATGAGCTTGTGTATCTGTCTGTATTGAAGAAGAGGGTGTTGAGTCAAAAAGGCGTTTGTAGTTTTTTATATACACTTTATATACACTTCTCAAGCGGAGACTATGTAGGAGAGAAAGTAGGATGAAATTTGGACACAATACAGTCATAAACCTCTATTAGTAAATGAGGATTATACTAGTTCATTCAGTTCATTCATTTAGATTGTCCTATATATACACTACTCAAGCGGAGACTGTCTATGATTGAAAGTAGGATGAAATTATGACACAATACAAGGTGACTATTCGATAAAGATTACTTTAAAACTTGGAGTCATTATCCTCTATTAGTAAATGAGGATTATACTAGAAGAGGGAGTTTATCATATGCACTTCTATATACACTTCTCAAGCGGAGATTATTTACTATAGGATAGAAAGTAGGATAATATTTGGACACAATACAGTCATAAACCTCTATAAGCAAATGAGGATTATACTAGTTCATTCATTTAGATTGTCCTATATATACTACTCAAGCGGAGACTATGTAGGATAGAAATTAGGATGACATTTTGACACAATACAAAGTGATTATTCGATAAAGGTTACTTTAAAACTTGGAGTCATAACCCTCTAAAGTAAATGAGGATTATACTAGAAGAGGGAGTTTATCATATGCACTTCTATATACACTTCTCAAGCGGAGACTATGTAGGATAGAAAGTAGGATAATATTTGGACACAATACAGTCATAAACCTCTATAAGCAAATGAGGATTATACTAGTTCATTCAGTTCATTCATTTAGATTGTCCTATATATACTACTCAAGCGGAGACTATGTAGGATAGAAATTAGGATGACATTTTGACACAATACAAAGTGATTATTCGATAAAGGTTACTTTAAAACTTGGAGTCATAACCCTCTAAAGTAAATGAGGATTATACTAGAAGAGGGAGTTTATCATATGCACTTCTATATACACTTCTCAAGCGGAGACTATGTAGGAGAGAAAGTAGGATGACATTTTGACATAGTACAGTCATAAACCTCTAGTAGTAAATGAGGATTATACTAGTTCATTCAGTTCATTCATTTAGATTGTCCTATATATACTACTCAAGCGGAGACTATGTAGGATAGAAAGTAGGATGACATTTTGACACAATACAAAGTGACTATTCGATGAAGGTTACTTTAAAACTTGGAGTCATTATCCTCTATTAGTAAATGAGGATTATACTAGAAGAGGGAGTTTATCATATATACTTCTATATACACTTCTCAAGCGGAGACTATATACTATAGGATAGAAAGTAGGATGAAATTTGGATACAATACAAAATGAATATTCGTTGAATGTTACTTGAAAATTTGAAGCCATAAACCTCTATTAGTCTAGTCATTCATTTAGATTGTCCTATATATACATTTCTCAAGCGGAGACTATATAGGATAAGCTGATGAAATTGTGACGCTTAATAAACGATTATTCAATGAATATTTTGCACTTTAAACTAACTGAAAAGCCATGAATTGGGATTCATAACCCTCTGGTGGTAAACGAGCCATGTACAATATGGGTGCATTCACATCAATTCGATGTTGTACTACAATTGAAATGGCAAACAGTTTGTTGTAATTGAAAGCAATACCTCCGGCCAAACCTACCCCTTAGAGCTGACACTACTACCTCTGTCTAAGCCCGACATCCCTTAGGGCTACATAAATCTCATAATTTGACTTTGATTCAACGAAAAAAAAAGAGGAAGGAATATGAAAATTGTCGCGACCAGAGTTACATGTGTAATAACAGTGTGTGTGTGTGTGGTGTGTGTGTGTGTGTAGGTCTCGCCTCTCCTCTCCACCTCTGCCCTACTCATCACTGGGCACACGGTCCTTTTGGCACCCCCTTTCAGAGGCAGAGCCCCTCGTCAAGCGACTCGTCGAGTCGAGTTTACTTCTCTCTCTCTGCGTTTACTTTGTCGTTCTCTTTTTTTACGTATTCTGTGTGAAACGAGTTCTTTAAACCTTAAACAGAATTCAAGACACGTCAAATTGATTTTCATCTATTTTATTTACACACAGAAAAGACGAAAAGACGATGGAAAACTAAAGCGAATTACAGGCAAAGTAGGAAAGAGGGAGAAATGTCAGGGCGACATATTGAACTAGGTGTACTCGGTGTGTGTGTGTGTGTGTGTGCGTGTGTGTGTGTACATATATCGTATGCATGACCCTCTGACACTATATGGAACATACAGACTGAAACGTGCTCACATTTTTAGCTACGGATACGGATACACGCGCTCCCCTCCCCCCACTCCTCTCGGTTATTCAGAACATTTCTGGTTCTGGTTCTGGTTCGGGTAGCGTTACTTATTCTATCAATGCCACACAATCAGCACCTTCTTGTACTTTTCTTCTCTTCTCTCTTATCTTTTGACTAACAATTAACGAATAATAGATTATAGATAAAAGATTAGATGGTGCTTTAGCTCTTAGCATATGTTATGAATGAAAATTTCGGAGAAAACGTTTAGGGCTTCAGTAAGCCCAACGATAACAACTTGTTAACCCTATTTAAGTTTACTTCTGACACTACAACCAAGTCTATTTAGACTTCGTATGTAAAAAAGAGTCCAACTTAGGTCGAATTTCATAAGAAACAGCCACACTTTTCCTCCTATAAATCTTAATTGTATTAAGTTGGGCTCTCTTAGTATTTGTACTATATTAATCAAAGCGGAAGCGACTTTCCCGCTGACTTTTAGCTTTCCAGCATGCCTTACCTTTCCCTTTTAGGGTAAATACTTTGGATCTTAGAACAAAAAAAGGGGGGTAAAGGCTGCTGACCTGGACTTCGTTCAAAGGGTATCAATAACTTTTTATACAATTATCCCAGTGCAAAATGTTGCAAAACAAACTTTTAGCTATATCCATTAGCTATGCAGAACATCAAACCTTTCGCATTTCGAACGGATACTTTAGATTTTAGGGGGCATAAACTGAAGGCAATATTTCCAAGAGGGTGTTTTCCTCATATAAAGATAAAGTCATGTTGTCGTGTTTAAAATTTCATTGTTACATTCCGTAGTATTGAAAAACACACTAAGCAAGTTGCATTTCATGTAGAAGAGTGTAATTGATACCAATGATACCCAAGGCAATTGCTCACATGATGACTAAACTCTAGCAGCTGATAAGCAATGACTCAGAAACGTTTAACTGCCGTAATTTCACAGTTATGTATTTCATATTTGACACAGTTTTAGAGTAATATTCCAAGCAACTATGCAGAAAATTTCAATGAAATCGGTGAAGTGGGTCGCAAGTTATGCAGATAGCAAGTGACACGTACTTGGCATAGGTGTAGCTGGCGCCATCTAGTGTACGTTTTGTTAAAGAGCGTTTGCATTTGCGTATGAGAGTGTGTGTGTGTGTATAGCACTATACTATATAATATTTATAGCTGCAGTATATACCTTTTATTATATTTAGATACTGTACCAAAGAGCAGTGAACGGGGTATGCCAAGTTTGTGGCAGAGACGCAGAGTTTTGTGATACCGTCTGGCTCCCCCTAAAGGCAAAGGTTCAGCGCAGTGCACTGGCCTGCTTAGTAGGGTGTGCGTGTGTGTGTGTGTGTGTGTGTGTGTGTGTGTGTAAGGTACAAAAGCTGGCAGGTGTGTGAGCCTGAAATGCAGCTAAGTAAACGTCTTTGGTAGCTCAATACACACAACATTACATTTCTCCCCCCCTCCCTTTGTCCATGTCGCTGCTCTGTGTTTTGTTTGCATTACAACTGCATGTAGTTCTCATGCCACATGCCACATGCTGCATGCTGCATGCGGCAAGCAGCTCGCATCCGACATATTTGATAATGAACCTTTAATAACCATCATGAGAAGTGCTCAAAAATTCGCATAAAGAAACGAAGCCAAAGTCAGTGAGACGATGAGATGGTATGTACACACACACACACACACACACACTCGCACACACACACTCGCACACACACCACTTCCACACATCCTTTGCGCTGAGCACATCCTTTATGTGCCGCAACTTTTATGCCATCCCCCCACTGTGCCACAGTGGAACAGATTGTTGGAATTCTGCGGGGTGGAAATACGAATTTTGTGATATACATACATATATCTATAGCTATATCTATATCTATATCTATATCTATATCTATATCTATATCTATATCTATATCTATATCTATATCTATATCTATATCTATATCTATATCTATATCTATATCTATATCTATATCTATATCTATATCTATATCTATATCTATATCTATATCTATATCTATATCTATATCTATATCTATATCTATATCTATATCTATATCTATATCTATATCTATATCTATATCTATATCTATATCTATATCTATATCTATATCTATATCTATATCTATATCTATATCTATATCTATATCTATATCTATATCTATATCTATATCTATATCTATATCTATATCTATATCTATATCTATATCTATATCTATATCTATATCTATATCTATATCTATATCTATATCTAAGTTTTATATATAGTACTATATAGTGTATATAGACTAGCAATATATAATTTACATGTATGTATATACTGTTAGTTGTAGATACTGACATTTTTCTATACTATACTATAACATTTATTGTCATAAACAGATATAAACATATATATTCTTATTTAGATCAGATCAGATTTTTTTATTCAAACATAAGAGTGCAACGCTTTTCCTTATTGATGAACTATTATACTATATTATGAAAAAAAAAATACATTATTTTCTTATAGAAATTATAATCTATCCCGAATAATAACGCGTCTTACATATATATATATATATATTATATCCAATGATAGATGGAGTCATAACAAAAAGATTATTTTAAATTCATTTAACTAGAACTTCAAATGGAGAAATCAGATTGTACAATTACATAAATTGCTGTACGCATATTATAGCATTCTATATTAACATTCTATATATAAAGTCTGTCTTTAACTTGAACTGGAGTTATAGAATCATAGAAAACAATTAATCGAGTACATTTTCTATACTATACTCTATTTGGTTTCTTGCTTCTGGTTCACACTCAATCAAAGATTCTAAATATCGCCATCGGCCAGCTTCGATATATCGCAACTATCGTAGCAACCCATATCGGCTTTGAATAGTATGCGATTTATGTGAAATTGTACAGTATTTTTGGTATTTGGCGAATATTTGCTCAGTTTATTTGCCACATACTGTAGAAAGTAGGTATCGTCCTTGCAGTCGCTAACGATGGGGCCTGGAGCACTTGATGATGATGATGTAGTGGTGGTGGTCGTGGCTGTAGCAGTACTATTCGTTGTGGATGAGGGTTCTCCCAGTGTACTATAGGGATTTCCCTCGCTGTGATTATTCGCATAGTGTGAGGTCTCAGCAGACGATGGTTCCAATTCGTCGATCATTTCGGTTTTGCCAAAGTAAACGCTCTCAAATTGTTCACCCGCTTGATCATCATCCGCATCGGAGTGCTGCAAATATCGTATATATGGGGTTGTGATTAGTAAAGTTTATATAAAGCACAAAACTACAAATATTTCATTGATATTATTCTTTATGAAATCAATCAAATCTAATTCTTAAAGAATCTAATCTTCTTAGAGAATCAGGACGTCGAGTTGAGTTGATATCTGTCTGTCCGTCTGTCTGTATCAACACCTAGATCTCGGAAACTATGGGAGCTAGAGACTTAATTCCTTTTTGTTAGGTTTGTGTATTACATAGGCAGCTCAAGCTGATGTCAAATGTTTGATAAGTCATCCCCCTCCTCTTCAAATTAGCAATAATATTCCCAGCACGTACAGTTTTAGAGTCACTGCCTTTTTTCTTTGCATGAATAAAGTTTAAGATGCATTGAATGAATGGTGCGATTTGCAGCCCAATCGGATTATGAACACCGGAGATATTGGATAATACATTTTCTGTACTAGGCATTTGGTTGGGAGAGGGAGAAGCCACAGTGAACGTGGCCACTAGAGCGTATGCGTGATTTTTGATTGCGGGTATGTATGAGCATCGGTTATTGTCTCCTACTGTCGTCCGACTGTAGCTTTCCCGAATTTGTTCGTAATGAAAAACTACCCTCTTTGAGCTAATCAAGTACAGGCAATAAATGGCAATTCTTTAGGGGGATTCTTAAGAGATTTTGCAGCGTAACAAAATGAAAAACAAAAACCTGATCTGTAGTCTGTCTAATTAGTTAGTTATGGTAATAGCGCTTACTTAACCGGTCTATACTATATGCTACCCCAAACACAGACTACGTACGTTAGTCAACTGTGATTGTTGTTGCTGTTGCTGTTGTTGCTCGCCAGGTTCATCGAGTCGGAATGTCAGTTTTTCCTTGATTTGCCCACGAAACAAAAGCAAAAGCAAACACAAAAATAAATAAGAAATATATATAAATCTGTATTTCAGGTCTTACCGATTTGATGTAGAATTTTCTGGGCTCCGTTTCGAACTCAAACATGGATGACAATGGATTCGGTTGCTGCTGTTGTTGTTGTTGGTCTTGAGAGTGATCCGGCGAACCGGATTTGATCGGACACTCGCGTCGCAGTCGCTTCCTCTCCAGCAGAACGACGTCGTAGGTGGCAGGGTGCTTGCGCTTCAGATGCCGCATCAGATTCTCCGAGTGCCGCCCGGCCATATCGAAGTGGCAGATCTTGCAGGTACTCTTGCGTATATCATCGTTATAGATGAACAGATTGTTCACCGGATTCTTGTATCTACGAGTCGACGACATCGCATAACAGTTCCTCCTAATAATCGTAATCGTAATCGTTATAATGATAATATTTACTAATAACAACAACCGCAGCGTGAGGCGTGCGTCTTATTTGAGTATCGTTCGTTCACTGAGAAAAAACCCCAACAACAACACGAAACCAGAGCAGAAACCAATTTATGAACCGGTGCCAGGCAAACGAAACGAACCGAAGCGACAAAAAGAGAAGAGAAAAACCCAATCACAGTTAATGCCAACAAGTTCCACGCTCTCACGCTCTGGCGTTCGTTGTGCAAATTTGGCTTAAGAGAGCGCGAGAGCGGTTCACAGTGGACGGTTCGGAGAGGAACCACTCAGCAGCACACACACACACACACACACAGAGTAAGCTCACACACACGAGGAACAGCAGAGCGGCGACAGCAGCACGGGCGACGCATTCGAACCGGTTTGAAACGGTTTTGGCAGTTGCTGCTGCTGCTGCTCTGTCGCCAGCTGAGGGTCATTTGTGTTTGCTTGTGTGTTGTTGTTTTACTTTGTAAAAGACTTATTTAAAAAGAGTAATAATAATAATACACGATATTCAAATAGAACCAGGCGCGACTCACAGTTACCCTGTAGTATAACCGCTGATTGTCGAAAGGCTGTAGTAGGATGCAGTCGACTGGGTGTAATAATTCACTAATAGTGCAATTAATAACTTTGATAATACATATGTACATATGTATGTATGTACATATGTATATATATTCTATTCATACATATGTAGCTAAAAATACAACCTGCGGTTTTTTCGTGGAAATTCAAATGATATTTCTTGCGGTTTTCATACGATATGAGCGCTAAAAGTGTATGTATGCGTATGTATGTACATATGTTTATCAAGAATGTATACATATGTATGTCAAATGTGGCCTAAACTTGGCTTACACTATACTAAACATTGTTCTAGGGTATCTACAGAAGCTAAAGTCACAGTGGTTGATTGTCAGTTGTAAGTAGTAAGTAAGTAGTATTGTAAGTAGTAAATAAGTAGTATTGTAAGTAGTATTGTAAGTAGTATTGTATGTAGTATTGTAAGTAGTATTGTAAGTAGTAAGTAAGTAGTGCTGTAAGTAGTATTGTGAGTAGTATTGTAAGTAGTATTGTAAGTAGTATTGTAAGTAGTATTGTATGTAGTATTGTAAGTAGTATTGTAAGTAGTATTGAAGTATAGGAAGAGCATAGAAAAAGTCGTATGTGCGTTCGTAAAATCGTATATAATCGAAGCGTGACGCCTGAACGTGTGAAAGTATCGACTGTGCATGTGAAAACAGCGCTGCAAAGCAAAACGGACATGTGATAGAAATGATAAATTTTGGACACTGGTGTAGACCCTCCCATACACAGTTTTGTCAATGCAGTGCTGGCACGAGCTATGTGTGGACATTCAGACCATGATTAGTTGAAGATTACGAAGTATAGGGGGAGTATAGGGAGAGCAGGGAGAGAGTAGGGATTATAGTGATAGTAAGGCTTAATATTCATTATTATGAGATAGCAGTTCAGCAAATCATATTATAATTGTACATTATAGTAAAAAAAACACCCTTACATATGCTTACACATTCTATGATGCGAGTATATCACGACATAATCCTTATTAGGACTGCGTTTTCAACACTTATCAAGCGCAAAATTTCACTGTAAATTGATTGAAAGTGGATTGATTTGCTTGACAGCGGGCGAAAATGAAAAAAATAGGACTTCAGTCAGGGAAATTGGTAGAGTGAAAATCAGATTGTGTCACAAAAGTGAGTTGTACTACATTTAACATACTTTCCACCCATACCCCCGCATTGACTCCGACTCGTACGTACGTATGTGACATGCGTTTTACGCCGTAAAACGTAAAAGCGTAAGAATTAATCACAGGAAATTGAAATTTCTCATCATATTCAAATAAAGTCTGTGTGTAGCACTTGATATACGTGCTTAAAGCACACCCGGAAAGTGTACGCACGGATTGGGACTGGGATTGGGGGTTGGAGGGTTAAGGGCTGTTGTTTGTTTGGGGCCACGCCCAGAACTTGCTTTGAAGTCCGTGTGGGAGGGGGAGGGGTAGCAGGTCTCAATGTGCCCTGTAGTATGTCTCAGGCTCAATTGCGGGTGAGATTCGAGTGGGATTGGAATTGTCCTTGTACGACTTCTGTTGCTTCAGCCACACCACCCTCGTGTGTATGTGTGTATACATACATATGTGTGTGTGCGGGTGTGTGTGTAAGCCTAGTCTAGTGCGAAATTTTCTGCAGTATTTGGCTAATGTTCATGGGCTCGCTTCATCAATGTCACTTTGTCAATGCTTTACGGAAAGAAACGAAACGAAACGGAATCGGCAGCGGCAGCAAGTCCTTGCCCCAACCTCCTCTGCCAACCCATAATAAAATAAGCGCAAACTTCTCTCGACACCAGGGCAAACAACTTTGTCTTGTTTCCGACTCCTTTGACAACCCTGGCAGCCCTACTCACTCCTCGTTCCCCTCCTCCCCCTCAGCCAACTCAGCTACAATTTCCGTATAAACATAAAGACAGCCAAACACAGAGCGGGGGGTTAGACGTATTTTGAAGAGGGCAGACCATAACTGTTAAGTTGCCCCCTTTTCAACACTGTATCGCCACGTTTCAGGGTGTGCGCACTTGTTACAGCTGTGTATACCCTATGCAGACGCAGTTTATGGCAGTATTTCTAATCAAACATTACTATTTATGTTAATTATTAACTCAAGTTACTTTCTTTATTCATAGTTCTAGCAGAACAACGATATGACAACACTGTTTCAGCATTTTTACCACTAGCCTCACTTTTGCTCATCACTGGCGCGCTTTGAGCATCACTGTCCATTGTCTGTTTCCTTATTGCCGTTATACAGCTGTGTATACCCTATGCAGACGCAGTTTATGACAGTAATTCTAATCAAACATTACTATTTATGTTAACTATTAACTCAAGTTACTTTCTTTATTCATAATTCTAGCAGAACAACGATATGACAACACTGTTTCAGCATTTTTACCACTAGCCTCACTTTTGCTCATCACTGGCGCGCTTTGAGCATCACTGTCCATTGTCTGCTTCCTTATTGCCGTTATCCGTGCGGGCAGAGCGCAGCCGATCAAGAGCGCCAGCATGTGCTGCAGCGAGCAGCGAAGAGAGCGTGAGCGAGAGTAACGGGACTTGCCTAGGCAGAATTTTGAGTGCAATGTAAATGATGCTAATAATTATAAATGTATTGTGAAATTAATAAAACTTTAGCAGTTATTGCTAAAGGAAAAAGAGAAGAAGAGAAGAAGAAGCACATGCGAGTGTTGTTATTGTTTGCACGGCGTACGCCATGTTTTTTTCTGGCTTTTTTTCTGGCTTTTTTTCTTGCTATTGGCAAGCGAGGTGAATAATTAGTTCAGTGGCAAAAGTGTAGCGAAAAGTTATACCCACAACACCGACTCAATGAATGATAGGGTATTCGTGTGCTTGTATATTAGAATTCAAATATAATAATAATAAAAAGAAAGTCACTTTAGTTCATTTCGTAACTGGCGTGTCTAATACATATACCCCACGTGCCATTTCAGTACAGGGTATAGTGCAGGCAGCAGAATAAAAGCAACATTTCGGCTTGATTTTATGACACTGTTAAGTGTTGTGTCGCGACAAACAAATTTAAATGACAGAATTTGGCTAGAAAAAAGCCAAAAGCAAAATAGAAGAAAAGTAAGCTAACTTTTAGTTGAAGTAACTGAAACTCTATAAGCTAATGGCATAAAATTTGGTATTTAAGTTTTCTCTATTGCCTATGGCTTCTCCTACATCCTAGACGTCTTAGACGTCTTGTAAATGAATCAAGTGTGTGTGTACTATGCCTTTTTAAAGCGATGACTCTGCACTTTGGCAACACTTCTGTTTGTCTATCCCAACCTTATCAAGTGTATGAGTGTGTATGAGTGTGGGGGGGGGGGGGGGGGGGATTCTATATATTTTTTTCAATTCCCATGTGTAGTTGATTTTACCATCATTAAAATCATCTGAAATTGCCGCCTGTGACATAATTTGCAGTCATCTGACCCCATTCGACGGTGTCCAGTGTCCTTTTCAAAGGTTTCACACACACGCACACTACTTTACTTATGAGAGAGAGCACACCCTTCCTACCTCCATATAACGGAAAAAGGTCAACGTAGCGCATTTTATGAATAGATTGAAACCCACCCATGGCAATGATGCTAAATTCTCCATTCCATTCACTTTCCAAACTTATTTGTGGGCAAAAAACGCTGACTCTGCGTGTAGTTAGTGTTTGTATTAAAGTAGATTTAAAACAAGTAACATAACCTCAAAATGTAGGCCTAGAGTGGTATGTGGACTTCTTATGTGCATAACTGCAGTAATAATAAGACAATCCCTATGAAATTTGCAACATAACTGTAATAGAAGTTAATGTAAGAGATTTGTATCTTTTATAGAGTGTAACATAACCTCAAAATGTAGGCCTACAGCGGTATAGAGACTTCTTATATAGACTTCAGTAATAATAAGACAATCCCTATGAAATTTGCAACATTACTATAATAGAAGTTAACGTATAGAATGTGGGGGAAGTAAGAGATTTGTATCTTTTATATCAAGCGGAATATATAGAACATAACCTCAAAATGTAGGCCTAGAGTGGTATGTGGACTTCTTATGTGCATAACTGCAGTAATAAGACAATCCCTATGAAATGTTCAGCATAACTATAATAGAAGTTAATGTATGAGATTTGTATCTTTTATAGAGTGTAACATAACCTCAAAATGTAGGCCTAGAGTGGTATAGAGACTTCTTATGTGCATAACTGCAGTAATAATAAGACAATCCCTATAAAATTTTCAGCATAGCTTCAATTGAAGTTAATGTATGTGAGGAAGTAAGTATCTTGTATCTTTTATAATATGGCTAGCATATATATGCTATATGCTCTCTCCCATCTCATATCTAATTTCCCACCGCTCGATCGATGACGTTCACTGAAGATATCCAATAACATAACTGTAGTTTCGTAGAGCTGTTGAACATGTTGTCGGTGCTTAGATCATACTAAAGTGAACTGGATACAGCCCGCTATTATTTAACAAGTAAAATAATCCGTAGATTGCATTAATGAAGCGGTTTCGCTAAAAATAACAACCCTATCAGAGGCATGTACTATATGTATGAATATGTATCTCATATGTATCTCATATGTATCTCATATGTATCTCATGTATCTCTCGGTTTCTGCTTTCTCATAATTGTATAAATTTTTATTAGTGCATAGCTTAAATTAGTACAATATACTTAGTGCATAAGGTGTATGGATAAGTGCCATTTAAGGGGGCAAAATGTGGTTAAAGTGTGTGCGTGTGTGTGTGTGAAGGTGTGACATGTATGCGTTATGTATGTGTGTGTGTGTGTGTGTGTGTAACTGTAGCATGGATTAGCTAATATCCTTTTAATCTGGCGCACAGTAGGCACGTAGCTCGACGTAGCTACAGGGTTGGTCACAGCACTGGTGGGTGGGGCCGTTTCTCAGTGGCCTATAGAAGATCTCATCGGGACTTAAGCGCTTCGTGCGCTGGCCAAAACTTTCAGCTGCAAGAGATGAGTGGCAGGAGATTTGATTACAATTTGATACGGTACTCACTATACTCATTCATTATATACTATATATATTATAGTTACATTGATAGAGTATTACAACTGTTAACTTTAGTTTAAATAAAAGTATATTTAATTGGAATTTAGTTTAAATTCCATTTTCTTATTCAACTTGAATTTACTTTAAATCATACAGGTTCTACACTTAATAAATAAATAATTAAAAAAAAAAAAAAAAAAAAAAAAACTTGAATTTAGTGGTGCCCAAACTCATCTCATCAAACAATGTGCTAGTGTGCGTAACAGTCAACAAAGCGTGACGCCTGTACGTGTGAGAGTATCGAGTGTACGTGTGACAACAGCGCTGCAATGCGAAACGCACGTGTGATAGGAATTATGGGCACCACTGCTTGAAATATACTTTGACTTTTTTAACTTCAATCAATGATCTACTCACGGAATAGATTTGCCAGCGATTGTGTGCGCCCTTGGCAGACTAAGTGTATGGCACTGGATAGGTCTTCGCTGCAGTATATCTTCTGCTCCAGTTTCTCGGTGGGATAAGTTAAGGGTACACCCGATACCAGAGACAGACCAAAGGCCACGCATAGAACTGTGGCCACAAATGGCATGAGACTGCAATTTGACAGCGAGAAAATCATCTGTGAGTGGGGATAAGAGAAAGAGAAATATTTAATAAGAAAATTAAAATTCTATATGAAATAAATTGCAGAAAAAAGAATGGAGGAGATGTTAAGTAATTCTAGATAATTTTAGATTTATGTCTATCTATATGCAGGTTCTTTGTCCTGACTGACTGACTTATATATATATATAAATTCTGATAAAATTTCAACATAAATATTGCTACACATTTAGCATGGATTGGACAATATATTATATAGAAACTAACTACGATGTAGTAGACCTACTGAAGAGTCAAGTTGGGCTTTCGTTATTCTCCTTCTCCTTCGAGTCAATGCCGATCTACATATAGCTATAACTATTAAAAAGTTCATCATTCAACTCTATTTTTCCCACGGCCCTCAACTTGTTGCATTTCTCTATATATAATACTCTATAGTCTATACATATGTATGTACATATATGTATGTATAAAGACTTGAGATCTGTTGAAACTCGACGGGGCACTCGCACTTCACATGCGGCCTGTCTGTCTGTCCGTCCGTCCGTCCGTCTGTCTGTCTGCCTGTTGGTCTTTGCTTCTGGTGTTATCAATATCAAATATTATTGTGTTTTTCATTCTCATTCTCTCATTCCTTTCAGTGTTTTTGTTTGCGTCGCGGGCCAGGAAATATTTACATAAACTTCAATGTTTAAAAATAAACTCGAGCTCTGGCCGAGCCTTATCATTTGGAACATGAATTTATTATTAACATCAAAATCCAAATGGAAAGAGCAACAATAACAACAGCAGCGTAATGCTACAGCATTAATAAGGGGTAAGTGAGAGAGTTTTCATTTCTATGCTATATGTATATTATATAAAATTTCAAAGAATTATAGGCATAAATATTTCAACTGTTATTCTGGGAATTTCCTTATCAAAACTAATGTGAAAAAATTCCTAAAAATATATGCCAGTTATATAAGTTGGAGTTATTGAATCATGATGTACTAAGAGTCGTCAATTCCCAGTAAAATTGTTAATATAATGCAGTTGTATTATTAATCTTATATAATGTCCGCCGTCTGTGCTCTGGCTGTAGCTGTAGTGTAGCATACTTTTCAGTGTTTTCGTAAACCCCTTGGAAGTATGCAATGGAATATTTCGCAGGAGCTGGGAAGTTGTGCTTACCTTTGCATATAGAATCGCCCGCTTTGCACTGAGAGAAAAGTCTCGAAAAGTCTTCGGATCTGCTGATCTGATGTGAGGTGGGAATCCCGTTTATAAGGTTTATATCTTTAGTTTTAAACTTATCACTTGCTTAAGGAACTTTCTTTTGTTTTCTTTTATGTTGTTTCTTTTGCAATCACACAGTTTCAAAAATCACAATAAATTGCCACGAAAGAGTATAACAGTAATAGTAATAATAGTAAGTCCTGAATAAGAATATGTGTATATAGATTAAAGAACAAAAAAAACCATAAAAAAAAACCGTACGTGCAAACAAAAAACGTTGATTATAGTAATAATGTTTAGTTGCTTAGTCGAGTAGCTAGTTAGTATCGATGACGATGACGATGTAGGCAAGGGGGCGAGTCTTCGGAGTGTGTATAATCTGCAGTGATATCTTCGGCCGATATTGTTGCATTTCGCGTTTGCACGATTGTCTGTCTTTCGATTTGGATTCGGATGTGGATTCGGATGTGGATTATGTTTAGTCTTTGTGTTTAGTTGTAATGTTTAATAACGGTAACCGTTGCAGTTCACACAAGTTCGGTCCTGGTCGAGGACGTTGCAAGCGGCGGTCGAGCGCACAACCTAACGCGATGCGGCTGGCTTGGATTTGGAACGCGCTTTGATGTACAGGCTCAGTGTTGATCAAACGTCTGGCCAAACGGTCAGCGGCGGCTACATACAGAGCGAGAGCGAGAGCGATCACTCTCTCACGCTGCCCACGCTCTCTTGCACTTGGGCTCTCTCACTATCACACGACACACACACACACATACGCATACGCATACGCATGCACAGAGCCAGTGTTCGCTCTACGGCGAATCGTGGCTTCGCTTCTGCTGGCTCCTGTTGAGTGCAGGGGGCGGGGGCGGGGGTCGGGCGCGGCGAATTTGGCGAAATTTGCTGCTTGCCCTTGCAGCCTTTTCTTTCCGTGTGCTGTGATCGGCTCACGCAGCAGGCGTCGGCGTCGGCGTCGGCGTCGGCGTCGGGTTAGACTTGGCTTCGTTTGCCTATCGGCAGAATATCATATAAACAATCAGCTGCTTCTGCTGCTGCTGTTATTACGAAATCGTCAACGAAATTGACACACGTTTTGCATACACTCACACTTGTGTGTGTGTGTGTGTGTGTAGTTAGTTATGTGGCGTCGTCGTCGCTTGTTTGCCAGTGTTTGTGGCTCTGCTGGGCATCGGCATCAACATCGGCATCGGCATCTGAATTGCTATGAATTATATTTTTAGCGGCCAGCGGGCTATAATTAGACTTCCACTCAGACACTGACTGCGGCGTCGCTGTCGACGTCGACGTCGCAACAAAGCTCTGTTTGTGGTGGGCAGCTCAAAGCGTCTGCTGGGCGTCTTGTTCTTATCTTGGCTTTAGCTCACGCTCACGCACTCAAGGAGTTGATTTGTCGATTTGTTGATTTGCTTTTTTAATGTTTGCTGCTTTGTGAATCTTTTTTGTTTGGTTATGTCTGTTTATTTTTAGGTTAGGTTGGCATCCCTATGCTAGGACTGTTATCGTTTCGATTATTGAACGTTTCTTATTGTTGCTCTACACTATGTAACACAGCTGCAGTTTTCTTTCTAGCGTTGAAGCGAATTCAGTTGCACTTCGCTCTGTTCCTCGTTGTTTCACAGCCAAATTGGAAAAGAATTCTTTGTGTGCTGCAAGCGGCGCACGAAGCCTCGCCTTGGCTCGCCGATTAACGGTTGTGGGCGCACACACACACACACAAGCCCCATCTTTGTGCATGCTACACATAATTCGCATGCGATTATAGTATGCTTGCCTTTGCATACGCACAGTGGTCGCAGGGCTATGGTAACTCCTATTTATATTCATATTATTCATATATGTATAAATTAATAAGATTTTATTATTTTTTACATTTATATATTATACAACTCTCAATAAATAAAAATAATAAAATATTTAAAAAACTCTCAGTGGAATTTTCTTTCATTAAAATTAGAAATAATGTACAAAATATTTATAAAACTCTTAATGTTTATTAATTAATTTTGAGATTTGAGATCTTATTTATATGCATATTATAAATATATATGTAAATTAATAAGATTTTTATTATTTTTTACATTTATATTATTATTCAGCTCTCAATAAATAAAAATAATAAAATATTTAAAAAACTCTCAGTGGAATTTTCTTTTATTAAAATTAGAAATAATGCACAAAATATTTATAAAAATCTCAATTTTATTATTTTTTACATTTATATATTATACAACTCTCAATAAATAATAATAATAAAATATTTAAAAAACTCTCAGTGGATTTTTCTTTTATTAAAACTAGAAATAATGTACAAAATATTTATAAAATTCTCAATGTTTATTAATTAATTTTGAGATTTTGAGCAGTAATTAAAGTTATCTACACTCTGAGGTTGGGAAGCACTGTGCGTGTTTATTGACAACAATATTACAGTTTTACATCTCTTCCTCTTCTTTCGGCTGCTGCTTTACGAAAAGACAAATCAGGCTTGTCCATGACACATAGAAATCAACAGCGAGGGGTCACTGTTGCCACACACCAAAAGTGAGTCTGTGTGTGTGTGTGTGAATGTATTATTAACTATAACAATGACAATATTAATAATAACATTTGCTTACAAAGTATACACACACACACACACACACACACGCACACACACACACACACTTGGAGAGCAAGTGCATTTGGTGTGCGTTATCGGTTTGTGTACACACTACGATCAACAAGGCAAACAAAAAGAAAGAGCATCCCATACACACACACACACACACACACACACACACATACGCACACGCACTTTAACCTGTGCTCTTCTTGTGTTTGTCATTTTGAGCACATGTAATGCAACTTATGCCCATTGTACGCTTATTTGGCTCGTTCAGTTGGCAAATCGTATCTATAACTATCAAACCAGTCGAGTTATCAGCTCGAAATTTGAGCTGTATGTTCTCAGTATTCCTAGGAAATTTTAGCACTGGAAATGTATAAGAAAACATTGCAATGGAAAGTGTCTAAAACACAGATACTTTTGGCATAAATATTTACAAATGAATAAAAACATAAAAATAAAGAAAAAACTTGAAATAAATAAAACTCGGAAAGCTACAGTCGGATGCAACCGACAGTAGGAGACCCTGTACTTTCCTTCGCACACACACACGCTACGTGAGCTTTAATCTCGAATATCTTCAGTGTTTATTATCCGATTGAGCCGCAATTCACAGCACAGATAAAGGTTGTCATAAGATTATTGTATGCCAAAGCTGTATTTTAAATACTTTAAATTGAGGGTTCTTATAAAAATAAATAAAATATAGGAGAAGACGAATAATAAGAACAATTCACAGCACAGATAAAGGTTATTATAAGATTATTTTACGCCAAAGCTCTATTTTAAATGCTATAAATTGAGGGTTCTTATAAAAATCAATAAAATATAGGAGAAGACGAATAATAAATCAGAATATTGGATAAAAATCAAGGATTGTTTTCCATTTACATATATGTATTTAATTAATTTATAAATAAAAACAGAAAAAATCTATCGTTTCTTTTTATTACATTTACTCAAGTTTATTTGTTTCAGACTTTGCTAAAAAATCGTTGAAAATTTCAAGTTTTACCCAAAAAAACACTTTATGCAGACAATCTGGAATTCTGCGAAGAATGTAGCTTGGAAATGAGACATAGTGCGGTGTAGCGTGAGTCTTGATAAGGCAATCGGCTTATCGGCAATGTTGTTATTGTCGATTATTCTGTTTGTGTGATTGAAGCGGGTTTCCCACTTAATAATAACTAAGCCTAAAAATCAAAGCGAGCAGCTGACAATTGAGTCAAGATCGTAGCGGATTTGGCCTATGAACGGCATGGATTACGTGTGTATGGAGTGTGTGCGTGTGTGTAATGAGCTGTGTCTGGCTGTGTGTGTATTGAGTGCTCTCGGGTCCTTGGCTTGTTGGCACAACTGTATGCGTGTGTGTGTGCGTGTGTGTGTGTGTGTGTGTGTATGTGTGTGTCATATGAGAGTGATAACAGCAATGTTCATTGATAAGGCCTGTTGTTGATGTTTTGGTTGCTTGAGCTGCTGTTGCTGTTGCTGTTGTTGCTGTTGCTGTTGTTTGTTGCAGCCAGCCGTGAACGAAGAACGGAAACCCGCGACAACAACAGCTGCAGCAGCAACAGCAGCAGCAGCAACGGCATCTACTATATGTAGTACTGTGGGCGTAACGCCCAGTGAGAACGTAAACAACGCCAACGTGAATTCAACGTGATCTAGTTTCCATTAAAAATAATAATAACAGCGCGCGCCCAATCGTAGACCCCCCTATTTTTAGCACAATCTATCGGAGACTAGCGCCACCGTTCGACAGAGACGGCAGAAGCGAAGAAGAAGAGAGCGAGAACTGAGGCGAACTGAGGCGAGAGCAATGCATGCATTGAGGGGATCTGAGAAATCTTTCCATGTCTGGGTACTTTTCTTTGATAAGCTCGGGTTGGGTCTCTCGGGTCTGGGGCGTCGCATTTTTTTTCCTATTTTTTTTATATTTTTGTTTAGGTCTGGCAGCTGACACAGCTGCTTCCTAGGGGGCGGGGAGGGGGATGTGGTAGGGGGAGTGATGTGTACGCAACAGCAGTTCAAAGTCTAGAGAAAACGATGAGCAAGTAAACGCATTTTGCAGAATTGACAATAATTTCGGAGGGTTTGAGATTTGTTTAAAGTGAAGACACACAATCATAACAATAGCTTCTATATAATAAAGTAAACCGTTTGTGGGCAGGAAATGGGGAGAATTTAGTTGACTTTTTTTTATTTAGATAGTGATTTGATAATTTAGGAAATTTGGCATTAGTTTATGTGGTATCAAGTTGCCTAAATAAGTTTGATTAAAGTCCTAAGGCGTTACTTAGCTCAGATTTGTCTTAACTCCAGACTTTTTATGCTTGTTTTCGATCTGTTAGTATTAGCTTTAAGCGTTTTTGTACTTGTTTTGAGACAAACATTATTATTTCAAGAATGTCTTTTGCTGAAGTTAGTTTAAAATCTTTTAGTATTACTTTTAAGCGTTTTTGTACTTGTTTTGAGACAAACATTTTTATTTTAAATTTTTAAATTAAACCTAACTCAGAATTGTCTCATTTCGAGAGTTTTTGTGCTTCTTTTGAATCTCTAAGTATTAGTTTTAAGCATTTTTGTACTTATTTTAAGACAAACGTTATTATTTCAAGAATTTCTTGAATTGCCTAAGTTAAACTGAGTTTTTGAACACGAAACAGCTTGCGATTTGATAGTGAAACCTATAGAAGTAATATTTTGATTCACAGAAATGGACTTAGTATGGGTACTGTATATATAAGCAATATATATATATACATATTTCGATATACACCATAGAAGTTAAGCCTCGAAAGTAGTTTTAGTATAGAAGAGCTGTCATGCATCTTGGGGAGCTCAACAGATCAGCTGCAGTAGGAGAAAGCCTCTACGAAAGAGTGAAAGAAGCAACGAGACAGAGAGTAAAAGCATGAGAGAGAGAGAGAGAGAGAATTCGAGAGAACTGAGAGATGGGAGAAGATGGGAGAGTACACCTATGAACTAGTAGACGAGTGGGCGGCGATAAGAGTACTTACGAGTGGTGGTGGTGCTGGTGGGCGGTTACACCACTTGGGGAGCGATTTCATAGGAAATCTATGATGATAATGTTGAGGATGAATGCTGCTGATGATGATGTACAGTATAACGGTTGTTTACTTGTGCTAAAATTGGATCTTCATTGATTGACATGCGCGACAAATGGGCGCCAGTGCAACAGTGCCAACTCAGACGCAGATTATTGACCCAGAAGCGTGCGGGGTGCTGGATGTGGGGTGGGTGATACCAGGCCTAGACGAGAGTCCATTCCAGACAACACTCTCAACAACAACAACAACTAAAACAATGGCAAAAACGTAAACAAATAACAAACGTCTTGGAATTGAACTTTGCTTTTAGCAAATGCAGGCAAATGAGCTCGACTCACTTCTAACAACTGATTGTAGTCAAAATACAAAATAAAAATGTATAAACAAAAAATAAAACAAACAAAATTCAATAAAAACAAATAAAATTGCACTGCTTTGATAACACTTGCCACTTTTACACACAGACATTTGCCAAGTTGCTGAAAATCAGTAAGAAACTCACGTTTTAATTACGTTCTAAAAAGCTTAATTAGACGACTTAATTAGACATTTAAAAAACAAATTAATAAACTATATAACATCGAAAGAATACATCGAAGAATCAATAGGAAACTCACGTTTTATCTAAGTTCTAAGAAGCTCAATTAGACGACTCAATTAGGCATTTAAAGAACTAATAACATCGCAAGAATTTGTTAAATATAATGTAGATTTTCCAAAATAATATTTCCCTACATCATTTCAGAAAAATAGCTTAATTATACGACTCAATTAGACATTTAAAAAACTAAATAATAAAGTATGTATATAACATCGAAAGAATACATCGAAGAATCAATAAGAAACTCACGTTTTAATTACGTTCTAAAAAGCTCAATTAGACGACCTAATTAGACATTTGAAAAACAGATTGAAAAACTATACATATTGAAAGAATTTACTACATATAATGTAGATTTTTCCAATATAATATTTCCCTACATAATTTCAGAAAAAAAACCGGTTGAGCTAAAGTATATAATATTTTGATATCGGTACTTTACTGAATTACGTAGAAAATTGAAAATTTCCATTACTAATAGGGACAGAATGAAAAATGTAGGGATACCCATTTATTCCCATTACTTTTTACTCTTCTTATAGTTCGATTGTTTTAAGCAGCTAAAATAAACGATACCCGATGGAGTTATCGATATATCAGACGTGTTGTATGTTTCAAAATAATCGACACTCGATGGAGTTATCGATATATCAGACCTTTTGTGAATTTCAAAATAAACGACACCCGTTAGAGTTATCGATATATCAGACCCTTTACAGCTTTCAAACGATTTGACGTCTACTTGACAGTTGAATTGGAAGTGTAATAATATTTCTCGTTTTCCCAGTGAAGCTCGACGAGAACACACAACATTTGCATACTTTTACATTTTTCTAAAATATTCAAGTCTTTTTTTTTCTGTTCGAAAAGAAACCCTACGAAACGGTTAAGCATTAACGATAAAGCAAGTAAGTGAATAAAGGAAAAAGTATTTAAGCGATATATTAGTGAAAATGCGAAAATGTTAGTTCCTTGAGCAACCCATACTCCTACCATTTCCAACTCCCTTTCCCTATGTATAGAAATGCCTGTAGCACCACCAATTATTGACGACGATGATGCAGCTTATCTGCAGGAGTATCTTGATCATCTGGACGATATGCCCGAAGATCCTGTTGAGCGTCCTCAGGCTGCCAGCATGACTAACAATACTAGACTCCAGTTGGGTCAGGGCCAGGGTCAACCACAGCCAGAACCACAGCCGGAGCAGGAGCCACAGCGGGTCGTGCAAGAGATACTCTATTTGAATGACAATGGCGACCCACACCATGTGGAGGTGGCCTATTCCATGGAGGAGTATCTCAACAACATGATCGAGTATGTGGACGAGACTCTCATGACTGTGGAGAACTACGATACGGTGGTGACCTCTGAGCCTGCCGTCAATCCCATTGCCGTTGACGAGGAGGAGATCATGGACCTGGGCGAGGTGGAGGCCGGTGATTCGGATGATAGCAACTGGGTTGATATTGAAATCGATGACGTGTACAGCTTCCATTATCGCCATCGCCAGTATAGGGAGGCATGGGCACAGCAGCAGCGGCAGCAGCGGGAGCAGCGGGTGCAGGAGCAGCGGGAGCAGGAGCAGCGGGAGCAGGAACAGGAGCAGCAGCAGCAGGAGCAGCAGCAGGAGCAGCAGCAGCAGCAGGAGCAGCAGCAGCAGCAGCGTTCGGAAACGGAAACGGTGGCAGAGGTATCATCGGAGCTGCAGGTGGGAATGCAGCAGATTCAACAGCTGCAGCAATTGCAGCAGCAGCAAATGCTGCAGCTCCAGCAGTTGGCTCAGATTCAGCAGCAGCTGGCCGAGCAGTATCAGCTGCTTCAGGGTCACATGCGCCAGAATCTGCAGCCGCCGCAGGAGCAGCCACAGGTGGTGCATGTGGAGCTGTTGAATGTACCGTTCGACCATCACATCATCATTGTCATCCACAATGAGAACGAGTCTGTCTATGTGACCCATCAGTACTTGATCTAAGCGCCGTTAATGGGAGACTTCAAGTACATATAGAAACACGGGAAACAAATTTCCAAAAAAAGAAAAAAAAACGCGAAATATTTGATACAGTATTATCGCGGGTGTCAATAAACTGTCGACTCAACCTGTAACAACAACAACCGCGACACACACACACACACACACACACACTCGTGCGATGCTGCTGCGGCTGGTGACCGACCTTAACCTCAAAATATGCGAAAAGCAGCGGCCATAGACACGACGACACACATTCTGCAGTCGACAAGTTATTGAAGCAGTGTCCTGCCGAGAGTCCTGCTGCCAACGACACTGCACAGTGTGTCATACAATCAACAAATAATTCTTTACACACTCAAAATAAATAAAACTTCTTTGGGATCTCAAAAAACTTGAAAATTGATGAAAACTGATTAAACATTTGCTTGCAGTGCCACAGATGGCGCACAAGAAGTTGTTGGCAGCGCCATCTATGGCCAACGATCATAACTTTTGCGCAAAGAGAGAGCATGGCAGGAAGAAGAGCGCAACGCAATTGAGGAGTAGAATATTTAAGTTTAACATAATTCCAAATATATACATTGCATAGTGTTTTATACTGTCTTCAAAACTTGAGAAGCGATTATCAGTAGAAATGCGCAACTTTCTGCCAAATTTTGACTTATGAACCTCCTCACTTCACTCAATTCAATTTACAGAAATTGTATTTGCGTGCGAAATGCGGCTTCTGTGCCACAGTGTGACATCGGCAGCGTTCATAGGCCTGCGTCAAGGTCAACAAACAATCAAACACACAGCAACAGCAGCAGCAGCCAGCAGCAGCCAGCAGCAGAATAAAAGAGAAAAAAAGTTGCGGTTTTTTTTTTGTTTTGTTGCGTTGCTTTGCCTATGCTACGCTGCTGTTAAGTTAAGCGCATGGGGGTGGGGAAGTGTGAGTGCTGCTGTTAAAGCGGGATTTTGGAATTGCGAATCAGGCAGGCACTTGAACTAGCGGGGACAACGCACTGTCTGGCGGCCATGACCTTGGGTCAGGGCACACAGGTTGCCATGCACGGCCATTGCACTGCCAAAAAATGGGTGGCATTGCCTTTAACCCTAGAAGGCCAAAGTTATGATTAAGCTTCAAAAATCGGTATTAGCAGGTGAGCTTATATTAACAGTTAATCTTCTTGAAACGAAATGAAACATATTTGCATTTATACATAAAACTAGGGCAACACTAGGGTTAACATCATAATGATGCACAGCATTAGCACAACTTTGTCGCTCTGGCATGTGCACTTTGAACTTTATACACACAGATTTCGAGATCGAAGCTAAGAACTGAACCTATATCTGTAATCGGCACACGGCAATCACTTGGGTGGCGCGTGGAAGTAACTGTAAACAGTCAACAACATGCAGTTAGTTAATATAAACAATATATATATATATTTATATTATATATACAGACATATTGCAATACACATTATATACATAGTCAGCCGATTAGAAATACAATTAACCGCAATTCTATCTATCAAATTGTAATCAATTAATCATTGACAAAAAGAATAAAACTATAGTAACATTTATGTATGAGTGTGTGTGTGTGTAGCACATGCTGACCTTTAGAATATTGACTGCAATTACATTTTATATATTGTACATACAAATAATTGCAAAAACAATATCAATTAATTATATATAATTATTATTATTAATAAACACACACACACACACGCGCGTACATATTATTGAGCTCATTCGCGCTAATACATATAGATAATGTCTTACATATATTCGATTTAACCTAATTTCGTTTAGCTACTATAAGTTTGTTTACTTACTTCGTTTCCTTGGCAAAATTTACACCAAAGATTGTTAGTATTTTCCTCATTGAACTCAATACAAATAGATTAATTTGCATTACTTTTTGCAATGTAGTAATTAATATAAAATAGTGGTTTGAATTTAGCGCGCCCTTAGCGACATCAGGCGTTACAAATGGTACTAAATCTGTAGTTACGAAATGGCCCGCTGTAGTTATTTAATATTCCTGAGTTTTGTTGCTTAAGCTCGCTATAAGTATTGAGTATAATATTACAAATATACCATAGTTATGTTTAAAATTGGGAATGAAATAATAATGGTTTGTTTTGGAGTTAATAATAAAGGCAACGCCACGTGTAAGCAGCACTGTTAACGCCATTGCCGCTAGGTGGCGCAACTATAAGCCTAACCGTTTCAGGCGTAAAAATATATGCAGTTGCTTGCGTCGTGTCTAATTTAAGCATATGTTATAACTTTTAAGTAATATTTAAACAATGGAATAGAAAAGAGTAATTTATATAATGAAAAACGCCCTACAGTAAATTGCATTTAAATTTACAACATGGCGCGCACTGTTAATTGGCATAACATTAAGTTGGCTGCGAACGCAAAAAGCGCGTTGACTGCCACACTTGGCGTTTTTGTGGCATAGTTTGCGCTTTTTATGTTTGAATAGCAGCGCGCAACTGAATGCCTGCAAAATGAAGCCGAACATATAAATACTAGTGCACATTTATTAATTATTGTTTGCAGTGTATATTACAATGATGTGAGTATATAGTTATTTTAAATTTCAATCAGGTTGATTGATAACCTTAAACTGATCGCCAACGCTCTGTTCGGCATTCACAATATATGCCAGGGGATCATCTTTGCTGGACTCCATCAGATGCTCGCAGGACGTTTGATTGATGGCAAACATAAAGGATAAATCAATATCGTAACGAGGCAATTTCTCCCTGAAATAAATGAAACATTAACTATGTATAAAACGGACTCTTAGATTGTGAATTACCTCAGAAAGGATACAACATTATCGCCGAGTGTGGGCTCGCGTGAGAGCAGCAATGCGGATAGGTAGCGTGGGTGCTTCTTCTTCTCCGCACAATGCATAATAAGACCCCAAGATTGATAGTCTGTATCCAGCACATAGGTATTATAGATGCCCTCATCTGATATGCAATGACAATCATTAGAAATCGGGAATCGAATTGCAAGAGAACTCACATATATCTTCCGTATGCATCCAGTGTCCAGGTGTACCAAAATCCGGTATAAACCATGTGATGTTACCCTGTAATTTTTCACGCAACGGATCCTCGGCGAAGATATAGCTAAAGTTCATGGTAATCTGCAGTCCAGAGAGTATTATTTACCAAATACTATATATATAAATATACTCACATGCTGATCCTCGCTGGAAAAGGCAAAGTTACTGCGCATACATGCATATTCGGGTAGTTCCTCGGTGGATGCATAATACTGCACTACATGCCAGTTGCCCATCATTAGTTCCAGATCAAAGTTGCGTATGGCGCGCACCTGGAAGGAGAAGGGTAAGAAAAGAGACTGTACTCTAAAATGCCAAAAAGGGTATATATAGTAAGTCTTGTGTAAGAAATGTGGAACTGTGCATCGATCGTTATATATGGATATTCTATTGTCTTTTTAGCCAGTCTCTTTTCGCTACAAAAGATTTACTCTCTTTCATTATGGAGGAAGAATATCTGACTGACTGACTGACTTACTGACGGATGTGCTATCAACGCACAGCTCAAACTGTAACAGATGGGGACCTAATTTTTTCGCTAGTTGAAGTCTTAGGGCCTATAGGTGCCCCCTAAGAATCCGGATTTGCGACATTCCACCTAGAAGTGGTGCAGTTTTGGGCAACGGATAGGTTAGGTTCGGTTGTGCGGTAGTTAAGGAAAGATCCTTAGCTTAGTTAGACCGAAGAGGCCCATTGTGATGAGGAACACAAAAGGTAAGTAAAATTGTTGAAATATTTGCATATGGAGTAGCTTTTGGCGAGCAGGCCCGACTGCAGCACACTGACACTGGTTGAGTCAAAGAGGGTCAGAAAAGCAGCAGCAACAACTGCAGCCATGTTAGACATAGACATGTGCGTGCCCAGCAAAATTAAGCCACACACGCACACACACGCACACACACACACACAGACACACTCATACACCACCTGAATCTCAGGCCTAGTTGCATGTGTCACTCTGTACAGTTCTTTTTTGGCTCCACTTTTTTTTCAATTTGTTTCTCGGCTTTTGGCAACAAGCAGGCATTGCTGCACTTGACCGCTGTCAACGCGATGCTGGCGCTGACGGCGACGTCGACGCTGGCAGCGCTGCAGCTGCGACAGCGACAGCAGCCACTTAGAAAGTGTGATTGATTTCGGCATCCAGTGTGCCAGTGTGTGTGTGTGTGTGCGCTCATTTCTATGCCCTCAGACATATTCAGAATGTGTGGTGGTGACTCGCATATTGATCAGAGATCACCTAGAAGTAATGTACACTGAGAGAAAATCCCATTTAACAGCGATGACAAATGTTGAAAAGAAATGACTGACATACATACATATGTATGGACATACACACGCACATATGACATCCGTTATACGCGTGTATGCGATGCGGATGTGTGTCAGCGCCAGCATTGGTGTTTTTTGTGCCAAAAGTGGTGTTTTTTTGTTCTTTAGTGTGCAGTATATGTGGTAGAGGAAATGCTGCACTGTTCCACACACCGTATATACCCCGAATTGGATTGAGTAAAGTATTCAAAAAGTATTCAAATTCGGCTGCACTGTTCCACACACCGTATATACCCCGAATTGGATTGAGATCTACTCAAAAACGCATTCAAATTCTGCTGCACTGTTCCACACGCCTTATATACCCCGATTTGGATTGAGTAAAGTATTCAAAAAGTATTCAAATTCAGCTGCACTGTTCCACACACCGTATATACCCCGATTTGGGTCGGATATCTACTGAAAAACGCATTCAAATTCTGCTGCACTGTTCCACACACCTTATATACCCCGATTTGGATTGAGATCTACTCAAAAACGCATTCAAATTCTGCTGCACTGTTCCACACACCTTATATACCCCGATTTGGATTGAGATTTACTCAAAAACGCATTCAAATTCTGCTGCACTGTTCCACACACCTTATATACCCCGATTTGGATTGAGATTTACTCAAAAACGCATTCAAATTCTGCTGCACTGTTCCACACACCTTATATACCCCGATTTGGATTGAGATCTACTCAAAAACGCATTCAAATTCTGCTGCACTGTTCCACACGCCTTATATACCCCGATTTGGATTGAGTAAAGTATTCCAAAGGTATACAAATTCTGCTGCACTGTTCCACACACCTTATATACCCCGATTTGGGTCGGAGATCTACTCACATTTGGGCATCTGCGACGCAGATCCGTACGCTTGCGGCTACGTGCCGTATAGCTGTTGTACTTCATCCATGCCTCGGCCAGATTGTGCAGCAGCAGCAGCGACAGCAGCAGCAGCACGGCCGCCCAAAGGTCAGAGCGCATTGCGGATATCCTTAACGGATAAGGATAAAGTTGTCAGCGAGTGCGTGAGTGCGTGTGTGTGTGTGTGTGCGTGAGTGTGTGTGTTGGTATTATTTTATCCGCTCGATTTGGACGCGGTCTCATCACAGTGTTCTCAGTGCTACTGCCAGACGAACGGATGCTTCCAGGCGGCGTTTGGAATTTAAACGGATAAGACGACATATACTAAGTACACACATGTATGTATGTGTGTGTGTGTGTGTGTATGCATGTGTGTGAATTACAATTCTATATAATTACACAAAATGTGCATAGATGTATGTATGTATATCTGCTTGTCGCTCTTTTGCTTCTTATTCATTATCGTAGCTGAAAATAAAACACATATGCACACACACACACACACACACACACGCACTAGTGCTGACTGTTTGGCTATTTTATAGCTGGTTGTGTGTGCGAAACTTGTGCTTGCAGCTATGCCATCGGCACTCGCACTCTGATAAAGCTGAAGAATGACAGCCCTTTCATATATGTATGCATATGCTGCAGTCGGGTGTGCTCGCCATGCAGATAAACAGTAGTTTGAAGATGTAGTATGTGTTTGTGGTTTACTTATTATTATACTTATGTTGGTGATATTTAATGAAAATAAAAATAAAAACGGAAAGCTACAGTCGGATGCAACCGACAGTAGGAGACTTTGTACTTTCCCTTGTGGCAGCTAATGCTAATTTTAATTTTCTCATCATATTTTTTGGTTATTATTCATATTGTTGAGCGTGCACCACTGTGGCATGGCACTTTGCATGTTCCTCGGCAAGTTGCAAGTATTTTTGGCGACTTTTTTGCAGTCGGTTTACAAATTGCGTCTGTCCGTTTTCACTCGGTCCCTTTGCCAGAGTATAGTCTTTATTTTTATTTGTATTTTTTGTAATACCTGCAGACGCTGGCATAACTTTCTCGCGTCCCTCGTGGGGCGTGTCTGCGTGGAGAGTGAAGGGGCAGTGTGGGATTTTGCATTGATAAAGCTGAACGCGAGAAAGAAAGAAAGAAAGAAGAAAAAAGAAGGTATGTGGCAAACAGGAAACACAAATTTATTCTTTACGATCGCGAGAACAGCCTGGACAACGCTGGACACTTTCTCTTTATTGCGAAACTCGTTGTGCGGCATTTTCACGCAGCAGCCAAGAGGAGCAACTACAACAACAACAACAACAGTCACTGCTAGCGCTAACAAGTACCACAACAAGTGCCACAACAAGTGCTACTTACAAGTTCCACATACAAGTTATACATTCACCCATTGATATGCAAGCAGACGAAATCCACACAAGGAGCTGTAACAACAATCACAGCCACTGCTAGCGGAACAGGTACCACAACAAGTTCCACATTCACCCATTGATATTGCAAGCAGACGAAATCCACACAAGGAGCTGTAACAACAATCACAGCCACTGCTAGCGGAACAGGTACCACAACAAGTTCCACATTCACCCATTGATATTGCAAGCAGACGAAATCCACAACACAGCGGCCACTGCTAGCCGAAGAGGTACCACAACAAGTTCCACATTCACCCATTGATACTGCAAGCAGACGAAATCCACACAAGGAGCTGTAACAACAATCACAGCCACTGCTAGCGGAACAGGTACCACAACAAGTTCCACATTCACCCATTGATATTGCAAGCAGACGAAATCCACAACACAGCGGCCACTGCTAGCGGAACAGGTACCACAACAAGTTCCACATTCACCCATTGATATCCACGCAGACGAAATCCTCACACTGCCCACTGCTGCTGCTGCTGCTGGTGTTGCAGTCGACGCTGGCAGCGCTGTTCGCCTGCTGCTGCTGTGGCTAGCATCTTCACTTTCCTTCTTCCGCGTCTGCAGCTGCGTCGCTCAGTCGGTCGGGCGGTGAGTCGGTCGATCAGTCAGTCGCTCGGTCGGTCGCTCTCTCAGTCACTCAGTCACTCAGTCACTCAGTTAGTTGGCCAGCCCAAAAACGTCGCAAAACTTTCGTCGTGCTGCCAGCGACGTCGCGACGTCGACGTCGACAGCGACTGCAACTGCAACTGGCTTGGCCATGGCCATGGCCATGGACAGTTCCGGCTTTAGCGGTCATCTCCGGCAGGCAGACGCAGACGTACAGTCAGACAGACGGACAGACAGACAGACAGCCATCGGCAGCCATCTCATCCAGGCGCGACGCACTTAAACGAAAAGCCGTTTTTTATGTGCGCCAAAAAATGAAAGAAATGAGTTAAGAAAAAAAAAGAAAAAAATGGTAGAAAAAAAGAAAAGCAACAAAATGAGCGGACAGCGCGAAAAAGGCGAGAAAACGAGCAACGAGAAATGTCTCCTGATCTTGCATACATATGTATGTATGTACACACGCAACTGTACACACACACACGCACACACACACAGATACACACGCTGCAAATGAATGAAAATGACTGACAATTGCGGCATGCGCCAAAAGGCGTAGTCATACTACAAGTACGAGTGCGAGTGCGAGTCGACCAACCGCTAACCCATATTTTAATACCCTGCAAACCTTGGGCTGGGCTGGGGTATACCCAGTGCGGGTGCAAGTGTATGAGCATGCCGAAGGTTGTGGCAGACCAGGGAGCTGTGACGCAGCAGTTACCCAGCGCAATGCTAAGCGTGTGTTCACTCTATCGAATGGGTTCACTCTATCGAATGTGTTCACTCTATCGAATGATATTATATTATAAATCTTTAATATGAAGTACATGTATTTGATTAAATGAAATCAATTAAGCGTGCTCATGTGCATGTTATTGAATGTGTTCACTCTATCGAATGTATGTACATTACAAGTGTGTGCAATAATACTTATTATATACTCGTCTGTTTCGCTCTTCTCAGTTTGCTTAACGTTAAAATCTTTTGTTCACTCTATCGAATGTGTTCACTCTATCGAATGTATGTATGTACATTACAAGTGTGTGCAATAATACTAATTATATACTCGTCTGTTTCGCTCCTCTGAGTTTGCTTAACGTTAAAATCCTTTGTTCACTCTATCGAATGTGTTCACTCTATCGAATGCGTTCACTCTATCGAATTATCTCATTTGATATGAACCTTTAATAAAGTGAACCTAGAGACAGGGAGCATGTTCATACTATCGAAGCTGTTCACTCTATCAAATAATAAAACTTCTATTGAATGTTCACACAAACGAATTGCCGACAATGGAGCGACATTTGTATAGATTTATGTATGATTTCGCCTTTTTTTTAAGTACAAGAATTCGCTGCTTTTGCCCACTGTGCACAGTGGGCAACATTTTGTGAATGATCAACATGAGACGCAGAGCCAAAGAGATAAAGAGTTTGCCATTAAAGTTTTGGACATGCTGCGACTGCAATGACAACAGCAGCAATCACTTGAGCAGCGGCAACAATTGCTGCTGCAACAGCAGCAACAACAGCAGCAGCAGCAACAACTACTACAGACTTAAGGAGAAAGAGTTGTGCGTATTTGTAGAATACGTCAGTCATCATGATGTTGCGTTGTTGTGTGATGATGATCAACACGCTGAGATGCTACACTTGTATGCGCATTTGCCACGCCCAGCGGCAGCAGCAGCAGCAGCAGCAGCAGCGGCAGCAACAGGTGACAAGCAGGTGGCAGCGGCTCGCCCGGAATGTCAAACGTTTATTTGTTGGTAATTAAATTTGAAAATGATTTAAATTTCACCAGCAGATTTTTGGAATTGGACTTAACACTTTCTTCTCGAGATGCACACACAATTCCACAGATTCCCCGCCACACCACCGCCCCTCCCCTCGGGCCCCCTTCTAATACAGGTGGGGCCCACCCGCAAGCGCAACTTCAACTTCAACTTCAACTTGAGCCTCAGCCTCAGCCTCCGGGTATGCGCATCGCACACGTACCAGATGCCAATACGAATACGAATACGAATACTCACACTCACACTCACACTCACACTCACACTCATAGCCGGACTCAGAGTTAGAGCTACTCTTCGGACCCCCAAAGAGCAATTGGAAAGATCAATTCGGCTGATTGAAGATTTGTTTTCTATTTGCAATTGATTGATGTTTGGCTGCCAGGCGGCAAACCGAAACGCAAAAGCCAAAAGTCGCGTCTGGACATCACTCACTCTGCAACATCATCATCGTCATTATCATTATCATCATTATTTTCATTATCATTCAAACTATCATCAGGCCTAGGGCTGCTTCGATGAATGTTTGGCAAATGTTGGAAAATTCTGCAACACATATAATTAACAATAGTTAAAGATTAATAACAAATAATGTGTATAATTAATAATAATAAATAAATTAATTTAGTATAAACATATGTACAGTCGAACTTCGCTATAATGAACCAGAAAATCACTTCATTATAAAGAAACTTCATTATACAGAAGTTATATTTTTTGAAATGAAATTGGAACGAAAAAGTTGTGTGTTTGAAATCAATTTATAATAGGGAGAGCTTCACTGTATCGAAGTTCACTATAGAGAAGTTGGACTGTATACACATATATATGTATATATATATTAATAAAATTAACAACAAATATTTCTCTACTATACATTTTCATATACTAAAATAATCAAGTTAAAATATTTATTAAAAATATTTCAATTATTTATATTTAAGTTAAATTATTTATTTAAATATATTTAAGTATTTTATATTCTAGTTAAAATATTTATTAAAAATATTTCAATTATTTATATTCAAGTTAAATTATTTATTTGAATATATTTAAGTATTTTATATTCAAGTTAAATTATTTATTTAAATATATATATATTTAAGTATTTCATATTCAAGTTTAAATATTTACTTAAATATTTATTTAAATATTTTATATTCAAGTTAAATTATTTATTTGAATATATATATATTTAAAATATTTTATATTCAAGTTAAAATATTTATTTGAATATATTTAAGTATTTTATATTCTAGTTAAAATATTTATTAAAAATATTTCAATTATTTACATTCAAGTTAAAATATTTATTGAAATATATTTAAATATTTCATGGTATAAAATAGAAATATTTTCGGGCGAAATAGAAAACACTTTCTAAATGAAAACAAATCGGGCAGATCGAACGAATAGCATCACGCAGCGAAGCACTTGAAAGGCAGCAGCCCTCCGCACCCTGCCCTACCGCACCCCACCGCACCCCTCCGCTCCCTACTCCGACAATGTTGGACCCACTCCCAGTCCAGAGGCGACATCAACTATTGAGTTGTGATATATTCCGAATGCACTGTGCCACGCATGCGCAAACAAATGGAAACCAACTGTGCCGCAATTTGTGGCAAGCAAGATGAATGGTGCAAGCGTTAAGGCACGCACAAAGCAAACGGACTGACTGACTGACTGACTGACGGATGGACAGACAGACTGATGGATGGACAGACAGACAGACAGACAGGCAGACAGACAGACAGACGCAGCGGACTGTTGCACCGTTGAGTGCGTGTGCATAATTTACACGCAACTCAAGTAAAACAGAAACCTGCAAACCTAATCGACCCCATTGAGTCAGCTAAACGAAAACTGAAACAGATACCCATAGATACCAAACAGACCCGCTTGAGACCGTTTGGTACAGGCACACAGCAATGTGAAGAGTAAAACAGAAACCTACATACCCAATAGACCCTTATAGAGAGAGTAGTGTGTCCTGACTGACTGACTGACTTACTGATGAATAAAGTCTATCCATTTGCAATCAAAAATGTAAGCAAACTCCACGAAGAGGCTACAGCCGGGCGCAACCAGGCATGGTAGTTGTTAGTTAGTTTAAGTACAAATTTACAACTCTTTTCCTATTGATAAACTCACTATGAACAGCTCGAAAGAGTGAACCGCCATGAGTACTCATTTGCTTGGAGTGGAACTTTGGTTTCATTCGAGAGATTTAACCATTTTATTTTTCTGTGTGTTGTGAAATCTGGAAAGAAGAGTTGGAGCGAGACAATGGCTGGCGTGGAGTGAGACAGCGCGTTGGGTGTGAGTGAGTGTCTATGAATTACGAGTGAATACAAGTGAATACAGGCGAGTACACACGTTTCAATACGTCTGAGTGTCTGAGTGTCTGTCTGTCAGATCGTTTTGTAAAAGTAATAATTATAATAACAAAAAACAACAGGTAAAAAGTGTGGAGTGGGCTCTCTCTCTCTCTGCCCACTCTCCCTCCCCCCTCGCCACTCTCCCCTCGCTTTACGTCTTGCCTCTCTCAGGGCAGAATCTTTTGGACGTCTGCTAATTGACTTTCAATGTTTGGTGTAGCCTTTTTTTTTGTGGCTGAGAAAGTGAAATTGATCGCACAGCAAAGTGGCAAGTGGCAAGTGGCAAGTGGCAAAGTGACATGTGGCAAGTGGCAAGTGTTGTTGCGGAAACTGTGGCCAGGATTCTAGAGAGTGGGAGAGCAGCGAGACCCAAAGACAGTTGCAGCGATAGAGTGGCGAGTGGGAGCGTGCTGAGTGGGCGGAAAAGGGGGAGTGGCGTGGAGGGGGCATCCCAGTTATAAGGAAGAGCAAGCGCTACCGCTTTCTAAGCCCCGACTGATGCGGCAGCTTCAGCTGGGATGAGTTGCATGAGTTGCAACTTCAGCTTTTACCACGCATGGCCACGGCGACAGTTAAAAGCGAAACGAAACGGGCGAATATTAACAGCAGCAGCAGCAACAGCAGCAGCAGCAGCAGCAGCAGCAACTACAATGATATTACTCGTAACAATGGCAGTGGCATCTCGACTTTAACCCAATTCTTTGACTGCATTTCCGCCGGATTGCCACTGAACTTCTTCTGCATGTTGTTGCTGCTGTTGGTGCTGCTGCTGCTGCTGCTGTTGCATGTGGCAAGGGCTGAGCCAATTCGACTGAGCCAACAAAAAGTGTCTTCTCATTGCTTAATGGCAGCAGTTGCTACTGCCACTCGCGTTGTTGTTGTTGTTGCTGTTGTTGTGGCGTTTTCACTTTGCACAGTTGCAGTTGCCACCTTGTAACCCAAGCAAAGGTTACTGCTGCAACAGCAAGTGCCACTGCCACTGCCACTGCAAGTGCCACTGCAACAGATGACAAACGACAAGCCACTCGATGATGGAGTGTCAATGCAATGAAAACTAAACTAATAAATTGTGAGAGCGACCCAAATAGCTCGCTAGAAACTGGCGTGGCGCAAAAGAGGATTTACTGGGCATTGCCATTGGCTCTGGCTACTGCAGCTACCACAGCCACAACAACTGCCACAGCACTCTCTGCCCCATCATCATCATCATCGTCAGCTGCATCGCCATCACAATCAACGTGTTGTTGCCACTTCTCGTTGAGGGCGTGTCCCTTCGGACCAGACTGTGGGAGCCACGCACTGTATTGACGTATTGAAGTACTGACTGTGAGTCTATGCAAATGAGTGGATCAATATGTCAATCAGTCAAGCGAACAGTTCTAGCAAATCAACTCGTGCTAAGCAGATAGATGATCGAACAGTTGGAGATACTGTGTGATGGATAGATAGATAGATAGATAGATAGATAGATAGAGAGATAGATAGAGAGATAGAGAGATAGATAGATAGATAGATAGATAGATAGATAGATAGATAGATAGATAGATAGAAGAATACGATGATAAATAGATTGATAGATGGATAGATAGATAGATAGATAGATAGATAGATAGACAAATACGATGATAAATAGATTGATAGATGGATAGATAGATAGATAGATAGATAGATAGATAGATAGATAGATAGATAGATAGATAGATAGATAGATAGATAGATAGATAGATAGATAGATAGATAGATAGATAGATAGATAGATAGATAGATAGATAGATAGATAGATAGATAGATAGATAGATAGATAGATAGATAGATAGATAGATAGATAGATAGATAGATAGATAGATAGATAGATAGATAGAGTAGATAGATAGATAGATAGATAGATAGATAGATAGATAGATAGATAGATAGATAGATAGATAGATAGATAGATAGATAGATAGATAGATAGATAGATAGATAGATAGATAGATAGATAGATAGATAGATAGATAGATAGATAGATAGATAGATAGATAGATAGATAGATAGATAGATAGATAGATAGATAGATAGATAGATAGATAGATAGATAGATAGATAGATAGATAGATAGATAGACAAATACGATGATAAATAGATTGCTAGATAGATTGATAGATGGATTGATAGATGGATTGATAAACGATTGAACAGATAGAGATATGTGTGATAGATAGATGGATAAATAGATAGATTGGTATATGACTAGATAGATAGATTGAGATAGTTACATGAGAGTTAGATAAAGCGACATTTGAATAGAGAGACAGATACAAGTACTATATAGGTAAAGAATCTGTCATACTTATGATAGATTGATGCATAATTCCATATATGTATATACAACTTTCTGCCCCGACTTACTGACTGACTGACAGACCAACTAACTGATGTAGTACTATGAACAGAATGTCAGATATATACAGATATAGATAGAGGATGTATATAGACAGATACTGAGTCATAGTCATATAGATACATAGGCATACAAGCCAATAGATACACACGTCATTATCACTATACAAGTAACTGAATTGAAGTAAAAGCTACACACATAAGAAAAGATACTCAGACAGACAGATGGGCAGATTGTTATTAAGAGGTATAGCCTCATATATTGATGGATAGATACTTAGATAGAGAGATGGATAAAGAGATAGAGAGACAGGCAGACAGAGACATTGACAGATGTGTAGATAGATGAACAGAGAGATGATCAGCCAGATAAACGGATTGATGGATAGTTATATAGGTGCGTAGATGAAAGCTAGAAGCACAGGCAGGCAGACAGAGACACAGACAGACATACAGATAGATGGATAGGTAGATAAATAATAGAAGTTTACTGTAAGTAAATGAATGCTTAGATAGATGCCTGAACAGCAAGCAATCGACTGTTTATTAAGCGCTATAAAAGAGACTTCATTTGACTAAGAGATAGAGGACTAAATGCAATAGAATATGCTGATGATATTACAGAATAGAAGCAATAGATACACCCACACATACAGACATTATAGATGACAAGCTATAGATACATATGTATAGAGACGCAGGAGTACAAGCACTAATAGATACAGAGATACATGGAGTACTGGGTACATATAGAGAGACGCAGGAGTTACTGGCACTAATAGATACATGGAGTACTAGATACATATAGAGATACAGGAGTAGCACTAATAGATACAGAGATAAATAGAGCATTGGATACATTTCGAGGGACGCAGGAGTTGCAGGCAGTAATAGATACATCGAGAGATGCAGGCGTAGCACTAATAGATACACAGCGTACTTATCTGCAGCTGTGTGTACTACACACACTTGTATCTACGTACATATGTAGATGTGTATCTGCAATTAAGCTCTCGCACATCGCCGGCCGGCAGATGAAAGATGAAAGATGCGGAGACTGAGACTGAGACTGACGACAAAAACGGGAGACAGACCTTCGCCTGGGGGCAGGCAGCAGCAGCAGCAGCAGCGCAGCAGCAGCCAAATTTGGTGCGACTCAACTGGCCATTACCTTTCTCTCTCTCTTGGTCGCTCTCTCTCTCTCTCTGTCTCTCTGTCTCTCTGCTCTCCCCATCTTTGTCTGTCGCTTGTGTGTGAAATTGAAGCGCAATTCAAGTCTGCGGCCGGTGAAAGTAACAAGATACTTTTAATAAGACATCTAAGCAGAGGAACACGCAGAGGAAGATGTAGCAATGAGAGAGTGGAGAAGAGCTTGATGGGAGTGGAGAGAGGGATGGCTGGGGGTGGGGGTAGGGGGAGCGTTTACTCGAGATGCGTGCGGCATGCGGCCGACAATTAAGCGGCAGCCACTGAGAGCAATGGGAACTTGCCCCGTTTTAGAGGCCCTTCATAGGCCTAGACTTTGCGGCAACTAGTCTTTGATATTGGAGACTCGCATGTGTGTACGTGTGTGTGGCATGCCACATGCAGCAACAGCAACAGCAGCCATATATGCAGATTAGCAAACTGGCAGACTGGCCTGACTGCCAGACTTTGTGGCGCGTCTCACCCAAAGCAAAAGTCGCGTCCGCGTGTTACTTAATGTGCAGCGATAGACTACGTCGACTCCACTCCACTCCACTCCACTCTACTCCACTCCACTCCATTCGCCACACTGGCCAATTTCAGGCGGAACCAACTGGCAACTGGCAACTTGCAACTGGCAACTGGCAGCGTGCAACCTGGCCTAGCCTAGCCTGACTGGCCGGGCTGCAATGAAATTACTCCAATTTCAGTTAGACAAGTCATTTTGGTCATATTTAGCAAACAGGAATCGTGGCACTGCTCCCAAAACTCAGCTCAGCTCAGCTCCACTTCAAATGGCGATGAAATCGCGACTCACCCAGGCACAGTGCTTCGACAATCGGCAATCGATAAAGTTGAAGAGCAGTCAGCATCGATATCGGAGCATTGTTACCGCTGATTACTATACTATATATATCGATAACTATAACTCAATTAATCACGATTCGCGATCTATCGGTATATCGATATATTGATATATCGGTATATCGATATATCGCTTGCATTCTTGTATACCAGATCTCTACAACTATAAGTTGCTTTACCAAACTATACTATACTATATATCGATAATGCCATATAACTATAACTCTATTTATCAAGATACTCGATTTATCGGTTTATCGATTGTTCGCTTGCATTCTTGTATACCAAATCTCTACAACTATAAGTTGCTTTACCAAACTATACTATACTATATATCGATAATGCAATATAAGTATATCTCTATTTATCAAGATACTCGATTTATCGGTTTATCGATATATCGCTTGCATTCTTGTATACCAAATCTCTACAACTATAAGTTGCTTTACCAAACTATACTATACTATATATCGATAATGCAATATAAGTATATCTCTATTTATCAAGATACTCGATCTATCGGTATATCGATACATCGCTTGCTTTCTTTTATACCAGATCTCTACAACTCTAAGTTGCTTTACTATACTATACTATAGTATACTATATATCGATAAGGCACCATAACTATTACTCAATTTTTCAAGATTCTCGATTTATCGGTTCATCGATATATCGATTGAATTCTTGTAAGTTAGATCTCTGGCCTAAAATGCATTATCAAACGTATATCTATGATAAGTACTCTACTATAAGTTGCTTTACTGTACTACACTATACTATTTGTCGATAACCATTACTTAATTTATCAAGATTCTCGATTTATCGGTTTATCGATAGTTCGCTTGCGTTCTTGTATACCAGATCTCTGGCCTAAAATGCATTATCAAACGTATATCTATGATAAATACTCTACTATAAGTTGCTTTACTTCAGCCATCAAAAAGTATGCCACGGAAAACTTTAAAGGCATTACCTTTGACCCACTTGCGGGTGGACTTTTGGCAACCTTAAAGCTTAGTGAGCACCTAGGGCATATGGCCTAACATATCGCGAAACAATAAGCAGTCTATGACCTACCGTTTGGACAGTGCGTTGATAGTCAGTCAGTCGGTCAGTCAGGTCAAAGTGTTGCTATACCCCGTGTTATACTCAGCTGGTATACAGTGAGTGTAAAAAGAAGTGCGCTCTGGTCCCACTGTGCAATGGCAACGCGAACCAGAGCAAGTGCCGAGCCAAGTCCAGTTCCATGCGTGCTCCAGCGTGGGGCAAGGGGTGTGGCAAGGGGCAAGGGTAAATTGGGATCGACAGCGTCATGGCCATTGTCGCTCTGGCAAAAATACTTTATGGAAAAGTGGAACAATCGATTAAGCATTACGGCGATGCAATAAAAAACTCTAAACTAAACTAAAGTAAAGCAGAGTGAAGTGAAGTGAGGCAAGTGATATTAGGGTCTAGCAGACGCCCACACGAGTGGCTGCCGCAGTGGGTCATGGGGCACAAAAAGAACATTAAACGTATGCAAGGTGTGTGTGCGAGTGTGCGAGTGTGCGTGTGTGCGTCTCTATGTTTGTGGTAGAAAGTGTAAACAGTTTGAGGACTTTTGTCGCGTCTCTCGGACTTGTTGACCATTGCAACTGAAAGTTGCGCCGTCTGCCCAGTATAAACAAACAGACGAATGGGGAAACCGCGCGCGCGATGAGCAGCAACAACTCTTGCCACAAGCTGCAGCAGCATCGATACCGATACCAAGTTACCGATACCGAACCGAGTTACCGTATTTGTATTCGTGTCTCACTTTTTGCTGCCTATCAATGAAATGAAGAAATTTCGCCGTCAGCAGCGACTCTCAGTCGACGGCGACGGCGACTGCGACTGAGGCAGCGGCAGCGCTGCCTGCCTCGTGGTTTTGGTCGGCGCCGTTGCGCATGCGAAGTGTTTCGCTACGAGAAAGCAGGTGGATGCAGCATTCGGCGCTTATCCACGGCGCAGACCAGACGCGTTTTCCCCACTTGCTGCGAGCTTGCAACAAGCCAATTCGAACTTGCAACGAGGCACAAATATTCCGACAAAATACTGCCACAACAAAATATATTTCCCAATGAAAACATAAAACAAAAACGTACAACGAAAAGCGAAAAACTTGCAGCACGTGCGTGTGTATCTCTCTGTGCAACTGCCCCACTGTGCCACCGTGCCACCGTGCCACACTGTGCCTCGTCTACTCAGACATATATCCTGGTGTGTTTCAGCATCTCTTTAAGTACTTTTTTTTTTGCTTTTTTTTAATGGTGCTCTCTGTGTGTCGTGTGCCTCGCTAAGAATACGCAACGCGTGCAACTCGAACTTGCCACTCGCCACTCGACACCTGCCACCTGCCACCTGCCGCTACTGCTATTGCTATTGATGCTGGGCAATTAGCAGCCACAGTCATTGTCAACGAGCGTGTAACAGTTACTTGGCTTTCGAAAGTCACACACACACACACACTTACACACACTCACACACACATCCTGTTCGGACAGCATTGCCTCAATATTGGTGTATTGCATTTGGAATTGGAATTGGAATTGTAACGCTGCTTGGAATTGCAATCAGCCATAGGTGAGTGTGGCAATTGTTGCCACTTCTATTCTATATAACGGACAGTTTAACGGACAGTATTAAGGACAGTTTAACGGACAGTTTAACGGACAGTATAAGGGAGAGTATAACGGACAGTACAAGGGACTGTTTAACGGACACGTTAACGAAGAGTATAACGGACAGTTCAACGGAGAGTATAACGGACAGTATAACGGACAGTATAACGGAGAGTATAACGAACAGCATAACGGACAGTATAACGGACAGTATAACGTACGGACAGTATGATACACAACTCGCTATATAGAACGAAACTCAAGATACTCTCAAAGATATTTAGATATTATCTTTGTCAAGTGGCATAATGTCAAGAATTTATTTAGTTTTTTTTTTTTTTTTTTTTTTAGAAATCTTTCTTCCTTCTTTTTTAATGTAAATTAAATTGTCCCATACTAATGTAATTTTCAAAGAGATTGTTAAAGAGATTGATGCAGAAGAATCAACATCATCTCGATTTGAATTCTTCTTCATTCTGCTTTATCTTCTTTATCTCTCAACTAAACCGAAATCTCGAATCGTTTATAGCCACAAATAATTTCGTTAATTTCTGTTATTGTTTTCTATATTATATTCTACGATTTCATGCTACGATTTTATGCAGAAGAATCAACATCATCTCGATTTGAATTCTTCTACATTCTTCTTTATCTCTCAACTAAACCGAAATCTCGAATCTCTCGAATCGTTGAAAACGCACTTTATAGCGTTAATTCTTCTTTCGTTAATTTCTGTTCTTGTTTTCTATATTACTTTTCTTTATTTTTTAAAATATATTCTACGAAGAATCAGAAGAATCAAAAGCTAGAAGCAATTTATTGCTTTCAATTATTTCATTAAATTTTCTACTCGTTCTTCTTCTTTTAATTTGTATTTCCTTAATAGAATATAGAGTTATATCTTCAATATTAATGAGCAACATTATATACAGGGTGTAGGCCCCAATTAGCCGACAGTTTTGGCCCATTCATTATCATTTTTTGGCACTTTACTTTCATTTTTCAAGAAGGAGAAAAAGACGAGAAAACAATTTGAGGGAAGAGTCGAAAAAGAACTGAAGTTAGACAAGATTTGTTGTGTGTGGTGCTAAAGAAACCTATTTACGAGTGTGTATGAGTTTCTTTTCATTCGAAAACGTTGTTAACAGACTTCTTGGCCTTTCTTTCCCCTCCCCCTCCCCCTCCCCCGCTCCATTAGCAGCTTCTTTGTCACTTGGTTTTTATACTTTTGGTCCGAGTGAGTTGTATGGACTGTCTGTCAGTCTTCTAATTGCTCAACTCGCTGTTTGTCTCGTGGCTTGTTGACGCTGACCCACATGGCTTATGGATCCTATTAACACATGTGTATGAGTGTGTGTGTGTGTGTGTGTTACACCTGCTTCATACAGTGCTCATTAAAAGTGCGTGTACTTAGCGAGAGTGAGCCTCAGTGAGAGTTCACAATTGGCCGAGTCGCCTGAGTGTGTGTGTGTGTGTGTGTGTGTCATATCAATCAGCCGAATGGGTCAATCAGTCAATCAGTCAGTCAGTCAGGCTGCAATTCAACTAGCAATCGACTGTAACCGGACACAGCTGAAAGCGAAAACGACAACAGATAATAATAATAGTAATACGACTACTAATAATACCGAATAATGATAATAATAACAGTTGTACTCACACACACACACTCGCACACACTCGCACACACAACATCAAACACTTTCTAGTGTTTTGTGTTGCTTCTTCTTCCTCTCTGCTCTTTGCTCAAGTGTCACATTTCATTTTGCTCTAACAACAACAAACCATTGCAGGTGACGACGGCAGCAACAATTGCTGAAGCGCGCACATGACAGCAGCAACAACAACAACAACAACAACAGCAACAACAACAGCAACATATTAATTGCAATTTATGCACATTAACAGCAGCAACAACAACAACAACAGCAGCAACATGCAGCGCCAACAGCACACACAGCAACAACACAGACTGCCACAGCAACAACAGCTACAACAACAGCAACAGTTGCAGCCAAATAACAAACAGAAACAACAGCAACAACAGCAACAACAACAACGTTGTCAAAGCTATCATCAGCATCAACGCGTTGGCATCAAACAGATTTGGTTGCCGCTTATCATCTCCTTTCTTTCACTGCAGGTAAGCCAAACACACACACGCACACACGCACACACACTCACACACACAATTGAATATAATGTGCACTTTCGATTAATCACCACGTTATGTATCGTTAGGGATTACACAGTGGGACATAGCTAAGACAATAAGCCATAATCTGTACTCTATAATCTTCATAACTACAATCGATAATACGCTATAGTGATTAATCGATAAGCCACTATAGTCGATGCTCGATAGGCCTCTATAATCCATACTCCATAATCCACTGTAGTTATAAAAGAGCAGACTTTGCTCTGCTATAAAGATAACAAACTCTCTACAGCGGACACTCAAAGACGGCCAAGCATCGTTCGTGGGAGGTGGATTTGTGGAAGTTTGCAAAAGGGTTCAGTTTGTTAAAGATAACAATCGATATGTTTAGTTAAACTATATACAGGGGAAACTCTCTACAGCGGACACTCAAAGACGGCCAAGCATCGTCTGTAGAAGGAGGTGTGGGAGTTCGCAATAGAGGAGTGAAGTTGAAGTACAAGAAATTATATAGAGGGTGGTTCGTTCGAGTTTAAAGGGAGTGCTTCGATTAGGGAGGTGTCCGCTAAGAGAGTGTTCACTGTGTATCGATTCTTTAAGCTGCAAATGGGCTCAAATAGAGTTAAAACTACATATGGTACTTGCATGAGTTCATTCGAAATAGACTAGTATACATTTATATGGAGTTTAGTATTTTATAGTCTGATGAATTTAGTATTAGTATTAGTATTAGTATTAGCCTGATGGTTATATAGTATTAGTGGTAGATCGATGAACAGATTTACATACAACTGCAATACAATTAGTTAGTATGCTTAGTTAGTATGCTTAGTTGGTATACTTAGTTAGTATACTGAGCATACTTAGTTAGTATACTGAGTATACTTAGTTAGTATACTTAGTATAGTATATACTTAGTTAGTATACTCAGTTAGCATACTTAGTTAGTATACTGCTCACCCCTCCCCTGGTGCCCTTTCCCCCCTCCCCCTCCCCCTCCACTGGGAAATGGGGCGTCTCACGTTCCTTAGTTACGACTATGACACAATTTCTTTTGTTTGCCAAGCAGATGATTTCCCTTTCCTCGACAACAACTGCCAACTGCTGGAAAACTCTTCCTTTTTTCACTCTGTGCACCTTTGAACCCATCCACATTTTGTTTTTGGCTCTTTTCTTGCCAAAAGCAAGAAATGTTGGCAAAAATAAAAAACCTCTTGAAAGCAAAAGAAGTCGCATTCTCTGTGACGTTGCTGCTGCTGCTGCTGCTGCTGCTGTCGATGCTGCTGCCTTTTCGCGTTTACTTTCTCTCGATTTGGTGCGCTGCCAGACTGCTTGCCACATTCCCCCTCACCTTGCCACTCTGCCTCAGCTGCTGCTGCTGCTGCTGCTGTGACAACGAGTTAGACACAGACTCCGAGCTAGACCCAGACTCAGACAGCAACTCGACATTTCAGCATTGGTCGAGGTCAAGATGAACAACAGCAGCAGCAGCAGCAGCAGCAGCAGCAACAACAACAGCCGGCAGCAACTGCAGCTTGGTTCCGTCTTCAGCTCCGGCTGTTTGCCTCTGCCTCTGCCTCTGCCTCTATTTCTGTTTCTGGCTGGCGCATCATTAGTTGTCGCATTAGCAGCTGCTGCTGCTGCTGCAACAACAGCAACAGTTGCTCACGATTTGTTGCTGTGGCCAAAAAGGAAAACTTGGCACACATTTCTCTATTAACGCAGCAATAAAAACACACTCGCACACACTCACACTCACACACACTCACACACCAGCTAGCCTTAACCTCCTCTCTCCAAGTCTCCCTCTCGTTACTCTCACGCCTCTGATAAGCTATTCTAGCTATCGCATTGCGGAACCGGATCACGCGCTTTGCAATACTCGTATCTAAAATCGAAATGAAACCAAAAAAAAAAAGGAGAAAAAAAGAGCTAATCACCTTCCCTTACCACGTCTCCAGTCTCACAGTCTCCCAGTCTCCCATGCCCCACTCTCCCGTCTCTCGTCTGTCTCTAGTCTCTAGTCTCGTTATTATTCATGGCCAGCAGAGAAAGAGTCACCCATTGGTCATTTCAAACCACGTTCCCCCTTTGCGGTGTACCAAATGTAGTTGCTCTCAATTTGCTATACCCTGCACTAGGTGCAAAAGGGGTATATGCGGTTTACAGCTTGCACTGCCTACACTGCTTGCTTTACATACCCTACATTTACCCTATTGCTTCACGGGTATGTTTATGTTGGATTGAAGCAGGATAAAGTAGAAACACTGCTTGCACTGCTTGCTAAGAGCTATATTTGTTTATGTTTTCAATCTTCCATACCCAATGCCCTTAGCTAATAGGGTATATTAATTTTGAGCCAAAGGCAGGCCAATGTAGAAACACTGCTTGCACTGCTTGCTTGCCTAAAGCAGTTTATTTGTGCTTCTTCTTTCATTAAGCGATATATGGAGCTTGCACTGCATACTGTCTTCTAATAGTCTTCTGAATGTGTACAGGGTATTTTCTAGTCTTAGCGCTTTTAACAGTTTCTTCTTAAAGAGAATTTGAAGCTAGATCGATGCAAGGGTACAGCAGGTGACAGTGGGCGTGGCACTAGACACATTTGCAATCACTTTTCAACAGTTTTTCGCATTATTCTACACCGAAATAGTCTTTTACTTCTTTGGGTACAGCCAAGCAGGAACAGTACGCAGTTACGCATATTTTCTAGAAATTATAGAAAGTCCATAGTATTTACTATATTATACGCAGTGTCTGTCTGTCTGTGTGTCGTCTGGTCACATCACTTTCTAACTGAACCGTATTGGTGCAGGATTCCACGCCGAAAGACATTGCACTGATTATGTGACATCCTCCACGGAGTTGAATCTGGGAGAAAGTTGTTTTTTTTCTTCTTTATTTTCATTTTTCGGCTGGTCCGAGTAAACACAGTACTTACAGTGTCTGCTAAAAGAGTCTATACTGCCGAGTATATTTAGTGTATAGTTGGGAGAGTGATAAGAGCAAAATGAGCTAAACTTCTCTATGTATTACTATAGGAGTAAAAGTAAGGTTAAGTTGAATAAAATTATCTATTAAATAGCAGTTTCAATTCAGATATATTGACAACCTAGTGTCGGGTAAATGTATACCATATTTGAATTTGATAGAAATAAAAAACAAAAATAAAAAATAAAAAAAAAATTATTATAAAACATCATTTAAGTATAGCAACTCTATAAGGTTATTATCAGTTTATCTCTATTAACTAGCAGTTTCAATTCAGATATATTGTCAAATGTATATCATATTTGCATTTGATAGAAATAATAATAAAAAAAAAAAAAAAAAAAATATTATAAAACATCATTTTAAGCATGGCAACTATATAAAGTTAATATCAGTTAGCATATTTTATTCATACTCTAGTCATACGTTTCATGTACAGTCAGTCAGTCAGTCAGTCCGTCAGTCAGTCAGGTTTTGATTGATTGATTGAGTGTGTTTGATCAAACATAATTACTTAGCGGTTTATTGCCTGGAGATTGTCATTGCCTTCCATGCCAGATACCAGTTTGGCGCTGCCTCTTTTAGTCAGTTTGCCCAGTTTGCAGTTGGAGCTGGAGTTGGAGTTGGAGTTCTTTCTCCGGTTCTAGCCTTGACATGGTTGGCTCTCAAGACGGATCTCTTCGGATGAGGCAATTGGGTCAGCAGCCAATGGCAAAAAAAGTGAAATTGTTACACTTTGTCGTGTGTTCGTTCCTCTTTGCCTCTTCTCCTCTTCTCCTCCCCACTCTTGTCCACTCTTTGTTTCTCTTCTTTGCTCTTGCCTTATGCAATTGAGTCACAAGTCGCATCCGCCATCCGCCATTCGCCAATTGGCATGCGACATGTTTTGTGCTCCCATTGTACTTAGTTGAGATTCTTGGCATGTGGTTTCTGAGTGTCTCTCTGCCTCTTGCTAGCTTTTTACTTATTGTTTTTCCTCTTTATTCGCGACCCATTTTACAGCTCGTTCTAATCTGGGCGGATGAGGTCGAGGTGGTGAAGGCAATCTCGGGCGGTGTTGCTGGCAACGATGAGCTCACACTGGGTATCTCCGATCACGACAATGAGGTGGATCAAATGGCGCTCGAATCGGAACAGGAACAACAACAACAGCAGCAGCAACAGCAGCAGCAACAACAGCAGCAGCAGCAGCAACAACAATCCAAGGTGCAGGTGCATTATCAACACAATGGACCACCACCAGCACCACCAGTGGGTCTGGCCATGGGACTTGGTCCACGTAAGTGCAACACGACCATTCTGAATATTCTACTAATATCACAAATTCCATAGAGTAGTTAGTAGTTGGTACTCTAGTCTGTATTACTATAGTCCGTATTAGTGTATTATATTTATGAGTGTATTATATTTAAAGAAAAAGCCTGGAAAGCTACAGTCGGATGCAACAGACAATAATAGACCCAATACCCAATAGGACCTTCGTGAAAAAGTCACATTAAGTGCATGCTCGCTGCTCCCCCTTGCCTAGTAGAGCAGCATTTAATCGAATATCTCCGGTGTTTATTATCCGATTGAGCCACAATTCACAGCACTGATGAAGGTAACCACAAGATCTTTGTATGCTGAAGCACAAGCTTGTATCTTTAAAATTGTGGCTGTGGTGGTTTTTCGTGGTTTTTGGGGGAGGGGGGAGGTGTCAAAAATCGAACACAAACTTGATCTGCTTGCACTATAGGAGCATCTGACTGCCAAACATGTCTCTAGCTATTACAGTTTACGAGATCTAGGTGTTCATCCAGACGGACGGACAGACGGACGGACGGACTTCTCCATAAAATTGATTACAACCATCAAATGTTCTAGTCAGCAATCTCGTTGTGTTGTAGTTAGCATCCTTATTATCCCCACACTAATCACTGGATTTGACTCTTTACGCTTCAGGCAACAACCATCAGAACATACCGATGAGTTTTGGGCAGCCCTTTGGACCACCACCACCACCTGGTGCGGCATTCTATAAGGGACCACCGCTGCCGGCACAGAGACCACCGCCACCACCTCAGCAGCAGATGCAGCAGCAGGTGCAACAGGTGCAGGTGCAGTCGCTGCCCGATCTGAGTGTGGGCGCGTCGAGCAACAACGAGATCTGGTCGTCGCCCACACAGGACATGCCCAAGATCGTGTCGCTGGACGTGAAGTGCGAGAAGACCGGCATGAAGGTGTTCGTGCAGTTCGATAAGCCCTTCAACGGCATCGTCTTCTCCAAGGGCTACTACAGCAACATGAACTGTGTGCATCTGCCGTCGGGATTGGGCCGCAGCTCGGCCAGCTTTGACATTGGACTGCATGAGTGTGGCACCGCCGGCAATACCGACAACTATGGCCAGGGCTATGGCCATGATTCGGGTGCTGGAGGGGGCGGCGGTGGCGCCGGAGCAGGGACATACTTTGAGAACATCATTGTCATACAGTACGACCCGCAGGTGCAGGAGGTGTGGGATCAGGCACGCAAGCTCCGCTGCACCTGGCACGATCAGTACGAGAAGAGCGTCACGTTCCGGCCGTTCCCAGTGGACATGCTGGATGTGGTGCGAGCGGACTTTGCCGGGGATAATGTGGGCTGCTGGATGCAGATCCAGGTGGGCAAGGGCCCGTGGGCATCGGAGGTGTCGGGGCTGGTGAAGATTGGCCAGACAATGACCATGGTGCTGGCCATCAAGGACGACGACTCCAAGTTCGACATGCTGGTGCGCAACTGTGTGGCTCACGATGGCAAACGGGCGCCCATACAGCTGGTGGATCAACGCGGTTGTGTGACGCGTCCCAAGCTCATGTCACGCTTCACCAAGATCAAGAACTTTGGGGCATCCGCCTCGGTGCTGTCGTACGCCCACTTCCAGGCCTTCAAGTTCCCCGACTCGATGGAGGTGCACTTCCAGTGTACCATTCAGATCTGCCGCTACCACTGCCCGGATCAGTGCAGTGCCGAGACGAATCTACAGGACGTGCATCATCTGCAGGTGGGACCCGAGTCACAGTATGGACCACCGCCTCAGCTGCATGTGGACGCGTACCATGTGGCCAGTGCCATTGGCAAGCGACGTGACGAGCGGAGGGTGCAGCGTCGGGCGCGTGCTGTGGCCGCCAGTACCGAGCAAGTGGGTCTCAATCGCATCATCAAGGTGGTGTCATCCGGCGATCTGACCTTTGCCATTGACGAGCAGGCGGGTGGCAACGCCAGCAACAGCAGCACCGCACCACAGACCATGGTATTCCCGTTGCGCGAGGAGGGACTCATCTGCATGACCACGCCGGGCTTTGCCATTACGCTAATCGTGCTGCTGGGCATACTGATCACCTCCTGCCTCATCTCAGCCGTGCTCTACGTGCGCCTGCGACCCTTCTCCTCGTTCGCCGCCAAGGAGCGCGCCGTGGCCTTTACGAATCCCCAACTGGCGGCCGGCGCCATGCCCGTCATCCACTTGCCAGCGCCAACGGATGGTCTACCCGGCACGCTGTCCAAGAAGCGGGCGCTGTCATGAGCAAGCATCCCCCCATCCGCCCGCTCGCTCCGCCCATGGGGCCCCGATGTCTCGGTTGGGCTGCGTAACGCTACTTAGTTTAATTCTTTTGACACAGCAATTATTTCAATTAATTCAATTTAAATTTTAATTAATTTTTAGTGGGTTTTCGCAAGTTGCCTCCTCTTTCACTTCTTCCCCCTCCCCTGCTCAACCCCCCGTCTGTGACTGTCTCCCGCCCCCGTTCTTACCTTGTGTTGGTGGTAGTTAATTATTATTACAAAGAGTTTAGTTTAAGCCTAGGTTCTACTTCGAATTGGTGCTAAGCCAAAATGTGTGCATCTGGCAACGCTGTTTCCGTTTCCGTCTAGGTGGCAACGCCGCTCCAACAGTGCATGCTCATCTGTGTTTTCACAAGGTGGCAACTCGTTTGCCATCTGAAACTGTACGATTTCTCCCTTTCGTCTCTCTCTTTCGTTAGTCGCTCTCCATCTTTAGACACCGTTAAACACTTACATTAGCTATGTGCATATTTCAATTAGTCACTAAATATTTTAAGTGCTTTAAACTTAGTCTAAGTGTCCATTCGCAAACACTTTGGCCTTTGTTATATTTGAATTGTTCCCCTCGGTTCTGTCTAATATTTAATGTTTATTTAATTTTATACTTTTGTTTATTTACCAACTAGTACAACCTGAACTTTCCACTATTATTTATGCTAGTATTTATTTATCGATTGCTTTTTTTTTTGTTTTTTTTTGTGTATTAAAGGAACAAATTAAGCTAATGTGTTCAATGCAACGACAAAATCACAATTTAACCATTGAAGTGTAAGTTCTTAAGACGCGTATGAGTAGTTCGGGTACTCACATAACCTTATATCAAAATACAACAATCTATTTATTACGAATACATAAACTTGGCTACATTGTACTTCTGTATGCATGAGAGCGAATCAATAAAAGAAAAATAAAAAACCTCTTTGAGAAGACTTTAATGAAGGTATATAGTACTCAGTGTATATATACTATATAACTTACACTATAGTATAAAGTATATAGTATAGTATCCACTCGAACCCGCTTCACCCATGCAGCAACCAGCTGAAGTAACAGGCGAGCAGCAATAAGCAGCTGGTGAATCGCGAATTTCTTGGCGCCCCAAAAGTATGCTACACAATTGTTACACTCTGCTCGGTTCGTGTTCGGGGTTATGGCACGCACTACGGTTGTGAGTTTGGCTAACTTGGGTTGTGCACTAGGCTAAAGAGTACCGTCTACTTCTGCGTGCCTGTTGCCTTGATTTGGGTTGACTTGGGGCTATCAAATGAAATAAAACGCCTCTGCATTGTTTATTAGCATTGTATATTTAAACTTAACTGTATTTATTTTGCTTTGCATCATGTAGTTCATTACATTGTTCATTGCTTTGTCTTTAGCATGTACTCGTATGTGGTAGAAAAAAAAGTCATGTGGTTATATAAAAATGTGTGTGGGTTATTTCAATTTCAGTTTCCTTTAGCTAATGACAATTTGCTAGTTATATAAGTAAAGTACATAAATTCACATAGATCAGAAATCTGGAAATATGTTTTCGAGTCCGGAGAGTGTGCGCCTAAATGAAATGGTGAGCATAAAGATATAGCCTTATGTCTGACCTATGCAAATTGGTATGTAACAAATTTCAAACCAAATTTAATTCCAAATGTTCTATGTAAAAAAATTCCGCTATTCCTAAGTTGAGTTTCCCTATAAAGTAGAATAAATAAATTATGCCTAACGTTAGTCAATGTGTGGTGTGTATGGTTAGAGGAAGGGTGAAGGGTGAGGGGAGAGGGGAGGCTTGCCAATTCGACATTTCTATTGCTATTTGGAACTGGGAAATGTTTACGACTAAATGCACCCGGAAACAATACAATACAGTGTTGCAAAAAAATTTATAAAATTAATATTAATAATAAATAAATAAATATTAGAAATAAATATTATTCAGCACCGTTTTGTGGAACGGGACATCCAACGCATCGCTCTACCGCAACAGTTGGGTGTGTGTGCGTGTGTGCGTGTGTGTGTGTGTGTGACAGTGTGTATACATATCAGTGTGTGTGTGTGTGTGTGCGTGTGTGTGACCCATTAATTGCCTTCAAGTATTGCCATGTTGCCCGCGCAGCTGACGAGAGTGTAATACGAGTGTTTCTTACAATCGATCAGTTATCGATGATCGATAAACGATATATATCGACTATTTTGTGAACAAATCTCGCATGTATGTATCATATTTTATGTAACTAACAGTTTTAAAACTAACGCATGACATTTATCTAATTCCAATTGCAAACATTTGGGGTATGCCACCAACGTCTAAATGAACCGAAGTTTGAGCAAATTTTCATTGTTTTCCTATTGAATTATTCTTTGAATTTCGAAACATTTTCAGTGAAGAAAATTAGACAGTTTGAGTTTATTCAGCTGCTGGTGGCATACCCCAAACGTTGCGCTATAAACAAACATTTGGGGTATGCCACCAACGTCTAAATGAACTGAAGTTTGAGCAAATTTTCATTGATTTCTTAGTGAATTATTCTTTGAATTTCCAAACATTTTCAGTGACGAAAATTAGACAGTTTGAGTTTATTCAGCTGCTGGTGGCATACCCCAAACATTGCGCTAATGCGATAATGCGAAACATTTCGATCTCTGTTTTGTTGCAGTTAGAGCCTGCCAGTCGATTGTAGTATAATCCTCCTTGTTATTCATTTAATTAATGTAATTTTAGAAAAAAAATACAACAAAAAAAATTACACACACAAGCATGGTAGAGGTATAGGCATAGGAAGGGGAGTGTGAGTGTGAGTGGGGGGAGGGTTAGGGGGAGGGAAGCTGCTGCTCACTGCACAGTCTCATGTGGAGTCACAGGACTCGGTTGCTGCTGCTGCTGCTGCTGTTGTTGCAGGTGCCGCATGCGGAAGAGACGTAACGTCATCCAGGAGGCCAATGTGCCGGGCACTGGCATGGGCGTCTGCTTCTCCAGCGCCTCCTTCTGCAGCTGATAGCGGTAGAGCAGGGAGCCGGCTATGAGCGCTGACACAATGGTCGCCGAGATGACCACGATAAAGAGTATGCTGAAGCCGGGCACCGGCATGCAGATGCCGTAGACGACCTCTTCGCTGATCTTGCCCTGGAATACGGTCACGGCTTCCTGCCTGGCATCGGGCGAGAAGGCCAGATCCGCCTCCGAGATGACATCGTACAGTCCACTCACGCCCACATCGGCGCTGCGCACCCTCCGATCGCCTATGGTCAAGGAGCGGCGACGTCGCGTGGATGTGTTGGAGGAGGATGACAACGATCCGGATTCAGACGTAGTTGATTTCTGATCCAAGTCGGAGCTGTTGCCTGTGGGCTCATCCAGATCAATGTGATCCTCACGTGGCTGCTTGAGTGCCTCCGCTTGTGGCCTGTACACGGGTCGTGGCACATCGTCCAGCTCTGATTTGGGCTCCAGGGAACGTGGTCCCGCCATGGGCACACCCATGCGTTTCTGTGCCTCCAGTTGACGTGGTCCGTGCGGGAATTTGCCACTCTTCTTCAGGCCCAAATAGCGCTCACCCTCCGCATCCATGTCGCCCAGATCATCATCGCCAAATAGATCGGACAGATCGGCCTCCTCGTCGGGATTCTCATGCACAGGTCGTGGCTGCAAATTGACGCTCTTCTCGTAGAGATCTCCACCACCAGCGGCTGGACCACCCATGGTCTGTTTGTGATCGTGTATAATGTCCTCATAGAAGATGTCATGGTCCATGCCCAGACCATGATGACCACCACCACCACCGCCATGCAGACCATGTCCCAATGCACTCAAGTCCCTGAACAGGTCATTGCTGTTGCTGCTGCTACTGCCTCCACCACCACCTCCGCCGCTGCTGCTGCTGCCTGTGGTGTCGCTCATGTGAACGTCCTTGCGCTCATGTGCATTGCCCGCGGTCAGTTCTCCGCCAGCGCTGTTCTGGCAGTGATCCAGGCAGCCGTGACGACAGATCTCCACCTTGCACTTGATGTGCACACTCAGTGCATCCGGGAACTTGAACGCATGGAAGAAGGCGTACGTGATGACCGTGGCACGCTCATCCGGCGCGCGTGCCTTGAGGAAGCGCGATATCATCTTGGGACGCAGCACGCAGCCAAACTCATCCGACAGATTGATTACATGTCCAGAGCCATCCGATGCCACACAGGACTTGACACGCATATCGAATTCACCTGGAGATTGAAGAAATTGCCTTAGTGTACATTTTCTCTATAAATGACCTTAGGTCAGTTAGGTCACATATCAATCCATTTACCGCGATAGTCATTGATGGCCACGACTAGCGTCAGCGTGGATCCCAGTGGCACGATGCCACTCACTGGAGGTGCCCAGGGTCCCTTGCCATGCTGTATCTCCATCCAGCAATCAACATTATCGCCTGAAGAGATTGAATACCGAAATGTTATTTTTGAGGTCAGCTAATTGAATAAGGGCCAAGGGCTGCCATGCCATGCCATCTATCTGGCTTGTGTTCTTTCTTCTCGTTTTCGTTTTCGTTTTTTTCCTGTGGTTAAAACTTACCGCGAAAGTCGAGCTGTATAACATCCAAATCGGCAATTACCATTGGCGGCTTGGAGGCGGTCTTCTCATAGTCGTTGAACCACTCGCAGCGCAAACGCTTCGCCTCGTCCCAGACCTCCAGCAGATCCTTGTCATACTGTACGACTACCTGTGGTTGCCATCAAAACAGAAACAGAAACAAAAACAGAGAAGAGGAAGAGAACATATATTTCAGCGGTGGTTAGCGGTTCAAGCGGGTTAAGTAAATGGGCTACAAATGGAAAGGCCTCGAGCAGGTGAATGTGGGAAAGCGATCGCCATCAATTCGTTTCTCTTCTCCTGCCTCACGAGAGTTGCCCTAAACCACTTGACCCACTCGTTCATGGCCATAGGATACGATCAGTGGTAATCGTTTAAGGTTGCCAACTCATTGCTCTTACCGTATTCTCGTAGAACTGCCCATTGAGATCCGGTTTGGTGCCGCAGCGTGAGTACGAGATGCGGAATGAGAAGAATGTCTTGCCCGTCGACGGTGGCACATACACACAACGCGGATCGCTATGTTGTCCTGTGGTGTTACACACAAACTTGTTACACAGTGTATACGACCATAAGAGTAGAGTAGATACTCACCTTTCGAGCTGACAATGCCCTCGAATGGGTGCGAGAAGGTCAGGTGCACATCCATGTGATCCTTGCCACACATCACCTCCAGCGAGACTATGTTTGGCATACCATCGGGCCGCTCCATGGGCCACAGTTCATTACCAGCTATGACTAAACTAAACTGCAAGTAAATCGAGCGAGTAGAGGGTATTAATTACAGGGTATTAGTGTACGCAGTGAAAAAAGAATTTGAAATTGAAATCAACTTGAAATAAGTACACTTTTGGGCTCAGTTTAAGTACAAAAGTTCACAAAATGAGAAATAAATTTGTGTCTCGATTCTTAAAATAAGCTAAGACTACTCTCTCAAGTCTGGAGTACCAATAAAAGCGTACTTAATTGGTGAATAAACTCCACTTACTACTTGAAATAGGACAAAGCATTAGGCTATGTCAGAAATATACTTAAAATTTACTTAAATGGAGTCAACTAACACTCAGAAGTGAGCTTTAAATACGCTCTCAGTTGTCGACTGACTTTAAGCACTTAGTACTTGGTTTAAGACACAATCATTCTAAGTTTAAATGAAGTCAACTAACACTCTAAGCTGAGCTTGAAACAAGCTCTCAGTTGTCGACTGACTTTAAGCACTTAGCACTTGGTTTAACACTTATAATCATAGTGAGTTTCACAGTGAGTAGCGAATGCAAGCCGCAGACAATTTGGCGGCGTCTCCGGGCGAATGGCAAATGCTGCACAGCTGAGGCGGGACCGTGGCAAGGGGATGGCTACTATTTTTGAATGCGCTGCAGTTTGCCTGTGGCAAGTGGAGCAACTTTTACTGTTGCAAGTGGCAACAAGAAATTCCATTTGCAACTGCAACTTTTTTTATACTCGTACTACACTATAAGTATATATATATATCCATTTTTTTTGGTCAGTTCAATTAAACGCAAAAGCCGCACATTCGAGCTGCCCCGGAATCCGGCTTGCTGCCACTTGCTGCCTGCCACAATTGGCTGGGCCGCTTTGGGGCAAGTATGCAAATGGCATAGAGCCTATGCAGATTCCAGATAGACAAGTTGTCTACGCCTGGGCAGGGGGACACATGCCACATGCCACATGCTACGCTTGCCACATGAAATTTGCTTTCTCATTGGCAAATGGAAGAAACCGCAGCGGCATTTCGTTTTTATTGGTAACATGTTTTTCGGCCTGGCCAACAAGTGCAATTAAAATAAATAAAGTGATTAGCCAGCCTCAAGGCCATCGCGCAGACGACGACCCTTTGCTGCTGCCACAGCTGCCACAAGGAGGCAGAGATGCAGCCGCAGATAGTGAGGGGCAAGAGTGACTAACTAACAAACAGACTAACTAACTAACTAACTAACTAACTAAACAATCTGGCCAAGCTGACGGCTAATTTAGTGCGAGAATCTCAAGCCAGATGCACTGCAGTTCATCAAGCTCTATATACGTGTGTGTGTGTGTGTGTGGTGTGTGTGTGTGTGCGAGTGTGCATTCCAGTTGAGCCGACAGGTGCAACAGCAGCAGGTGTCAAGTTTTTGCCTGTGAGAATTGCGTTAATTAGAAATTATAACGGTGTCAGCATCTGTGCATGATCAAAAGTTACAAATGAGTAGAAAGTTTTTCTTTTTCACAGAGGGGGCAATCGCATCCCCATCCCCATCCACACACAGATCTCTGGATCTGCTGGAACTAGCGAGATTAAATTTGGCATAGAAGTTCCTTTAGAGGTTACCTACTTACGCTGAGTCTATCAAGAATTTCCACTGGCCTAAGCCACTTACGCTCACGCCATCAACACTCGAGGCATTTAAAAAGCAATTTATCACAGGTTAAACACCAATTTAGCATCTAGGTAATTAGTTATAAATATAACTCAATCTATATGCTAACCGTCTCACTTTAAAATAGCTTACTCTAATTACTATGTTTATATTTGTAGAAGCTAGTAGTCTACATGTTAATTACAATCTATTAACGAGTATTAACTCGAGCAGAATATTCTTAATGATATCTTTTCCTCATTCCTCCTTGTAGATTATTTCATTATTTGACGGAATGCTAATTTTCAACAATTAATTAAGGGTAATTATTAAGTGTGCATTCGTTTCATCTGCATTACAATTAATAATAATAATAATAATGCCGAATAATGTAAAACCAATACCCTCTATAGGGATTCTCTTCAATAATATGAGTATTAGTTAGCATGTGTGTTTACGCCTATTGCTTGAGGTACTTCTATATCCAACAGATACTTTTGTACCTCATAGATACTTTTGCTCTTACAGATACTTTTGTATCTCACAGATACTTTTGCATCTTACAGATAGCTCTGCGTCCTACAGATTATTTTTAAATCTTTTAGATACTTTTGTATCTTACAGATACTTTTGTATCTTACAGATACTTTTGTATCTTACAGATAGCTCTGCGTCTTACAGATATTTTTTTATCTTACAGATACTATTGTATCTTACAGATACTTTTATATCTTACAGATACTTTTGTACCTTACAGATACTTTTGAACCTTACAGATACTTTTGTATGTTTAAACATAAAGTATCTAAATACTTTTGTGTCTTACAGATACTTTTGTATCTTACAGATAGCTCTGCGTCTTACAGATTATTTTTAAATCTTTTAGATACTTTTGTATCTTTTAGATACTTTTGTATCTTTTAGATACTTTTGTATCTTTTAGATACTTTTGTATCTTTTAGATACTTTTGTATCTTACAGATTATTTTTAAATCTTTTAGATACTTTTGTATCTTTTAGATACTTTTGTATCTTTTAGATACTTTTGTATCTTTTAGATACTTTTGTATCTTACAGATTATTTTTAAATCTTTTAGATTCTTTTGTATCTTTAGATACTTTTGTACCTTACAGATACTTTTGTATCTTTTAGTTTATTTTTTTTATAAGCCTGAGTATACCTCAGCTTGTCATGGTTAAATTTTTAGGGTATGCATGGCGCGTGTTCGAATCGGTTTATTATAAGTTTGGGAGAGCTTTTGGATGTCGGAGCAAGCTTATGGCCAGTTGAGTGTCAAGGCTAGTTCCGAGGGAACCAAGTTAATGGGGCAGTGCTATCAGCTATCAGCACTTTCGATGGAACTATATGTACCTATGATCTAAGAGATGTACTATAGTCGGTATAAAAAGCAACTGGTTCTCGTCTTTGCCCTTCAGTTGAGGCCCTGTCAGTGCGTTGTCACTATGGATCGATGGCTGAATCGCACGGCTGTGGTGACGGGTGCTAGTTCGGGTATCGGTGCCGCCTGCTGCAGAGATCTGGTGGCCAAAGGCATGGTAGTAGTGGGTCTGGCACGCCGTGAGCAGCGCCTCGTCGAGCTGAAGGAATCGTTGCCAGCGGAATCGGAACAGGCGACACGTTTCCACTATCGCAAATGTGATGTGAGTGTGGAGCAGCAGGTGATCGATGCGTTTGCCTGGATCGAGGAGGCACTAGGTGGTGTCGATGTGCTGGTGAACAATGCGGGTATAGTGCGTGAGACGAGTATCCTCCAGGGGGGCAATGGTGCCGATCTGCGTGCCATACTCGAGACGAATGTGCTCGGCGTGGCCTGGTGTACACGTGAGGCATTCCTCTCGCTGGCACGGCGCAACATACGGGATGGACACGTGCTTATCATCAACAGCATTGTCGGACATGGGGTACCCGTGGTGCCCGGATTCAGCTTCAATATGTACGCACCCTCCAAGCATGCCCTCACGGCACTAACCGAAGTGCTGCGCCAGGAGTTCCTCAGCAGGGACACCCAGACCAAGATCACCGTATGTCCATCAGTCTATCAGTTCTCCTCTCAGTTCCCAGCTATATCTATATATCAATCTCTAGAGCATTAGCCCTGGCGCTGTGGACACTGAGATTTTCACCAAGGACTCTGTACCTCATACTGAGAACTATCCTCTGCTGCTACCGGAGAATGTGGCCGATGCCATCAGCTATTGTATTCAGACGCCGCCAAATGTACAGATTCACGAGCTGATTATCAAGCCAGTGGGTGAAAAGTTTTAGCTCAAGTGTCTTTACTTAGATCCAGGACAAACTTGTGCAAAGATCTTATGGCAACCTCTATCAGTGCTGTGAATTGTGGCCCAATCGGATAATAAATACAGTGTCTCCTACTGTCGGTTGCATCCGACTGTAGCTCCCCTATTTGATATTTGTTAGCTATATAGTAATAGTCTCTGCTTGACTATCTAATTGCCCCTGGCCTTATCTCAGTCTATAGGCAATCTCTGTGGCAACATTGTTGCATCCCAGTGATAAGCCCAAAGACACAAGACATGTGTCTAGTCCAATAAATATGTATTATATAGTATCTGCAACTTTGTCTTTATCTTTAGCACTTACCATTAAATGTAAAATAAATATACAGCTACTAAACCTAAGGTCCCACAGCCGTGTAGGACCTTTTTGTGGACTCCACATGCTGAGGGTGTGAGCGTTGCGTCTATAGCTGTAATGAGAGCGATATAGAGAGAGTTTAATAGGGTATATAGTAGGAGTGTATCTAGAGGTATAAAGTATATATATACTATAAGTATATAGGCTGAGGAACAAGATACTGCTATAGAACTCCTCTGAGTGTGAATAGATACATTTATATAGGCCTATTGAAACCATCAAGCTTCTTCAAATTGTACCACAACTATATTTTCAAGGCCTAAGTTTAGTTTAGGCATTGTTGACTAGTGTAATTAGCACTCAACCTTGACATAGGTAATACGATTATAATCAAGTAGAAGATACAGTAATAACTTTTCAGTAATAGCTGAAGAACTCAAAGTGTTTATAGGCAAATTCACACTAGCTTAAAGTTGAATAGAAGTAGTCTAAACTCTATGTTGCATAGTGTAACTCACTCTCTTCAGTCTTAAACTGTCAGCATTATAATTGGGGGCTAAGGGCCAGACTGAACGTTTGATTATCGCAACAAAGTTGCCAATGGCCATCGATAACAATCTTATCTTGGCCCATCATTATTGTCAGCATCATGGCTATGATTACGACTGTGGGCTTGATAAGCGTGCAGTGAGTAAATCACAGACTGTAGCTGAGGTTAATGGGGGGTCACAGCTCGATTTTCACTTTTCAATTTTGCCAAAAATCGGAGATTGCAAATTGCATAGCGTGAGCTAATCAATTTACATGATATTATCGCAACAGCTGGCAACGCTGCGCAGGTGGCAACACTGTGAGTGAACTGAAATTTCATTACAGATTGATCTACTATATAGCAAAAAGATTTCCATTTCCTTGAATTCATAATAAGATCTGCAAGTATTATTCGCAGTGTAACTGAGGCGTGAGCTGCACTTTCACTGCATATGAAACAGTCAATCAATCAATCAATCAGTCAGCCAGTCAGCCAGTCAATCAGCCAACCCACAAGCAATCATAATTTTTATTATTTTTATCATTTTGTCGATTCACCTGTGTGAATTCTCGTTTTTCTCTTTTATGATTGCCGAGAGATTTCTGCTGCCTAAAGATTTCTTCTACCTCTATTTGCACACTTTTACCGCAACTACAACAATAGTGCCACAATAAAAGACAACAATGAGAGCTTACAGGTGAAAATGAAATCGAAATTGCTGGAGCTGGAGCTGCTTTCAATCGATTGTGCCAAAAGCGAGTGACGAACGGGGCAGGTGTGGATGCAGATACAAAGCCACAGATACAGATACAGGTACAGATACAGGTACAGATACAGGTACAGATACAGATACAGTGGATACACACGGACTGGGCTATTGTTCATGTAAATGTTGTTGCCTGTCTTTGAATTCAAGCGCAAAAATGCGGTCAGAATCTCTCGCAGAACTGTAAATTGTGGCGAGCTTGCCCATCAATAGAAATGCGATTTGGCCAACGGTAAATTGTCTGTTTAGATAACAACAACAACAACAACAACAACATTTTTTATTGTTGATTCTGCTGTCGTTGTGTATTTGTCTTTAATTCGAGCCCAATTAATTTCTCTTTTCGTCGTCGTCTGTTTTCACTCTCTTCACTCTTTCGGCTGTCTTCCACTCTGGCTCTAATGCCAACTAATTAGACAAGTTGTAGACCACATCTGTTGCCACTGCTAACTGTAAAGCAGTCTCAACCTCAACCCCAACTTCAACTTCAATTCCATAGCCAAAACCCGACTCGACTCGACTTCAAGTTCAACTTCAGCTGGCTAATGGCTAATGGCCAATGGCTATTGACGTCGACTCACAGCTGTTTGAGCCAGTTTCACACTGCACTTGTACACTGTGAAAAACTATTAAATAAATATAGAGAAAATGTATAAATATACTCCACGATTTGAGTAGTGTATTATACATATTTGTAGTGGCTATATAGCTATAGAGATAGGTTTAAAATAAAACCAACTTTACACAAGTTAATAGTAATTGTACACTGTGAAAAACCATGAAATAAATATGGAGAAAATATATGTAAAATATATAGAAAATGTATAAATATACTCCACGATTTGAGTAGTGTATTATACATATTTGAAGTGGCTATATAGCCGTAGATATAGGTTCAAAATGAAACTAACTCTACGCTAGTCACATTTCAGTGCCCCGAAGAAGACCAAATTAATAGTAATTGTACACTGTGAAAAACCATGAAATAAATATAGAGAAAATATATGTAAATATATAGAAAATATATAAATATACTCCACGATTTGAGTAGTGTATTATACATATTTGAAGTGGCTATATAGCTATAGATATAGGTTCAAAATGAAACTAACTCTACGCTAGTCACATTTCAGTGCCTCGAAGAAGACCAAATTAATATTCATCTATCATTCAGACATTTTAGTCATACCCAACTGTTCTTTGACTCATATTACACACATTTTAAACAATTCTTTTAAATTTCAATGGTTTTACACTAAATTTAAGCAAGTTAGTTGCCAGAGTATAAAAGCGTGTTGGGCGCCATAAGAATAATCAACTAGAGTCCAACAGTTTTGCATGTGTGTGTGTGTGTGTGTGTGTGTGTGGTGTGTGTGTGTGTGTGTGTGTGTGAGTCTGTCTGTCAATGTGCTGCCATCTATCCCTGTGTGTGTGTGCCACGCCATGTGGCGCCCAATTAAAGTAGCCCGCCCGACCGGGATCTCCAGCTACTACCCCTCCCCCTCCCCACCCCCTCCCACTTGCTATCCGTTACTGCGGCGTCTGGCGTCTGAGCAGTGCCACTAAATATGTAAGCCAAAGAAAGTGCGGCACGAAGGGGGGGGAGAGGAGTGGCATGTTGCACGCTCCGCTTACGCTTAATTAATGATAATGCCACTGACTGTGGCAGTCGACGTTGCAATTAACCATGCCGCATTTTCAATGAACATTTTTTACTTTATGTTTTTTTGGTAAATGTATGCGGCTTTCCACATGCCACACCGGCCACTTGCCACGCTCGATGTGAGCCATAGACGGACTTACATCGATTACAAGTTGCAAGAAGAAGCAAAGCCGCATTTACGTATCGATATCAAATGAAAACGAAAAGATAATTGTCGCACAATCAGACTGGGTTTCACTTTTCTTTCACAGCTGCCACTGCCCACTGCCTACACACTCGCACACACACACACACACTCGCACACACATCAAAAGCATTTTTGGGCGTTTCGGCCTGGGAAAAAGATTGCTATACGCTAGACCACTTTCCAATCGTATTTCCACACACACACACACACACACACACACAGCGAGTTAAACGGTAAATCACCGCACAAAATGCAGTTAGGTTTTAATACATTTTCCATTTATCTTTGTATCTAGTTGTTCGAGTGAAAAGTGCAGCACAATGCGCACATTAGAGTTAATTATAAGTGGAAAATAGAGTATAAAATAAATATAAATAATACACCCCTCCATCTATCCATCTATCTATATATATATGTATATATGTGTATATGTATTTCTCTCTCCCATTTCCCAAACGGTTCACTTTCTTCTGCACCCAATTTGAATTAAACTGGTTTCTGGGGCACTCTGGCATCTGCCTACTACGGTTACACTCTTACAGTGGGCAGGCCTAGGCCGGAGTACAGTGGGATAATTGGCCTCAGCTAACTGATAACTAACAGGGGTTCATAACACACAGATATTGAGATATAGTACTGCAATGTATAACTATTTATCATACAACAAATCATAGTGTATTTACCTATTTAGTTAACTGAAATTAAATTGAATAACTCGTATTAATAGGAGACTTATCTGATCTTATCTTATCTTATCTTATCATCTGATTTATTGAAATGAATCGAAGTAGTTCCAATGAAATATAGCCCTAGTTTAAGGTCATTATATATAATTCATATCCGCTTTCGATCGAGGGATTATCATTCGATTCGATTGACTCAATCACACTACAAACATTCGCTTTCGTTCACATGTGACTGGCAAAGTCTGCATTGTCGAAAAACAGCAATCGGCCAACACAATCGATGATTCTATATAAAGTATAGATAGATTACTCTCATTCGCTTTATATCAACCTATTCATCGATAAAACACTAGATTTATTCGGGGTGAATGGCAGCATTTGCAACGAATGATCATCATTCGAGTAAATACATTGAGAATGATTCCACAATCGATTATTCTATATAATTTAGATACTATTTTACTCTTATCATTCGCTTTATATCAAGCTGCTTATCGATAAAACACTAGATTTACTCGGGGTGAATGGCAATGATCATTCACTGACAATGATGCCAATCTTCGGTTTCTTTTCATTCACATTAGATTCTTTGGGAAAATATTGTGATTCTCACATAGCAAGTCGCTGTGTTTGTGTTTCCTCTCCGCTTTTCTTTTCACTCCCATTTCAAGAAAATGCCATTCATGAACTTGGCATTCACAGTTAATCACATGTTAATCCCCCAAATGAACTCTGCTCTCACTTTTCATTGATTTTCTTTGAAGCGAAGCTTTTGGATCTCATGTCATTTCGTTTTCATTTCATTATTGGAATGCCGAATCGCTGCCTCATTGTGGGATATTTGGTATTGAGTTGCTAACAGTTCTTTTGTGTGTTGAAAGGCGGAAAGAACAGTTAGCTCGAGCTGAGAAAAAATGTTGGAAACTTGTTAAGCGCCAAATTAACATTTTTCGTTGAAAGCCAGCGCCAGATCTGGGAGAATCTTCGGCTGTCGCTGTATCTCTGTATGATGTGTCTGTATCTGAATCTGTGTATCTGTATCTTTAACTGGTGTCTGGATTTATGTGGCTTTATCTTCATCTGTATCTAATGGTGGGATATGTATCTAGCTGCCATTGATTCAAGTATCTTTAGCTAAGCATCTATGTACTAAGCCAAGTATCTTATATATTTAACGCTGACTCATCTATCTGTATCTAAATATTTGCATGTATCTATGTATTTAGTTTATCTAAATACACACAAGTATCTTTGTGTCTGTGTATCTGTATATTTGCAACTCTGTATCTGAAGAATTGCATCTTTACATTTTACTGTATTTCTTGTATCTGTATCTATGTATCTGCATCTATGTATCTGTATCTATGTATCTGTATCTATGTATCTGTATCTATGTATCTGTATTTCTTACTTGTATCTGTATCTATGTATCTGTATCTATGTATCTGTGTTTCTTACTTGTATCTGTATCTATGTATCTGTATCTATGTATCTGTATCTATGTATCTGTAGTATATATATGTTTGTATCTATTCTTATACATCTGCATCTTTGCACCTCAATATCTGCATCTATATACATATATAGGTAGCTGTACTTATGTATCTGCATCTGTATCTGTATCTGCATCTGTATCTGTATCTGTACCTGCATCTATTTCCGTATGCTGGCAAATAACTAAGGAATAGTGAAAAAGCTGCCAATGGACAATCAACAAAACGAAGATGCGGGAAGAGGGTGGGGAGAGGGGGGGGGGGCTGAGGGCTGAGGAGTGGCATCATCATCATCATCGCTGATGGTGAAAGAAAAAGTCACAGCGAGTAATGTGAATGAATGAAATTCAAATGAATTCGACAAACAGACACAAGACTGAAGACTGGAGACTGAAGACAGAAGACAGAACAAAAAACCCAAATACACAACAAAAAACAAAACAACAAAAAACAAAAAGCAAAAAAAGGCCACACGTATACTCATAGATCAAATAGTGTGTCTCATGCCTCATAGTAGACGACGTTGCCACAGCTTAGGATGTCGCATGCTGCAACATAAATGTTTTGAGGCCAAACACACACACACACACACAGACAAGGCTTTTGCCAACTTGCAACAGCTGCGACAACTTGCAACTTGTTGTTGCAAGTTGGCATTGCATTTATGGCCAAGTCGCGTGTTTGTTACCTGTCTCTCTTAATGTGTCTCTTTCTCTCCGTCTGTCTGTGTGTGTGTCTGTGTGTGTGTGCGAGTGTGCGAGTGTGTGTGTGTTTGTTTTTCTTCTTCTACCACAGTCTCTCTCTCTCTCTCTCTCTCTCTCCTCTAAGTGGCGCGAGGAATTGAGTTTATTGTGCCACCGTGCGGCGTTCTTTGCTTTTGTCGCATCAGCTTGATTAGAATTCGAAGTAGTTAACGGTGCATTTAATGCGCTCGCCAAGACGGATCAAATGCATTTAGCACCGCTCACTTCTCACATCTCACATCTCACATCTCGTTGTCCTCCTCTCTCTCCCTCTTCTTCTTCTCTCTCTCATTGTTTCAGCAGTTGACTTGTGGTTTGATTGATATGTGAACTCATTAGCTGCATTAATGCTCAAGTATTGCTAATGCACTGAGCGAAACTATGCTGCTTTTCTTGCTACAAAGTGTTATCGATTAATCGGTATCGATAACTATCAATTTTAATCGTTAACAACCAGGTATGAGCTCCACTTTTAGACAACCTTACGTATAAGTTTGTTCCTTCAAGTGTTTAGGCAAAGCTTTAAGCCAGTGTTATCGATTAATCGGTATCGATAACTATTAGTTTTAATCGTTAACAATCAGGTATTAGCTCCACTTTTAGACAACTTTACATATAAGTTTGTTCCTTCAAGTGTTTAGGCAAAGCTTTAAGCAAGTGTTATCGATTAGTCGGTATCGATAACTATTTGTTTTGATCGTTAAGAACCAGATGCATATGTGTAAGTTTGTTCCTGTCTAAAGCTTTCTGCAAGCTTCAAGTGTTTGGGCAAAGCTTTAAGCAGCTTTCGAGAGCTTTCGAGTAACTTTTGAGAGCTTTAAGTCGCTTTTGAGAGCTTTAGGTGCACTTGAACTAATTTCTATGCATTTTCAAGCATTATCAAGTGGGAATTAGAAATATTGTAAAGCTTTCTGTCTTTGACTGGTAACGATCAATACTAATATCAAATGATTGTCGCCAAAAATCTTATAAACCACTCACAAATTCGTTAGAATGAAATCTTTCGTTAGAGTGAACACACGGGCTCTTCATTGTAATTACCATTTACTTAAAGCAAGTTGGCGAAAAGCTCATAACTGAAGCTTCCATAGCTTGTCTTAAAGTCCTATGAATGAATGAATGAATGAATAAGCTATTTCTTGAGTAATGTTTGCCAATCTGATAACTCATATTAAGACTGCTATATACACTAAAGTTATTAACTCTATTTCTGAAGCATTACAAATATAATAAAAACTTCATTTCGCTGATTAAATACGGGAATACGGGAATACTATACAAAATTCTAGTGCAGCCAACTTAATGCTGTGCTTTATGCGATCTGGCAACTCTGTGCTCATTACGCTAGCTGTTCTTTCACTTACCGGTAAAAAGAAAATGTCCTCGTCTTTGACAGCTTTGCGTGTCTCCTGCTCCTGCTCCCGCGCTCTCGCTCTCTCTCAATCACTCCTCTCTCGCGCTGTCTTGCTCTCTTTGTTTGATTCTCTCTCTCTCTCGGTCACTTGCAAGAACTTTAGGCAAGTGCATAAAATGTAACAACAAAATAAGTAAATGAATAACAAAATAACGACAGAAATTCAGCAGAAGAAGCAGCAGCAGAACAAGCAGCACATATACAGTACACACACCTGTGAGTGTGCGAGTGTGTGTGAGTGTGTGTGAAGTGAAATCGGCAGACCGCTGCATAACACGTAACGTAAATAAGAACCAGCCAAGCAACCAGAGAAGAAGTAAACCAGCCAGTGAAACAGACGGACGGACGGAGGGACGGACAGACAGACTGAGGAGAAATGCTATGCTGAGTGTGTGTGTGTGTGTGTGTGTGTGTGTGTGGGGTATATCATAAAGTATTTCTCACATGGAAAAGCTGAAAAGTCTATGATGCTGATGCTGCTGCTGATTAGTGATTAGTTGCCATTTGACACATGCTCGTACTCTCCGCCTCTCTCTCTCTCTCTCTCTCTCTACGCCTCGATCTTTATCCACCTGTCTCTCTGTCTCCCGCCTGGGAATGTGAATGGCATTGGCTTTATCTGCTGTCAATAAGCAGAGTATTTCTATTGCTTTTCCAAGTTACTATCATGCTCTTGTTTTTATTGCCATTTCGCTTTGTTGTGGGCGCACTGCAGTCGCGTGTGCTCACCAGCAAAATCAAAGTACCCTTTCTATACAGAAATTGAGCAGAGTATCTTTTGGATATACTTTCATGTATATGAGGAACAAGCACTACAACACTTTTTTGCTAGCTTTCAACTAGTTGCCCGACTAGCTACAGTTTTAATTTCGATACCCAAGGTATTTAGCCAACGATTAGGCTGAAAACTTGTGCACAGCTTAACAAAACAATTAACTACATGTGTAGCAAATTTCACTAGTATAGCTTGACGACTAAGCTAGTTAGGCGGTTCCTAGCGAAAAGTACCCTTTCTATATAGAGTAACCAAAGAAATTGAGCAGTATCTATTGGATATACTTCCATGTATATGAGGAACAAGCACTACAACACTTTTTTGCTAGCTTTCAACTAGTTGCCCGACTAGCTACAGTTTTAATTTCGATACCCAAGGTATTTAGCCAACGATTAGGCTGAAAACTTGTGCACAGCTTAACAAAACAATTAACTACATGTGTAGCAAATTTCACTAGTATAGCTCGACGACTAAGCTAGTTAGGCGGTTCCAAGCGAAAAGTACCCTTTCTATATAGAGTAATCAAAGAAATTGAGCAGGTATCTATTGGATATACTTCCATGTATATGAGGAACAAGCACTACAACACTTTTTTGCTAGCTTTCAACTAGTTGCCCGACTAGCTACAGTTTTAATTTCGATACCCAAGGTATTTAGCCAACGATTAGGCTGAAAACTTGTGCACAGCTTAACAAAACAATTAACTACATGTGTAGCAAATTTCACTAGTATAGCTTGACGACTAAGCTAGTTAGGCGGTTCCTAGCGAAAAGTACCCTTTCTATATAGAGTAACCAAAGAAATTGAGCAGTATCTATTGGATATACTTCCATGTATATGAGGAACAAGCACTACAACACTTTTTTGCTAGCTTTCAACTAGTTGCCCGACTAGTTACAGTTTTAATTTCGATACCCAAGGTATTTAGCCAACGATTAAGCTGAAAACTTGTGCACAGCTTAACAAAACAATTAACTACATGTGTAGCAAATTTCACTAGTATAGCTTGACGACTAAGCCAGTAAGGCGGTTCCTAGCGAAATGTTAGTTAGGCTGATTGTATGGTCTACACACACCGACTGTCTACCGGGCATACAGTGTACAATATGAAGAAGCCACGGCAAATAATCAACAAGTTTGATTTTAATTTCGATTCTCAATTGACCAAGAGCGGAGACGGCACAGCTTTTGTGCTAATTGGGGAGAAGAAGATGAAGAAGGAAAAAAATTAGAAAGCATGAAATGCCGAGTCCATTTGCCCCCGACTCTCTGTAAATCGGAGTTGCTGCTTGGCTCTTTGGCTGGTTAATCGCCTTGGCTGTGTTGTGTTGCAGTTGCAGCGGTATTTTGTTGCAGCTGCAACACACAACAACAACAACAACAACAACAACTGCTGCTGCCTCTGCTGCTGCTTCCACAGTCTCGACTGCTTGTAGTCCAATTGGCATACGGTGTTTACGTTCATTTTGCACAGTTTAAAAAAAACAGAAACAAAAACAACAACAACAGATATGGATACAAAACTAATAGACCCCTTTTACTATTTTGGTACAGTACTATGTGTATTTTGGGTCTATTAATTACAACACTCACTTCACTGCGATCTCTGCTCGTGGCGTCTCTCTGTTCGTTTGTTTGTTGTGTGTGTTGAAGTAACGGTGATTGCAAAAAAAACAGATAACAATAAAAAAAAGAATAGAACAGAACTTATACAGAATAGAATACACTGACACTGGCACTTGGGACTTGATACTTGGACGCACGAGACAAAAACGAGACTCGTCCACGATCCGAGCGACAAAATGTACTATGTGTGTGTGTGTGAGTGTGTGTGTGTGTTCGTATCGAATTCAGAATCTCAGTGTGTGAAGCGGATTCTGTGTGCTTGGTTAGAGATGCCGCAGAGCGAGCCAAAGACGTGTGAACTCGTCGAGCGACGAACGCGAAATACACGCGAGCCAGCAGCCACGATACTTTCTTTGGCCTCGTAATGTAACTGTCGGGAACAGAAGAAGAAATTCAAGACTGGAAACACACCAACACACCAACACACACACACACGCGCGCACTGCGACAACAACAACAACAAAATGGGCCGCAAAATCTGCGACTGCGAGACAGCAGCAGCAGCAGCAACCGGCAGAGACAGCCGCGCAGTCAGCCGCCTGTGACTGCTGCGCCGACGCGACGCCGACGCCGACGCGACGCTCTCCACGATGTGGAGTGTGGAGGCAGACTGAAGCATTGACTTGTGCTTAGTTAAGGGCACTAAATTAGTGCAAGGCATTAGGAAACATAGCAAATTAAGCACAAGTATAAAGGCAACATAAATAAGTGTGTACACACCAAATATTTACAGTTTATTAGCACTGTTACACTGTGCAGCAAAACAAAGTTTATTCCAACTCTAGTAGTATAACGAATACAACTTAATATATATATATACTACATCATAATTTTAAGTTATAATGTAGTAAAAATACCAATAATATTCATTCAAAATTATATCGAACTTCTGCTTCGCAGTTATTACTCAGGGCTCTAATATTGCAGCGACTGCGTCGTCAGCGTCGACAGCGGCAGCGCAGCACTTGAGCGGCAGAGGCGCAGCTACTCCAGTTGGCATTACCACCCGCTGCCTAGTTGCTCTGACTAGAAGCCAATCATGTGACAACCGCATCCTGATCCTGCAGGATCATTACGGCGCAACAGCGCAGTTGACGACCAAAACACGACGCCGACGCTGACGTCGACGCCGACGCGCACTTGAACTTGAATTTCAGCAAGTATTTTTATGCTCTTTCTCTCTGCGTTAAGTGACGCCGGCAGCGGAGGCTGCCTAATTTGTTGTTGTTATTTGGCAGTGCTAGCAGAGTTGCCAGAGCAGCTCGGTGTCAATCGATTGAAGTTGAAGTTGATCAAGTTGAATACTATAATATTTGCACAAGTTCTTATATTTGTCTCTATGCAATATAAACTCTATATTTGTATCTAATTTTAGTTAATTGCGGTAGTATTATAATAAAATAATTAAGCTCGCCTAATGTACCATATGAATCGACGGAAATGGCAACCCTGCTGTCAGCGCCTTTCGTTCGTTGTTGATCTCTGCCGCGCTGCCGCTGCCGCTGCCTCTGCCACAATCTCTGTCGCAGTCGCAGTCTCAGTTTTAGTGCCAGGTCTAAGCTGCTGTCTCGCTGCACACACACACACACACACACACACACACACACAGACTGGCAACTGGGCGCATTTCAACGGTAAACATCATGAATGCATTTGGAAAGTGGCTCGTGGTGTTTGCATTTTGCATTTCTTCGCATTCTTTTATGTTTATGTGTGCTGCTGCAGCTCTGCTGGCAACCATCGCACAATTGTGCCAGCAACAGCAACAACAACGATGCCAAAGACGGCGTTTTCATTTCTCAGAATTGATTGGCCGTCGCGACGGCGGCGGCTGCGGCGGCAGTGACTGCAGCTACGACTACGGCTGCTGCAGTCGACTGCAAACGCGTTCGTGCTTTTATTTCTTGTTGCATTTTTCGCTCAGTCTCGGTCTCCGTCTCAGTCTCAGCCGCTGCCACTGCCACTGCCAGGCACCTGTTGCCATTGTTGTTGTTGTTGTGGTTGCTGTGGTTGCCGCCGCTTTTTGCAGCAGACACTTCTGAGACGCCTGAGACTCACCAATTGGTTTGCACTCTCCGCTCTCTCCACGTCCTCTGTCTTTGCCTGTGACTTTGCCTTGACAATTTCATCTTTCTGTTTACAATTAAAAGTACAAAAGGGTCTGTTGAGTTTGTGCAATTGACAGGCAGAAGGAGGTGTGGCAGACCCCATAAAGTATATATATACAGTAGAGTCCGGTTATAACGACTCTGCTTAAAGCGTCCGTCCGGTTATTGTGACGAAAACTCGATGGCTTGGTTGGTCCCCATACAAACTTATATGAAAGGGACTCCGCTTAATACGTTTCCGCTTTTAGCGACAAACCGCCTATACAGACGGGATTTTTCACAATTCAACCGGATATTGCGACGTACCGAAAAAAAATACAGCGAAATAATGCCAAATTTAAGCATCAAACGACGCTGTTAGAAATGTATGTATCTATCAGTGATCGGCACCCTTGCTTGTGTGTGTAGCAGCGACTCTACTCTCTCTTAGTTTTAGTTGTCGCCTTAGCAACGCTGCTGAGAGAAAGAGAGAGAGAGAGAGAGAGAGAGTCGAAGTGCAATACTGACGTCACACAAATGTTTACAGCGTGCGTGTGCAGACCTCATAGCCTACTCCATGAGCCTATTCCTATTCCCGTTATATTTCTAGTTTTTTCTGATTTTTTTCAAGTAAAACTGAATTCGTAAATTCACCAAATGTGAGTTAATGCGCAAAATGCGCCATAGAGAGCTCATTCAGTTGAAGCTCGACACTTGTGCATTTCACCCGCAAAATGTTAAATTTTTTGTTTTGATTAAAAAATTAATTTCTTTTATTTTAAAACCTATTACAAACATGGCAACCCTAAAATAAAAAAATAAAATTTTTTTTGCTCCTTTTGGTTAATGCGTCGTCCGGGTATAACGACGTAAAATGGTCGGTCCCTTGAAAGTCGCTATAACCGGACTCTACTGTATATCAAATGTTTGATAAGTCATCCCCCTCCCACTCAAATTCGCAAAAATATTCCCAGCACTTACAGTTTTAGAGTCACTGACTTCTTTCTTTGCATGCATAAGGTTTAAGATGCATTGAATGTATGGTGCGATTTGCAGCCCAATCGCATTATAAATACCGGAGATATTGGACAATCAATTTTCTGTACTAGGCATTTGGCTGGGGAAGGGGGAAGCTACGTAGACCGTCGCTAGGGCGTATGCGTGATTTTTGATTGAGGGTATGAACGTATGTATGAGTATTGGTTATTGTTTGCATAAGTATTGGTTATAGTGTGTGTATGTTTAAACGTATGTGTATGTGATTACAGTACAAAGTACAAGATCTCCTACTGTCGGTTGCGTCCGACTGTATCTTTCCCCAATTTTCATTTGTAGTTCTGACTTGGTTAGCAAAGGGCGCGATCGAACACACGCACACGCACACACAAAGCAAATAAAGTACTCACAATAACTGTTCAATTCCAGGCTGTGTTCTCCTGTTGCATTCGCTCTCTATGCTCGATGCAACTCACACTTTGTTTACTTTCTGATGCGCCCGACTTGCGAACGAGTATGAGTGTATGCGAACTCCATCGAACTTCCAACTGAGAGCCGAACTGAGAGCCAGTTGTCACTTTTTTCCAGCTCTTCACTTTGCCTTGACTTGGCGGGCGTCGATGCTGCCGTCGGCGTCGGCCGTGTCTGTCTGCATTACGCTCTCTTGCTGCTACGCGTTCTCCTCTCGTCATTTAAATTACCTTGTTTATGTGACACATATACACACTTGCAAACACAGACTCGCACACACACACACACACACACAGCCACACAGGCAGGCGCACGCGCGCACATAACTGATAATGTCCTAATAAGATTCGCAGGCATTTCTTGCACCTAGGTGGCAACGCTTATCACCACAACCTCAATCTGGCTTGGCACTATGGGGAATGGCACACTATTTTGGCATCAACTGCATGCTTGAGTTGCTTTAACTTATTTACTTTACTAGTAAAATTAGATACACTAAATATATATGAAACATATGAAATTAGAATATCGGAATAATACTTTTTGTCAAGTGTACTACTATCGATTCATGCCAGAGAAATCAAGCTTTCGCCCATAGTGGCATCACGGCATCATGGCATCATTTGCTTATGTTGTTTTTGTTGCATGTGCTGCCAAATTGTGGCAGGGTGTGAATTGATTAAGTCAATTGAAGGCAAAATTCATTAGCTGCAAATGGAATGAATAATTAAAATGCAGCAAACTCATTAGGTATTGTAATCTTTACTTTAGTTCTGCATAGGACTATGCAGGACGTTGCCAGATAGTTGCGAGTCAGCAGGCTAATTATGACACTGTTCGAAATGCTGTCTTTTATTGATAAGTATGTGAGTGTGTGAGTGTGTGTGTGTGTGTGTGTTTATGTCTGCAGGTAAAGAGTTATATCCGTTCGCTTCATTAGCTGTAGATGGCGAGCTGGATAAGAGCAGTGGCAACAATGTTGCCAGTGCAACACCAACAGACAACAAAACAAACAGCAACAGCAACAGTTGTCGTGGTCCGTCGTCATAATCTGAATGTCTGTCCTCACTGTCTGTCCGACTGACTGACTGACTGACTGACTGACTGACTGACTGACTGACTGAGTGTCTGCGTCTGAGTCTCAGTCTGAGTGTGAGTGTGAGTGTGTTTGTTGTTCGATTCTCGATACTCTGTGCTCATTCTCATTCCCATTCCACGCATGCGCAGTCCACTTCTTTTTCTTCTTTCTTTAAATTTGGCATCATCAGCAACAGTTGCTGGTGTGTGAGTTGCTTGTGGCTCTTTCATTTCTAGCCTGTTGTCAGTTGGCGTGTAAATCTATTAACGTTGTTGTGGCAGCAACTGTTGCTGTTGCTGCTGCTGCTGCTGCTGCTGCCATCATTGTAATTCCTCAACGCACTTGCTGCCTGCTGCTCCTGCATAGAGTATAGATTGGCAACTGGCATTGGCAATTGGCATTGCCATCGCCTCGTGCCAATTTGCCTAAGTCGACTATTTAGCTATTTTTGCCGTTGCCGTTTGCCCGTTTTCCGCTTGCCATTTAGCCATTTGGCCATTTGGCCATTTAGCCGTTTTGCCGTTTGCTTAGCCAGAGCCAAGAGAAGATGCTGCTCCATTTGGACGTGCGACTTTTGTCTTTGTTTTTGTTTCATGGCACGTACATACCGGCCACTTGTTCTCCTAATACCCAGCAAATGCCATCAGACGGTTATGTTAACTATGATTAAAGTAGATCAAGTGCGCTTTTCAATTCCCATATGCAAATATATCGATAGATTAGATCGACGATGATATCAATGAAGTTAATCAACAGGAAGTTGTTATACATTCATGAGTAACTCAGAAAGAACTAGCAAATAGGTCGTTTATGATAGGTCGTTTATGATAGGTCGTTTATGTTAACTATGATTAAAGTAGATCAAGTGCGCTTTTCATTTTCCATATGCAAATATATCGATAGATTAGGTCGACGATGATATCAATGAAGTTAATCAACAGGAAGTTGTTATACATTCATGCGTAGCTCAGAAAGAACTAGCAAATAGGTCGTTTATGATAGGTCGTTTATGATAGGTCGTTTATGATAGGTCGTTTATGATAGGTCGTTTATAATAGGTCGTTTATAATAGATCCTTTATAATAGGTCGTTTATAATAGGTCGTTTATAATATATCGTTTAAAATAGGTCGTTTATAATAGGTCGTTTACAATAGGTCGTTTATAATAGGTCGTTTATTTACATCAGCGGAGAAGTAACGGAAAGAGCAGACTCTGCCCAGTGCTGTTCCATATATAGTAATACTTGTAATATAAGTAGAGTACATAATACAGTACCAACTTCTTTCAATTAAGTTTGCATTGGAATAGGATTATTTCTAGCCTAATGCAACCTCATTCTTAAAACCAACTCAAAATGAGACTTGTATTCGCAGTATTACCTTTTTCGACCTTGACTCAGTAAATTCTAGTATATATCTCTCAGTGTAGCTGCTGAAAGTACTGCAACAGTTATATAGGGTATCTGCTGGTCAAGTACTTGCGACTCGCGACTTCTGTCTGAGCACTTGGAGATGTTTGTTTTGTGGCTCGGTTAGCAGTCCATCAGCGTAGATGAGCGCCACCTGTCTCATCTCACTCTGTGCTGCCTCCCCACCCATTTAACAATTGTAGGGTCTCATCTGCATTTACGTAGAAACTTTACACACACACACACACACACACTGTCGAATTTACCGCTAATTTGAGGCCATTTTCGGGTCAACAGACTCGCATCTCGAGTCTACACACGGCCCAATGATTGATGAACACCAGTTGCTGCCACTTAATTGCTGCGACATTAGTTAGAGCCATTGCCCATACACACACACGCACACACACGCACACACTCGTAGAGTCATCGACAGTTGTAGATGCCTCAACATCCGAGAGAGAGACACACCCGTGAAAGTAATCGTGACCCACTAGTGACAAGGGGGGCACAATGAATTAAGCATAGATTAGGTACAACGGTGTACGATGCTCTCGAAAAGTAAGAGCTAATAGCCAAATGAGTTAGGTGCTTGATAAACACAACTGCCGACTATCTGAAAATCATTATCTGCATACAACATATACTAACTTTAAGACTGAGCTCAAGTAAGTCGGGTATGGGAGGGTTCTTCAGTAGTTCAGCTTGATTACCTGTACTACAGGTCCTATAGGATATCATGAGAGGGTTCCTTAGTACTTCATCAGCTTAAGGTAGCTATAGGGTATTCGTAACTGTCATTGGGAGGGTTCTCTAGTACTTCATCACCTTGATTACCTATAGGTCCTATAGGATCACATGAGAGAGTTCCTTAGTACTTCATCAGCTTAAGGTAGCTATAGGGTATTCGTAACTGTCATTGGGAGGGTTCTCTAGTACTTCATCACCTTGATTACCTATAGGTCCTATAGGATCACATGAGAGAGTTCCTTAGTACTTCATCAGCTTAAGGTAGCTATAGGGTATTCGTAACTGTCATTGGGAGGGTTCTCTAGTACTTCATCACCTTGATTACCTATAGGTCCTATAGGATCACATGAGAGAGTTCCTTAGTACTTCATCAGCTTAAGGTAGCTATAGGGTATTCGTAACTGTCATTGGGAGGGTTCTCTAGTACTTCATCACCTTGATTACCTATAGGTCCTATAGGATATCATGAGAGAGTTCCTTAGTACTTCAACATCTTAAGGTAGCTATAGGGTATTCGCATCAGGCATCAGAGGGCTCTCTAGTACTTCATCACCTTCGACTAGCAATAGGGTATTCTTCAGTTTACCTAAATATCAATCTACTATATTTGATTGAGGAAAAACCACGAATTGGAAGTTTTCTTTATTTTAGCATTTAGACCCCAGACTAAAGTATTCCTAGTATAAGATTGAGAGTATCTTTTGGCATAATCTCATATTGTAAGTAGTGCTCGAGTGCAGCTCAATAAATTGTCTGGCTTTCAGCTATAGTAGTACTCGTATATTGGATCATAATGGTGCTGAAAGATTATGGCATCTGAGCTGATGCCACACAGTGGGTGTGGGTTAATTTACTCCGTTTTCAGAGACAGTTTAGTTGCAGTCGAGAAAAAGTGGAGCAGCTGATGGGTGGGAGAGGGGGGTGATGGGATGGGGTGGGGAGGGGATGTTGAACGGAACTGGGTAATGGAACTGGCAGCAGTGATGGCTCTGGCTCTGGCTCTGGCTGAGAGACCATGGATATGGCCATGGCCATGGCAATGGCAATGGGACTGGCAGTGGGACTGACTGACAGTTGTTATGTGGTTATCTGTCCGGGCCATATAAGTCGACAAATGCGCAGTTAGGCAAGTCTTATGGCCAATACCTGGCTGGGCCTATAAGCCTATGTGCCTGTTGGCCTGTGTGTGACAACGTGTGTGTTACGTACTCGTATTTATGATTGGCAGCTGCAACTCTGTCCACACAGACGCAGACGCAGACTGTGGCCAGCCGGTGGAGTAAACACCGTTCGTTCACTGAATAAATAAAAAGCATACTCGTACTCACTATACAGATACAGATACAGATACAGATACAGATAGATGACGAAGATGAAGATGGAGTTGCAGTTGCAGTTTGAAGTTGAAGTTGAAGCTGAAGCTGAAGTTGGAGACGGCATTTGGAATGCGTTTAGTGTGGTGACTCTGGTCTCCCCAGTCGATGCCCCCCCCCCCCTCCCCCCACTCTCCCAGTTAATGCCAAGAATGTTAATGCAGCGACAACATTGACAACAACAACAACTATCGTTCGTACTATAGTAGAAATGAGCACAAACATTTACTTAATCCATTTCCAATGCAATTGCTCTCGTTCCCATTCCCGATTCCCGTTCCCATTGCCAATCATATTCCCGTTCTATCAAGCTGTTGTTCAGTTTGTGTTTTTCTTTAGGTCTTAACAGCATAAAACGCTCTTAGTACTATACTTTATGGCCTTCAATAGTGTAGTATATGATTACACTAGTCAACAGGCGAAATGCAGTTAAATCAAAGAGCTTTTTAAGGCAGAAACACAACTGAGACTCCTACTCAGAATATATTTTATGTGAATGCCTTAAATTTTAGAGTTTAAAAACTAAAAGTCTATTTTACGATGTGGCTGAAAATAGGTCCACGTATACCTTGGCCTGAAATGGGATGAAATATTGATAATAGCGAAATTTGTATTAGGTATCATCTTTAGCCCTGACTTTTAGCTTTCCAGAACACCAAACCGATCTCTTTCTGGGTATATACTTTAGATTTTAGAGCAAGAAGACTACAGGTAATATCCTTTATATCAGGCGGAGAATAGATTCTATTGCAACTAAGGGGGAAAAGGTATGAACATCTTTTTATGTATTACTTTCAGAGTATAGTGTTGTATGACCAACTTTTAGACACAATCATAAGCTAACCAGAACACCAACCCGATATCATTTTGAACAAACACTCTAGATTTTAGAGCCAATAAACTGAAGGTACCTTGTTTATGTGGTGTGAGAGAGTATTTTACTATGCAAAGCAAAAACAAAGTGTAAAGCTAGTAGTCTGTTTTAGTTTAGATGTGGATTACTATATTAGTGTTCCAAGTGTTGTTGAACAGTGTAATTGAGCATCGCTGCGAAAAGGATTCCCATTCACAGCACTGTACTTAAAATATGTTTAATATTACTTATTATCAATAGATAGATTGTAAATAAAAAAAAAAAGAAAAAAAAAAAAATTAAAATATGTATATACATTTTTTAACCAATATTTATTTATAACACTTAGGACTACTAGAACTAGAATACTTGTAAAATTGTTATAAAATTAGGAAAAAAAACAACGTACATTTCGTTTCGCTCAGTGTATGCGATACACCCACAGTGGGGCAGTGGGGTGTCTCACTTATGACTAATCTGAGCCACCGACTGGCCGACTGGCTGCGTCTGTGTCAGCTGCAAATTGGCCTTGAATCGGGACTTATCGGGCAGGAAGTAGGCCATGACAGCGAGGGCCACTGCCAGCCCCAGGAGTGACCAGAATGTCTCGTCGCAGCTGTTGAACAGCAGTTGACCCAGCACGTTGCTCCCCACCACGGCGCCCAGGCGACCCACCATCATGATGAAGCACATGCCCATCGCGTTGATGTGCGTGGGGTAGAAGTCCATGGCAATGGTGCTCACCACGCCCCCGCAGTTGCCGATGGCCATCACCATGGTCAGGGCGATGACCAGGGGTGCGAACTGTGTGATCCAGTGCAGCAGGACGATGCAGATGATGGTCAGGATCATCCAGCCAACTGTAGGCAGAGAATGCAACAGTTAGAAGAGGTTCCTATGCTAATCTCCTATATGTACTCACTCAGCAGGTTCCGCTTGCCAATCCAATCGATGATGTAGGCGAATATCATGTAGATGACGGTGAAGGCGCCGCCAATGGTTATCATCACCTGGTAGGTGCCGATGTCGGGTGTCGAGTCGCAGCTGTCGACCGCATCGACTGGAGCCTCTGTGTTGATGCCCTGCAGCACGCGGCAGAGTATGGAGCTCTCTGCACTCTCCTTGCCCAGTTCGTTGAGCATGGTGGGGAACCACATGAAGATGCCCTGGGCAATGCCGTAGATCACGAACTGGATGACGCAGATGTTGAGGGTGTGCAGCACCCGCGACTTGTAGAACAGCGGCACCGTCTGCTGCCAGATGAGCCGTATGGCATCGCAGAAGCCGTGCACATTGGACAGATTGGCACCCATGTTCTCCTGGACCAAGCGCTCCACAGGATACTCGGCGGCGGGTCGTCCAGTGTTCTGTGCATAGATGCTGCGCAGGGTGTCCAGCGCCTCCTCGGCTTGACCCTGGACCAGGCGATACTTGGGCGTCTCGGGCAGCATGTACAGCCCGGACAGGGCCAGCACCGTGATGGTGACATCGGCCAGCAGGAACAGACGCCACGAGCTCAGGTTCAGGCCGAAGATCACCGTGTCGAACCGCAGTGGGAGTATGCCAATGGCCACGCCTGCAAAGGGAGGCGTTAGAGGGTGCTAAAGATGGTTAATCATGCTGTACTCACTGGGTGCAAACATCATGGCAATGCACATGAAGCAGGAGAGCAGGGTGACGTGACGCACCCGCGACTTGTTGCCGTGGAACTCGCCGCACAGACTGAAGACACAGGCCTGGCCGCCGGATATGAAGAAGCCCGTGAAGAAGCGGCACACGATGAGCATCCAGATGTTGACGGAGAATGCCGATACTATCGAGCAGACGGCACTCAGGAGCAGCGCCTGGCGCAGCAGGGCCACACGACCCCACGTGTCCGCCAGGAAGCCCATCGCATGGGAGCTGAGCACCACGCCCAGGAATCCGGCAGAGGCCAGCAGGCCCTGCTGCTCGATGGTCGCCTGCAGATCGCACTTGACCAGCGGCATGATGAGGCTGACGCCCATGATCTCCACCATGACGGCCATGAAGCACAGGCCGCAGATGAGCAGCAGCTTGAAGTGGAACCTGCCCACGCCTGTCAGCGAGATGGCCTCCTCGAAGCTATAGGCCTTCTTGCACTTCTCCACAGCGCCTGCAAAGAGCAAAGAGCATGGAAATCAATCGATAATCAGCGTCAATCAGAGTCAAAGTCAATCAAGATGTCGGCTTGGCTTTCGCTGCTCATTTGCATAATTGCCAACGCCTTAAGAGCAGCGTGCGGAGACCCAACGCCCGCCACATCCACTCGCCATGGCAGACACAGCGCACACTGCGGCACCAGCTCTGGCGGATGACGTACGTCTGCCCAAGGAGCAACCGCCAGCGACATTCTTCGAGTCGAAAGCCTTTCGCCTCTTCTCCTTGGCTCTCTACTTGGGCGGCATCAGTGGACTGGGCATGGTCTTGGCCCTCTACTACCTCATCTTCTTCGACTCCGGCATGCCGGACATACACCTCAAGTTCCCCGTCTCCATCGGTGGCCATCCCGTGCAGAAGGTGCACGAGTACCAGTGAGACCCAGCAGGTGAGTCAGTCTGTAGGGTCGAGGGGTAGCACCCTCCACATCCGTAGAAAGACACCCTATACAATTAACCACACTAGCATGGCTCTAATTGGATTTGTTCATGGTAAAACTTGTGCGCTGATGGACGAAGAAATACTCTGTATTTAGACATTACACAATTTTCTACTTTTGGACAGCATTTTCTAGGTTAGGTACTCCTAATTCACTTCTCTTCATCTACTTTCTGTTGTCTCCAACTTATTCTCCTTTAAAAAAACTGAAAATAACTCAGAAAGTACTCGTATATATATGCATATATTCCTTATCCTTATAGATTTTAGTTTAAACTAAAAAACTAAACAGAGTTTTCTAGGTTAGGTACTCCTAATTCACTCCTCTTCATTTGCTTTCTGTTATCTCTAACTTACTCGTATTCTTCTCAGTTCAGTTTTTCACTCCTCTAAAAAAACTAAAAAAAAACTCAGAAAGTACTCGTATATATATGTATATATTCCTTATCCTTATAGATTTTAGTTTAAACTAAAAAACTAAACATAGTTTTCTAGGTTAGGTACTCCTAAATCATTCCTCTTCATTTGCTTTCTGTTATCTCTAACTTATTCTTTTCTATTAAGTTTTTCACTCCTCTAAAATAACTAAAAAAAACTCAAAAAGTACTCGTATATATATCTATATATTCCTTATGCTTATAGATTTTAGTTTAAACTAAAAAACTAAACAGAATTTTCTAGGTTAGGTACTCCTAATTCACTCCTCTTCATTTGCTTTCTGTTATCTCTATTCAATTTATCACTCCTTTAAATTGAAGAAAAAGATTAGGTACGTCTAAAAAGTTCTGCTTGGATTTAACTCTGCCTGACATCAGAAAGTACTCGTATATATATGCATATATTCCTTCTAGATTTTAGTTGAAACTTGCTCTCATTTCATATAGCGAATTCTCCAGTCTTTCGATTGGAGTTTCAATGGAGAAACAAGGTGTTTTCTTCAGCTAAACTCCAAGTTTATTCAGTTAACAAGAATCAACTTAGCTGCTTGAATTGGGTTTCTACGTAGAACTCATTAAATTCATGGGCCAAGCTGTGGCTACAGGTGTGACAGCCTCTTTTGTTGCACCCGTCGTAGACTGGGTGCAGTCCACGAGAGAAGAGAACCCAAACGAAATCAAATACAACTGCTCGACTAACAGATACCCCGCAAAGATTAATAGAAAAACACTCGGAAAGCTACAGTCGGATGCAGCCGACAATAGGAGATCGACTCAGCTCGTCGTCCTGATCAAGAATATATATACTTTGTAGGGTCTGCACAATCTTAACAGACCCTTTTGTACCTTTTTAAAGTACAGGGTCTAAAAAGAGTATGAACTACTGAAGCCATCGACTACTACCGATAACTATCGTTACGCGATATATTGTTATTAATCTATGATGTATTTCATCATATATAAAAGGGAGTTTATTTGTTTATAAATCAAAGATATATTTTATTCCGTTCACTGTATCTATTTCTGACTTTTAAATGATATTATTGATCTGCAAATCGATTATAAACAAAGACAACATTTGCACGCACAACATCAGCATACCCCTTGTGCATCGTTTGGTTAGGGTATGTGAGGTACAGAATAACAAAATACGTACAAAATGGCAACGCGACGTTGACAACAAATCAAACCAGGTCAAGTGTCTGAAATAAAGGTACGCACGTGATGTGGCAAGCAGTAAGGAACTGTACCAAAGAGGGTGAGAGGGGGGAGGAGAGGGGAGAAGGCGGCCTGCAGTTGTAGCTGTTGCAGCTTAGGCCATTGAAGACGGGGAAGGTTTATGGTCGAATCTTATTAGTGTCGTGGCCAAGACGCTGGTATGCCCGGACCACGCCCACACTTGTAGGCGGCACGCGGGCGTAAATGCAATGGGAATCGGTCAAGCAGAAGCAGAAGCAACCGCAATAACAACAACAACAGCAACAAAGTAAAGAAACCACATAAACAAATCAACGGAAAAGAATGCGTCGCAATAGCGGAACGATACGGAATGTGGCCCGGGCAAACAGTGCCGTAGTGTGCATGCAGTCAGTACGACCGGAGAGCCGTAGAGCCGTAGAGCCGTGCAAGAGCGTCGTCCATTCTAACGGTCCACTTTTTTGTTGTTGTTGCTGTGAGTTGTGAACGATAGATACATCGTCATGTCGGTGAATCTAACCAATCTGGCCGCTGTGGTCAAGGAGGCCAAGGACGAGGAGATTCCGATGCCCAAATCGAAGGATTTCTTCGAGTCGAAAACCTTCCGCCTGCTCACCCTCATCTTCTACATGGGCGGCGTCAGTGGCATGGGTCTGACACTGGCCGTGTACTATCTATTCATCTGGGACTCACGGATGCCGCCGCTGCCCGTGTTCAAGCACACGCATCCCATTGGTTAGAGATACACAAACCTATGCCTTCATCTTCAATATCGGAAAATTGGGTGAGTTGTAATATAAGTAATGCCATGGGTAGTGTTCTATACCAGGAAAGGGTATATACGGTTTGTGCAAGCGTACTGAGTATACTGAAATATTACTTACATGATAGATTCTCTTCAATATCTATACTCATTTTAAATAAGACCAGAACCTTTAATACCCGACTTCTGCTTAAATATGGGGTATATTCAGCTTGCAGTGATGAAGCGGCAAAGCGTAGTTTATACTGTATACTGAAATATTACTTATATGATAGATTCTCTTTAATATCTATACTCATTTTAATACCCGACATCTGCTTAAACATGGATTATATTCAGCTTGCAGTGATGAAGCGGCAAAGCGTAGTTTATACTGTATACTGAAATATTACTTATACGATAGATTCTCTTCAATATCTATACTCATTTTAAATAAGACCAGAACCTTTAATACCCGACTTCTGCTTAAACATGGGGTATATTCAGCTTGCAGTGATGTAGCGGCAAAGCGTAGTTTACTGTCCGTCTATTTAAGCAAATATTAGTGCAGGCACTTCGTAGGCCATTGTACCCGTAATACCCGGTAACTATACACCACACGGGTATATTATGTTTGTGCAGGTTTCTGCGTTGATTTAAGCACGCCCTAGACTTCTGCAGAACTGACTATATCAACCAGCAGCTGCTCACTAACGATTTATACCCAGCACTAATGGGTATATGGGGTATATACAGTTCATATCGTTCGTTTAGTATATCAAGAACAACGACTGTACTGCCGGTTGCGTCCGACTGTAGCCTGCTGGTGTCTGTTTGCCTTATTTACTGGGATTAATAGGGGGGGCAATAGGGGAATAGGGGAATAGTAGGAGGAGACGGAGGAGAAGAAGAAGAAGCAAAAAGTTGACAGGCACGCACAAAACTAATCCGCTTTAGCACGTTCCACTAAATCGCAGAGTTCGATCCGTGCACCCACAGGTCCCCCCCGGTCCCCCCAGGTCTCCCCTTAAGTAAGCTTGCGTCAGCCGTCGTTATACGATTTTGATTTAATCGAGAGACATCAACGTCAATGAAAATGAAAATGAAAATGAATGCAAATCAGTAGACAGTAATCGCTGCGTCGTACAGCAGGCCGGGCTATATCTACCTATACTAACTAGCAGGAGAGCATTACTTGTACAACTATCGCCAACTATCGCCCACTATCGGCATCGGTATGAGCTCGGAGATAAGCTCGGCGGCAACTGCTGCCAATTTGGCCAAAATCGTGAATCTCATTGGCTCGAATGTGCGTGAGGAGGAGGAGCAGGCACAAGCAAGCACAAGCAGCAGCAGTGTACGTAGCGTCCGACTGGCCAGCAGCGGTACACCACGCCGTTCCGCGTACTCCTATGTGCCGAAGACACCGCAACTGGAGGAGGTTGTCTTTGCGGAGCCCACATGCTCCGAGCGCATGGCCCGTTACTTTGTCATCGTCATCTATCTGTGTGGTCTCTGCAGTCTGGGCTTCTTTCTCTCCGTCTATCACATCTTCTTCTGGGACTCGCGCATGCCGCCCGTCTTCAAAGGTGCAAAGAAAGCGCCAGCTTTTGGCTAAAGACCTTCATAGACCCACGAAGTAATGCCAGCGACCTTGGTAAGAGTGCAGTAGTGCAGCAGTTCAGTGTAGTGTATGTAAATGACAAAGCAGTGCAAGCAGTGCAAGCAGTTTAAGATCTCTAGTGTTCGACCTTGGTAAGAGCTGTAGCAGATCAGTGTAGTTTATGTAAATCGCAAAGCAGTCCAAGCAGTGCAAGCAGTATAATATCTAATGTGCGACCTTGGTAAGAGCTGTAGCCGATCAGCGTAGTTTATGTAAATCGTAAAGCAGTGCATGTAGTGCGACCTAATGTGCGACCTTGGTAAGAGCTGTAGCAGATCAGTGTATTTCATGTAAATCGTAAAGCAGTGCAAGCAGTGCATGTAGTATAATATCTCTAATCTGCGACCTTGGTTGTAGAGCTGTAGCAGATCAGTGTAGCTTATGTAGATTGTAAAGCAGTGCAAGCAGTCTCTGTGAGTGTAGTTTTGGTAAATCGTAAAGCAGTGCAAGCAGTGCATGTAGTATAAGATCTCTAGTGTGCGATCTTGGTAAGAGCTGTAGCAGATCAGTGTAGCTTATGTAAATCGTAAAGCAGTGCAAGCAGTCTCTGTGAGTGTAGTTTTGGTAACTCGTAAAGCAGTGCAAGCAGTGCAGCAGTATACTATCTCTACTGTCTCTTATAGAGTCATAGCTCGGTCCACTCAATTGACTCGAAATTTGACACTTTTCAGTTAATAATGCAGAAATATTCCGTGAATACCGCTTTATACTGTGTCCAAATTTCAACTCTCTTTCTGAATATGTGGCACGACCTTAGTGCAAGCTCAGTAGAAATGCAAAAGTTTAGACGCGTTTTTCGCGAAATAGCAAATGCTGTCCTAATTTCGCTGTCTGACTTCAGTTTAATTACTGTTACTAACTCAATCGATAGCTGCATATATTAATGGATGCACTTCTCACATTATACAGTGCGTTTCATAGTCATAAGACACTTATACATACATGTATTATATCTGGTGATTAAAGCTTAATCATCGTTTAAGCAAGAACCATTTGATGAAACATTTTTTTTGAATTATTTTTTATATATTGTATATCGTGCTTGACTTTTGAGAATCTCTACCAATCGGTTTTGCATGAATCCTATTAATCTTCTTTTAACTAATTCGAAAGTGTCTTATGATTATGAAACGCACTGTATGTCGCCCTGTTGCCACCTGGGAAGATACCTTGAGGGCCATTTGCAAACAATGCTGCAGTAGCTATAACTGTACTGTCTGCACTTTGCGAGCGGAGGGCGAGGGGAGGGGCGAATGGGCTCGCCTAGGGGCTGCAAGCGCTGAAGCTGGGCGTGTATGCGTGTGGCCTACATTCGTGCAAGTGGGCGTACGTGTGTGTGTATGTGTGTGTGTGTGCAGCTTATGAAATAAAATCAATGGGCAACACATTGCAATCCCTTTTGAGTCCGAGTCGATAACCGTATGCACTTTCGTGCACGCTCTCCGCTCTCTCGCTGCTACTCACACTCACTCTCTCTCTCCTTGGCGCTCTCAGCTGCATGCGTTAGGCTGTCCTAGTGACCCAGTTGCAGATTATTAACCTCCAGCCGAGCGAACGAACGCCGAACGCTGGCTGAAGGCAAAGTAAGAGTGAGAGCGGGAGACTGAGGAGAGTGCACGGCGCCAGAGATACCCTGTAAGCGCTACAGCAATGAGTATGTGATATGAAATACAAGTCTTAGTTCAATTTCGAAAAGTGAATACACTTTCATGCATTTGTGAGAGTATATAAATGTAGGCGGCTTTTTATTAAAACGTTCTTTATTTGCTTATTGCGACTTTTCTCTCTTACGGTTCTCACAAGAATGACGCGCTCCTCATTTTAGTGTGACCGTCTTCTATGCTATCGAAAATACTTAATACTATCATATGTATATCACTATCCTTCTACACATTGACTTTCGCCCACGGCATACCCGCTGGCCACTCACCTCCTTCTACAGGGCATTAAAAGGCAATAAAGCAGCGCATGCCGCTTGCAGACTTGTAGTAAGGTGCGCGTTGCAGTTGCACAGGGCACAACAAATAACTAGCGAAAGTTTTCGCCCAGCAGCAGCAACAACAACAAACGAAAACGAAAAGAAGAGAAACGAAACGAAAAGGAAAACAGTTACAAACTTGAGTTTGCCCTCAGTTGTCCTTCGCGACGCTGCGCCGCCCACGAAGGTTGCGCCTGGGCATGGTCACAGCGAGTGCGAATGCGAATGCGAAATAAAACAAATGCAATTGAAATGGAAATTATGAGTAAAGTATGCATTCAGATGCCTGCCTGACCATGAGTTCACTTCGATTGCTACGCCCAATTGATTAATTGTATTATTTTCGATACTATTCCACATTTTCGTGAAGTCATTTGCATTTCCGCAAGCGAACTGACTCACAGCGAAACGGAATAGGCGTGGGAGTGGGCGTGGGAGGGGGAGTGGGGTGCGCTCTTGACACATAAACAGTTTGACAGGCTGCAGAGCAACGAGACGTGCCGCTGCCGCTTTGTTTTTGCATATTGTTATTGTTTATTGTTTATACTTGGCAATACACACACATACATATATAAGAAGTCAACGACGCGTGCCAGCTGCAGCAGCAACAACAAACATCTGGCAACGCTGTCGCGGCAGAGAGCGCAGCGATTTATGAATGAAATTATATGCGAAAAAGTGTCGAAAATGACTGGCAATGCCATTGGGGGCAGAGGATCGCGACAGCGACAGCGGCAGAGGAGTGAACGCCGCTGCAAGACAAGGACTAGGCTTGCAGTGTGAGAGGTGAGAGGAGGCGGCACGAAGGCTAAGCAGCGCACGAACAGCAGCCCAAAACGAGACGATTGCAATGCTACGATTGCCCGATTGCCCGACGGACGGCACGAAAGGTTTTTGTGGCTGAGGCGTCGGCGTCATTTCGCTTGCACTCGCTGGACGCGTCGGTTGGGCAGCGTTGAGTATGCACAGCACAGCACAGTGGCTCTGCAACTGTGCACTGACGGCTAAACTGTAAACGGTGAACGGTGAACGGTAGAGAAATGTAAAACTGTGCCAGCAAGCGAGACAACAACAACAACAACAACATTGCATTTACGTACACAATAAAAGCAACAATAACAATTAGACTAACGATGCACTGCCAGCTAAACATATCAGAAGGAAAGTGTTAAACAGCGTACAACAATAATTTGTAATAGCAACAATAAAGAGCACAATAAAACATTGAGCATAAAAGGAGCGCAATCAAAGCAGCGGAACGAAATCAAAAGAGAATCAAAGAAATCGTTTGTCTCGTTTCTCGCGTCTCGGTTTTTTTTTTGGGTTTTTTTGAGAAGAATTGAGAACAACGAAAATGAATTCCAAAGTCAACTCGCTGGAGGAGAAAGTGAAACTGCCGCCGACGGAGACAATAAGCCGCTGCTATCAGCCGCAGCAGAGCAACCGTAAGGTCATACGGATCCTAACGGTCGCCGTCTACGTGCTCTGCGTCTCACTGGCGGCCATCATGCTGTCGCTCTACTACATCTTCATCTGGGATCCCACCATACGCCCCTTTGTTACCAAGGCCAGTCAGTGTGGTAAGAGTCGGCATGGGTTGGGATTGGGAATGGGACTGGGATTGGGATTGGGGCGTTTTATAGCCGTAACATCCGACTCCCACTATAGAGGCCAATCAAGTGGGCAACGGATATTGCGGTCGCATGTGGTCAAGTGGGTTAGCCTAAATGAAACGAAACTGGAACAAAGAAAGTGGGAGTAACTGCCAGCAATGCTAACCCTACATATACACTGAAAAAAAAGAGTTATAATTTCATAACTTGATTCATAATTCCTGAAGCTTTCCACTTACACATTTCCAATCTTATTTTTATATAGTTAAGACTTCTTACTGTGTACTCAGTTCATTTTTCGCTCAGTGTACGTACTACATATTAACCGTATGCATGAAGATTCCTGCCGATTTCCACTTACACATTTCAAATCTTATTTTTATATAGTTAAGACTTCTTACTGTGTACTAACCCTACATATACACTGAAAAAAAAGAGTTGTAATTTCATAACTTGATTCATAATTCCTGAAGATTTCCACTTACACATTTCCAATCTTATTTTCATATAGTAAAGACTTCTTACTGTGTACTCAGTTCGTTTTTCGCTCAGTGTACGTACTACATATTAACCGTATGCATGCCATGCCCTATCCCAACAAGCGTAACCATAACGTTAACGGCTCGGCAAGTGCTCGGACTCCGGCTCCGACTCGGACTCGGACTCGGACAGTCACTCGGTGTGCTCAGCCGGAAGGGCGTGAGAGCATTTACCGTTGTTGTTCTTGTTGTCACTTTACAGTTTTGTAAATCAACTCGAAATTAGGTCAATGGGCTATCTCATGCACACAGCGAGAGAGAGAGCGTGTGTGTGTGTGTGTGTGTGTGTGTGTGTAATCTGCTTGCCTGGCGTTTGCGGTTCAATAAACGCATTGTCACCAACCATGAAATTGGCTCAGTTTAACGATGTTGGCCAAATCAAGCTGAAACCCATCACGAATACAACGAGGACTCGTTTCATGCCAATACCCATACCCATACCCATACCCTTCATTCACTTTATTCATTATTCACTGCAGTGTAATGAACCCAATTCGAATGGCAGTGCATAACCGTTATGAACCGGTTGGGATATTTATGAGCCGTGACTGCTCAAAAGGGAAATCAACCGATTCATTGCGAAGGAATCGAATACAAATCGCCAACTAATATAGTTAGAATATCGCAAATTCAAGTAACGATCCTGGCCAAGAGTGTTCCACTTTATCTTGGCTTCAATTTGCAGCCAAAGGCAATGCTTTCTCAACTGCAAATGCAGCTAAAACCTCTTCGCTTCACAGGCAAAAACTGCAGCATACTTTTAAGCGCATGAATAAATGCTGCTCAAGAGATTTTGTTATAGGGAATATTTAGCTATTTTAGGTATATGTCAAGTAACACATATGTATATAAGTAATGTATATATACTCGATAACGATGCTAAGTCTTAATTGGCCATAGGCAGTGCCTTCTCAACTGCAAATGCAGCTAAAACCTCTGCTCTTCACAGACAAAAAGTGCAGCATACTTTTAAGCGCATGAATAAATGCCACTCAAGAGATTTTGTTATAGGGAATATTCAGCTATTTTAGGTATTTGTTAAGTAACATATATGTATATAAGTAATGTATATATATTCGATATTCCGCACTAATGAAATTCCCTTCTTTATTTCTCATTTCACAGACAAAATTGTGATACCTGAAAAAATAGCCATTCGCCTACTCAACTCATCGGAAGTCACCGCGGAGCAGTTCTACCGGCACATCCTCGAGCAGTACCGCATACTGAACCATCTGCAGCAGCAGCGACAACAGTTTCTGCAGAAGCAACACCTACAGCTGCAGCAGCTGGAGGCCTCCAATCGTTTCCAGGAGGTGTTTGCCACGGCCACCATAATACAGGCGCATCCACATCCGCATCCGCATCAGCATAACCGGGACTCGCTGAAGAAGCCCAACCACAACAATAGTCTGGAGTCTGTCATGCCGTCAAGCAGCTTGGATCTGACCTCGTCGCCACATCACATGCCGCTGCTGTTGGACACATCGCCACCGGTGGACAACCTGGTCCATTCGAAGCGTAAGATCCACCGTGGCCACTACAAGCATCATCGTCAGCGTGCCGGCGGGGCGGGGCAGAAGAAGCTGGGAGCTCAGCTAGCCGGAGCCGGAGCCGGGGGAAATACCACACCGTCGACACCATTTGCCTTGGGTGGGGAGCAGGCAACGGCTACGGCTGCTGGACCAGGACCACATGGCTATATGGATACCCCATTGAATCCGGCAGCTGGCACCATAGTGCAGCAGCCACTGCAGCTCTACACATCCATGCCCATCCCGTTGATCCTCAGTCCCGGCAACAACGAGAAGCGACCGTCGCACCACAGCCACAGTCATGTCCATGGCGATAGACGCAGTGGCGCTGGAGTCGGCGGTGGTGGTGGTGGTGCTCAGGCGCGTCGTCGCACCACCACAGCCACCGTGTCCGGCTACGATGCGCAGACCTACCTCAATCCGTTCCTCACCGGCGAACTGATATTTGAGAAGTAAACAAGTAGCAAGCGCAGATTTCTCCTCCCATTTTTTTTTTGTTTTTTTTGCAGTTTTTTAATGAAATAGTTGGCCAAAGATATGTAGGTACAGTTATGCTAGGCGTCGGAAACGGTTTTCGGAAATGTATGCGAATACTCGAAGCAAATTCGGACTCGATAACTAAGATATCGAATTCTAACTCGGATACTGATCCTCCGCTCTTTCCGATTACAGAATTCGCACCTAAACTCAGTCATATCACACAGACTTAATACTAAACGAAGAGCAGAAACTACACTTGCATCATACACTAGATAACTGATTATCGAATATCGATATAGTTATCGATAGATCGAAAACTGATCTTCAACTGATCTTGACTCATTTCAAATGGGAACCACAAACATATGGTACTAGCGCCAATAAACTAAAGCCATACTATATCAGAGTTTTAAGTAGTTTGTTGTACCGATAGGCGATACAATCGATAGCGGTGCCGATGGTTATAGCATCCATACCGAAATGAAATTGAAAAAGAAAAACACTGTTAAAGTAACGGAATTGTGCTCAATGGGAAGTGGAATTTCCAACTCTGATATGCACCTAGTACAATAATAAAATCTTGAATTGAAAGAGAAGAACACCCTACATAAATATCGAATACATACTATATAGAGACCCAATACATACATATATACACAAAGTTGTACTACACACCCACACACACATGAATATCCTTGAACATGGCGCAGCGCATTCTAGATTTATATCACGCATACGATAGTTAAACGATAGTTGCATACACATGTACCTATATGGGACCCACTCCACTTAGAGCGTCACTCACAGCGGCAAGCAACAAACACCCCACCTAGGACACTGCTTTAAGGCAGCTAGCGAATGCTACACCAACAACAATAACAATAATAGTTACAAGAAGCAAAAACCAAAAATAGTTAACTCTAGTATTATCCGATATATGTATATGCCACACTCTCACGCTCACACTCACACATACTCACGAGTAGAGGTGGAGAACTATCGATAGTGGGCGCCATCGATAGTCGACGATAGTTTATCTTAAACCATCGATAGTGGCGATAGTGCCATCGATAGTTCTCCACCTCCACTCACGAGCGGGTTCAGCTTGTAAACAGCAAACGTACTATAAAACTATATGCTATATAGACATGCGAAAACATATATATCGATATATCAGTTGTATGGTATTTGTACATAAAATCCATAGACCCTAGTACCCCTGCAGGTACAGGCTCTGAATACACAGAGAAGTGTCGCTTTTGCCGTCTTTAATCTACTCTAAAGAGTTTTCTTGAAAATATTCATTTAGTTTTGAAGTTTGTTGAAGTTCCATATATATAGTATATAGTACATATATAGGGAAATATCAGTTTTCCCTACTTTCATCTTTACTTTTCAAGACCTTCTCAACTTTTCTTTAGAATATTTCGTTAGTTTTTCGTAGATATAGGGAAATATCAGTTAAAGATGTTCTTTTCAATATCTTAAAATCTGAATTCATTATTAAACTACATTTAAGAGCGTGGATTTTAGCCTCTACTATATGGTGTATGAAAAGTACTTGAGATTGTCGATTCTGCAGTTTCAAGTGGACTTTTTTTTGTCTTTTGTATCGCGCATGGCAAGCGGAATTTGGCCATATATAGATACTATTAAGGTATACCCCACACAAGCATAACGGTAAAATTGTTGACTGCTACGGCACTCACGTAGGTAATTGCTACGGAACTGCATCCTTGACACACACATACTATATACACACACACTACTACTCACACACACTCACACTCACATATATACTACCTATCGAATTGTATCCTGTAACTGTATCTGATGGAACTTATATGAATACTATATGTGTACTTAGCAGATGAAAATCAAAAACTCAAACTCATTTTGGCAATAATAAAGCATAGAACCAATTGAAAAACAAAGTGAATAAACAGAAGACTTGAATGGACTTTGTTTGGGATTATGATTATGCATAAAACCCCATCGTTATCTCCTATTTCATTTCAGAGATTGCACTACTATTCCTATATCATGGTATAGACATCGTGATAGGGGTATAATAGTTCTATATAGAAGGGAGGCAGAGCATTTGGAACTACGTAAGTCAGCATTCGATTCTGTCATTTCATTTCTTTCATTTCATTTCAGAGATTGTACTACTATTCCTATATCATGTTATAGACATCGCGATAGAGGTACTATAGGTATACCTATATAGAATATAGAAGTGAGGCAAAGCATTTGGAACTACGTAAGTCAGCATTCGATTCTGTTTATTGATCTTACGAGTTATTATTAGATGGAACCGTAAAACCTGATGACTCTAGCTGTAAAAATTTAACGAGATAAGCATATACACTCTTTATGATGCTACACGGACTTTATGACTACACTCGAAAAAAAGAAGAACAGCGAGAATTCATTTAAGAATGTAAATTTGAACTAAAAGAACTTATCACACTTTTTCTCAGATATGTATAGTATATATACTTTATACGCGACAAACTACCACAGCCACAACTTTAAAGATACAAAGATACAATTAAGCATACAACGAGCATATAGCAGCTTTAAACTGTGCTGTGACTTTCGGCCCAATCGGCTAATAAACACCCGAGATATTCAATTCCCTGCACCAGGTAAGGGGGAAGGAAAGGAGAGTACAGGGTCTTCTAGCTTTCCAAGTGTTTTGTATACGTTTTCAGACTCACCATACTCGTGTTCACAGTCTATAACATAACCGGGATTATCCATTGCACATCAACTTTAAAACTGTTAAAAAAAAAAAACGAATAATTGAAAGAGTAATCTCGGTTTAGTCTCGCGTGGGAAGTGCGACTGCTGGTACTGCCGAAACTCAACTGACACACTTGGTACTACACGCGACACCTTTTACCAAAAATGATTTATCTGATGGTTAGGTTGTTTTTTGTTACCATGAGATATCATTAGGAAGACAGTTTACAATGTCGTTCTGTAAAGCGTAAGATGTACTCGCGTTTAAATGATGAAACTCATAAAACGCCCGACGATAGAATGGAACGTGGGGACTAGCGAATACCCTACACAACAGAGAGATGGTCTCTCCCAATGGAATATTGCGTACTATGTGTAAGGTCGGCAGGTTGTAAGCCAATCAAATGATCAAAATAAAGATGGCGAACCTAGGGGGCACCTAAAGGTCATAAGATATCAGCTCGTGAAAGAATTAGATCGCTATGTCCTACCGTTTGGGCGGTGCGACATCAGTCGGTCAGTCAGTCAGTCAGTCAGGCCACAGAGTTTCATATATTTAGATCAAAATATAACAAAACGACTTTCCATTAAACTTATGCGAATAGATACCCCACATACTCCCGCTTACAGGGTGTCTGTCTGTCATATCAAGCAACTAACAAACTGGGTTGTAAAACATTAACAACACCCTAGGAACAGTTAAAAAGAAAAAAACAAAGACCCCATCTACTCTAGCCGTTTATGCAAGTCACTAGCCATGGGTTAAAGTACTCTCACTCTCAGTCTCAGTCCCGGTCCGGGTCCGACTCCCCCCATCCCCCCACTAGTTATCACGGTGGCTCTTACTCTCCGCCTATGGCCTATGGCAAGTGTGGTTCAGTTTTGGTGGTGCAGCGCGGTATAGCACAATCTTTCGCTCCTCATTTCAGTGTAAATAAATAAGTGCTTTTACATACTTAAGACTAAGTATACTCGTATATGTACTAGCTTACTAATCGCCCGGCATTAACTGGGCTTAGGCTCTGCCCCCTCGCCTATCTATTCGAAATCTTTTCATAAATGCGAAAAACTTTAACATCTCGCACTGATGGAGGTTGCGTCAAGGTCGCGGGCATGACGATAACTTTTACAATGTCTGCATTCGCTTTCTACGATGCCACAAGAATTATAGCCAGATTATATTACCTAGTATAAAGGAAGGGAGATCTGAAGATCTACCTGAAGGAGATCGGAGAACCTATCTGATTGGATCGAATCGAATCAGGTTGTGTGGAAAACCCCTCAGTAGCACTCATATCTTACTTAGATTTAAAGAACCTTAGTGTGATCGTAGTCTATATTCAGTCTCTGTAAATAATAGAACCTTCAATATCTATGCACCGATTTCATTGAAAATTTCAGCATAGTTTCTTATGAGACTCAACTATGTATATGCGAAATTTCATATTCATAACTATATAACCGAACATTTTAGGGAGATTACTAGCATACAATTCAAAACCCAAGCGAATGGGAAGCCTACAGTCGGAAACTGTCGACCTAGCTTAGTTATATCACTAAGCATTCAATACATTGAGGTGTCAAACAGCCTAAAAGCGCAACATATGCGATCGAACATGCGACTGAGTAGCCAGCGCATGAGAAACTGGTTTCTGTTGAGTTGGACCAACATCAAAACTTGTGTTGTCAGTCTTGCCTAGACGCCTATAAATAATTGTAAAGTTAGGAAGAGTAATGTAATTGAATTCGCAATAAAATTTGCTGAATTTTGAATATAATATGTCTATACTAATTGTTAATAGTAAAATTGTTAAAAGGAACCAATATTCATAATAAATAAAAGCTATAGCGATCGAGCAGGTGCAATCACACACAAGCTGCAAAAATTGTGTTGCATACTTTTTGTTGCGCTCAGAAATTTCTGAGTTACCATTTCTGTTTATGTTCTATACTATGTACCATGTACTCCCGAAAGTATGCAATGAAAACGCATCCACAAAAATGAAGAAACTTTTAATTGAATTTCGAAAATCCTCGATAACTCCGTTATTTAAAGGACGATTTGGATGTCCTTTGGACAGTTTGTAGTCCTTAGCAAGGCGCGTTCGTTGACATCGCGATCGTCAGGATCAAACAGGACATGGCTGAGTTATGAGGACTTTTCTTTAAACAAAAAAGTCCTTTCAACTCGGCTGTCTGAAGGACCTTCGTCCTTTCGATCACAGTTTATGGTTCTAGGATACAAGCTGCCCCTGTGTGCAAAAGGACATCGTCCTAGCTTCTTAAATGGCCAGGATACGGCTGTTATTGTGTTTTTAGGGTCAAATTTGCGACCCTCACCCTGTAAATTTGTGGTATGAAAATTGCATACAAAAATGCATATACTAGTATAGATATATGTAAGGACAGTTCGAGTAGTATATACCTAACAGATCCATTAGTACAGGGTCTAAGTAGTGCTTTTACGACTTAATTGGAGAGTTTTCACTGAATGACACACCTTCTTTAATGCGTCACGTAGTTGGTAAGAACATAAAAAACTATAATTATAAAGTGTTGTGTACCAAAGTGAAATACGACACGGATTTGGTATAATATCTGGCTGTTATCAAAGAAAGTACGGCGCATAGAGATTAAGCATATACGATGTGTAGTACTAGCCGGCATTGCCAGGCAGCAGAACCATAATGTAATGTCTATTGAGTACTATTATCTATTGTAATAAGTATTTAAAACTTAGCTCCAGTGACTCTTGTGTCTTTCTCTCTCTCCGCTCTTTCTCTTTCGCTCTGGGCAGTTGTACTCTTCTTATCTATGTAAAGCACCTTCAACAAATTAACTACGCAATATAAAGATTATGTGTGCTCAAGTTGAGGCTCCTTTCCATATAACAAAAGCCAAGTAGTTGGTAGTAGGCAAAGAGAGTTATCACAACAAAATGTAGCGAAAAGTAACGGGATTAAAGTGTGTGCTGCATTACATACTAGTGCCACTGTGGATGAAATTTCAGCTAGATAAGAGCTATAGCAACAGAGATCTGAATAAATACAAACATCACATGCGTACACTTTAGCAGAGACATAGAGTCGAGCTTAGACCAGAGACCTGTCTCGTTTTATTTTATAAATCAACGTTTATTAGAAAAATTACATTTCATATCATAGTCAAAAATTCAATTGGCATTGCGCTGTGACCAATAAAACAAAAGTTTAAACTAAGAAAAGAGAAAAACATGGATTGAAAGTGATATGCCAGATATAAATGAATCAATCGCACTTTTCATCTCACTAAATAACATAAAAAAAATAGAAATAAGAATAAAAAAAATAGGAAACACAGTTTAAAACTACATTCAGTTAAATTGCTGCAGTCGAGTGTGCTCGACGTAAGATCTACAACTTTAAATAGAACATTTTATGTATATATAAATGTATATATGTTACGTAAAGTCGCTTATAGTAGAAATTCTCGTAAACAAAAGGGTAGAGCGAAGCTGACAACTTTTTACAGCGAAATCAGGTGCGCCCGACTGGGAGCTGGTTACTGTTACTAGTTCTGTTTTTGATTTGTTTTCAACTTTCTCTGGTACTTGTATAAAGTAGTAAATAATGCTATATGGAAGAAATATATATGTAAGTATAGCTACATAGAATACACCAACGTTTTGTGTGTGAGCCAGTTCTGGGGACAATGAAACGAATCTCTTTAGCTATGTTAGAGTCGAGGAGGGGCGAGGGGTATCTAGGATCTATTCAGAACTGAAATGGCGGCGTTTCGCGACAGGTGTGTGCATCCATGGGCGTTATGACTACATGCAGGGACAGTGTATTGCGCTGACTGCCGGTTAGGTGAGGACTCAAGTAGGGCGATGTGTGCTCCAGCTCCTCGTATGGCAATAGGTTATCCAAGTTGATGACTCGCGACTCATCCGAAAAGTACTCCGTTCGCTCCTCCACAGTCCGGATGTGCGCGATCTCATTCTGCACGCCCACAATGAGCACGGCAATCTGTAGGGGAAATATGTATCAGTAGAACTGTATTCGATTCTCGACTGCCTACCTTGAAGCGCTCCTCGCCAATGTTCTGATGCTTGCAGGTAACACGTAGCCGCACCGTATTCAGGGAACAGCCCGGCACATCCTCGCCACAGACCATTTTGGCCTTGTTGTATCTGACGCCGCGCGGGAAGAATTCTATTTCCCAGGTCATGCAGGGATCTAGGGGAAAGGAAAGGAGGACGGACAATATTGATGAACTTTGGGGAACTCCTCTCTCTCTACTCACCATCCTCAGTCTCAGCAATGTGACGCTGCGAAAAGAAACAGGTTACGTAGTTCTTGTAGTCCTCGATCTCATCGAAGTTGTGCACATCAATGCCCACGCTCCACGTGTCGTTCCAGTAGAGACGTGGTGTAAACTGCAGCTCGCCACATTCGGCGGCACGTATTTCGCGCACCCGATCCTCCTGCCCTGACTGATAGCTCATGCCCACGGCAATGCGCTCGACCAGGAACTCCTTGTGGTACTCGATGAGTGGAACAATTAGAAGATGGGCCAGCTCACGGGGTGTCATCATGCTGAAGCGTATGTGCATGACAGTCTGTTCGATGAGCTCCATGAAGCTGGACAGCTTCTGCTCCGGACTGAGGCCGGTGGTGGCCTCGATGAGCTCGCGACGATGCAGCAACCAGGTCTGCAAGATGGTAAACAATTTGTACTCGCTGGTGATGACAATGTCGTTCTGTTGGAGCAAAAGCTGCAGTATGGCCGGATCCATGTCCACGAAATCCTTGGACTCGGCCACCATGCCCAGATTCCATTTGAGAAAACGCTTCAGCGTCTCGGTGAGATCATTATGCGTGGGCGTAAACGAGAGCGTATACTGCAGCCAAGACACCAGATAGCCACTGGTTGCCGCCTTGGCCACATGCTTCATCATATACCCAACGCACAGTTCGATGAGGTCGCGCACATTGTACTTGTCCGACAGCGCCAGCATTGGCATTACGGTCTGCAGTGTCACCTCGATGTGGCCGACATAGAGATATTTGATGAATTGTGGAAACACCGCCGAACAGCAGGCCTCCTCGTGGAGCTCGATGACATGCTTGCTGCACTCGTTCCATTCCGGATTCATGAGCATCACCTGGAATACATCGCTGCTGGCGCAGAGGATGACACGGTGCGCCGGGAACTCCTTGCCATCCACGAGCAGCACAATGTCCGACATCAGCTGCTCCGCATACAGATGGGCTATCTTATTCAGCACACTGTTGGCATCAATCATCTGTGGAAGCAGTGGAAGCGGAGGTGAAGATGAATTGAGGGGAACACAGGCAGATGTGGGGAATTTTGTGGACTGAGCATACTCACGGTGCTAGCGCCATCCTGTGCCTCATCTGTCTCCAAGCATTTGCGTCGCTTGGCATCTTGATCCTCGCTGAGACTTGTGCTGCCCTCTGTGCCATTTGTGGCAGCGTTTGTGCTGTTGCCACCTGCAGCATCACTGCACGCAGCAGCTGCAACACCACTACCACCTGCTGCACCGCCAGAAGTAGCAGCAGCACCACCACCACCACCACTACCACCAGAGGCAGCCCCGCCTCCGCAATTGTTTGCGTTCATCAATTGCTTTTGCACTCGTTTGCAGTTTTAGTGTCAGCTGGAGAAGACCCTTTTACCTAGTCCCACTGTCCAACTTAATTCTTCTAAGGGTTCTGCTTAAATGTTTACCAATACCATGCAGGGCCTGCTCAATTGGTTGATATTTATTTCCTACGTAAAAAACAAATTGCGTTAGCTGCCAGACAATATGCGTGTTATCGATACCGTGGCCAATCGAAAGACCGCCACAACTGACGATGCATTTTACGCCGTTGCAACAAAATAGCTTTCTGGCAACGTTGACTGCAAACAAATTAAATGTCATACAAATTTACCATAGTAATAGTTATTGCTAATATTATTTGATTATTATTAGTAATGCATTATAATGATATACAATTGATTGGGAACGTTGATTCCAGCACTAGTCTTTGGCGCCATCTGTTGCTCGTTTGAGACTCAGCTGCTCTTCCAGTGCACAACCCAAGTTAGCCAAACTCACAACCTTAGTTCATGCCACAACCCCGAATATTTTTATTTATTGATTTTTGCTTAAGCTATATTATAAACAAAGAAATTACAATTCAATTAAACTAAAATCGATGTGGAAGTCTTTTTAAAGTTGAGATCAAACATGCCAGATATCTGTTGAACATAATAATTGCAATTCTTTAAATTGTGCTACACAGACAATACGTTAGAGAAATCGAAATCGAAATCGAACAAAATATAATTAATATATAACATTACTAGACATTTGGCACATAAGAACAAAACTTTTGATGAACGAAACATATTGACAAGAGGATTTAGCGAATAGGACGACTTGAAGATTTGGTAATTATGGTTTTTGTTTCCTTTTCGATTGCTACGGATGACTCTCACGCTCCACCAAATGGCACCAATCCTACATCAATGTTCTGTGAGAAATTGAACAACTTTGGCGCACAATTCGTTTCTTTTGTTCCTCCTCTTAGAGCTCGTCGTGTCCGACGAACTTCTTGATGTACGCTTGCAGTTCTGGGAGGGAGCGACTGCCCTCATACTCGCTCTGCCGCTTGCCATTCTTGTAGAGGAACAGCGTGGGGAATCCCTCCACCTCCTGGTCCTGGCAGATCTGTTTGTTCTCTGTGACGGTGCAGTCTACCTTGACCACAACAATGTCTGTGTTGCTGGCCTTGGCTTCCGTGGCCAGCTGCTCCCACGTGGGCTGCAATTTCTGGCAATGTCCACACCAGGGTGCATAGAACTTGACGAATGCAATGCCCGAGGCGATGGCCTTATCGAACTCGGTCTGGCCAGTGACCTGCAGCACAGCCTGCTTCTGGGCCTTCTCCTGTGCATCCTTGGCATCCTCGAGATCATTGCTGCTGCTGGGTGAGCCCAGCATCTTTTCCACGTAGGTCTTGAGCGTGTCCTGGTCTCGGGCACCCGAATACTTCTCAATCTTCTTGCCATCCTCAATCCAGAGCAGCGTCGGATAGCCCTTCACCTCGAAGTCTTGGCAAATGGAACGATATAGTGTGCAATCGATTTTCGATATGGTTACGCCCGTCTCCTTGATCAGCTCCTTGGCCAGACTCTCCCATGTGGGTGCCAGACGCTATAAAAAAAGTAGCATAACGATGAGCTTGGATTGACTGAGGGAGTGCTGTATTGATTTACCTGGCAGTGACTACACCAGGGCGCAAAGAATTTGACGAAATGGTTGCCAGTGGAGACATGCTTGGCGAATGTGTCCTCGGTGAGATCAACCACCTTGCCCGCATTGGCATTGACCTCACTCTCCTCCTGCTGTTCACTCAGCTCGTCCTTGGCTGGCGTATTCAGCTCCTGGTTGATGAAGTCTGTGATGGCCGGCAGATCCCGTGTGCCCATAAACTTCACCGACTCCTTCTCGTTCAACTTGAAGAGACGCAGCGTAGGATAGCCAGTGACCTGATGATCGCCGCAGAGTCGCTGATGCTTGGTGCAGTCCACCTTGGCAATGGTCACCTTTGGATCATCGATGTTCATGATCTCGGCCAACTGTTCCCACAGTGGATGCAGACGTTTGCAGTGGCCACACCTGCAGGAGAACAATGAAGGAAATGAAAGAATTGGACAAGTGTTGTGGGTTGTCCCGTTATATCGAAAGCGTCCAAAGGGACACGTGTATCAGATGGACAGTTGAATCATCAATAGCTGTGCTCTGGCAACGCCGGCTAATACCCTCTGCCAGGCAGGATTACTTCCACCTGTTACAGCATAGTTATGAGCTGAGGATTAACTTGGAGACGTGCTGAACGGCATATGCGAGGGGCGGGGGCAGGGGCAGGGGCGGGGCCAGAGAGATTTGGCTTGTCGTTCTTGTTTTATGGCATTTTGTATGTAAACTGATAAGACGACGCCGGTCAGCGACTAACTAAGTATATGTTTTATGCATGTGAGTGTGTGTGTGTGTGTGTGTGTGTGTGTGTAGTATTTGTCAATCAAATGTGTGCTCCACAGACAAAAGAAAAGCCCCCTTTGACCGCTCGAGGCGTCCTTATCGTGATACGTGTGCATTTCAATAGTTTCGAATTGCGGCAACGTCGACGCAGCTCCAAATTGAGATCCGACCCGAGCCCTAATTCACATTGAAAGCGCAGCTGTTGCTGCCTAAATATTGTTTAACACCATCTTTTGTTGTGTGTGCGTGTGTGTCAACACACCAAATACATCATGCATATGTTTATTCTTCTTGTTACACACACACCCACACTCACACACACACACACACACATGCGTCTGTATATACAGTTGGTTTAAAGATTGCGTGGCTAAAACCTTAAACCCATTCCATGCCATGACTGGGAATGGCCGGAATATGCTCCTCTCTTCACCCCTCTGACAGTTGTGCATTTACGCAGACATTTGCAATAGTTTTTCGCTTACCATGGCGCAAAGAATTTGACAAAGACATTGCCGGCACCGACAATATCATCGAATGTTTCCGGGTCCAATTCGACGGCAAATTGTGTATCGGTTGTTGGCTTATGCTCCTCGTCGGCTCTGGCCAAGCGTGGGCACAGACTCAGCGCACAGAGGGCCAACGGTATCAGGGACTTGTACAACATTTCGATATCTGGTTTAATAACTACAAACTTATATTTCTTTTCTGCACTTATTTATATGTGCGCTACCGCAATGCTGCACGATGTTGCTACGACTGCTTGCTTGCCACACTTGGCGTTTTTGCGCCAAAATTTGCGCTTTTCTAATGCGTGACTTGTGAAATTGACTAATTGGGTTGTGAACTTGGCTAAACTGCACTCAACCGTCAGAACTCTGCCAAGCAAATTAAAAAGAAATCCATATACTCATAGTACATCACTTTAATATACATATATATAAAACACAAGAACGTGTATTGATACAGCAAATTTCTCGAATATATGCAAAATTTCGGTTGATTGTAAAATTATTACCGCTCTAACACAGATTCGAATTCTCATTATAAATATATTGCATACTTTGAGGCATAATAATTTAGCAAAATATTCGCAAGAAATTTAATGTTTTTATACGCCTTATTCCAACAGCTCTGCTAGGATTTCAACATTTAAATATGCTAAATATTAGAAATGTTAAAATAAGTAAATTAATAGGATTATAAACTTGTATACATTTAATTCAAACGGGCAGTAGCAGCTCAATCTTGTTGGGAAAGTGCTGCATACTTTTGGGGCGCAGTTGGCGCCGCAATTTGAATTCAAATAATAAGCGAGTGTCAAGAGTTAATCGAAGTGTACACCACGTCCAATCCAATTGACGCCCGCTGAGAGGCTCCATACAGTAATTTAAGCATCTAGATTTATTGCTAAAAGTTTCTTCACAAATTCATGGCAACAGCGATTGCAATTGGGTAACCAGGGTACAATGTGTTTTTGTTTTCTTAGATTGAGTATATATAGTAAATCCGTGACTGCTGTTGGTTACGACTACATGCCATAGAGAATAATGCTTGTGCTCAGATGGAAACAGTCTTCGAGGGGCGTTTGTACCATTATAATAGCACTTATTTACTTTGCCGAACAAAGCGCATTAGAATTAACATACGTATTCAAATTAGATCGTAACTTTTTCTACAAACCAAAAAAAAAGAAACACCTTCGAAGCAGCAGCAGTATTCCAGATCAGTAACTGGAGGCACCGATCATTTTGCGTATTTGCTCGAAGGACAACCAGAAGGTAAGCGACCAGGGCGCCATGCGTATCCAGCAGGGCAGAAAGCCTTTATAGAGTGCCACAAAGCCCTCCTTGGCCACAGTCTGACGCAGGCAATCCACCGAGCCGCGGTAGAGTAAGCCACTGCAAAGACAACGAGTTGTGTTAAGAGATTGGATGGAGAAGGGATGCCAGTATGTACTCACCGTCCCATCTCATCGGTGGGCTGATTCATGATGCGGGTCTTGACCACATCGGCCGGTGTGCCCATTATGGCGGCCACAAATCCGGCACAGATCGAGGCCAAAACGTGGACCGTGTGACAGTCGGGCATATGCAGGCGGTGCATGATCAGATGCTTGATGGTATCATAGGTGGTTAGATCGCCCAAATTGACCAGCGCCGCTCGCTGTACATTGGGTATGCTGCCTTTCCACAGGCCCTTGACCCCGCCACGATTGACGATCTCACGGAATGCATGCGCAGCGCCATGTACACGCGGCGCTTCACCCATCAGACGCCGTTTTCCCTCCATTTGAATCTGCACCTTGACCAGATCGGCGGGTGAGGCCAACCACTGGGCCAGGCCACCGGCAGTAACGCCGCACAGCGCCGACTTCCACACTGGCAGCGCCTGTGTGCCGTTCTCCGTGAACTCCTTGCGCATCAGATCGTAGCTGCATATGCGTACGCCGCTGTCGAGGAGGAGACGAGATTAGTGCGCTGTCCTGGGCAGTATCGTATAAGTTTCAGAGGCAATCGCAGTCAATGTATGTGTGTGTGTGTGTCTGTGTGCGTGTGTATGTGAGTGTGTCTGTGTGTGTGTGTGTGTGTGAGAGTGTTTTGTTTTGCCCACCTATAGACGAGGTGTCTGTAGAGCGCCGGCGTCACGCCCTGCCACAACTTGAGTGTGCCCTCCTCGCGTACAATGCCAAAGGCGGTGGCGACCATGCCGCGATATTGCATCTGGTAATTGGGGGAGGGGGGGTAGTTGGTGGTTACATATGTGGTTCATAGTGGCACACAAATACCTAAGCTAAACATACATACAAACACGGATCATGGCAACAAGTTTCACACGACGCACATTGACATGAAGGTGGCAAATGGAAGTGGCAAATGGCAGTGGCTGGGAGGGGGGACTGATCTCAATAGAAACAATGGACTTCACTAATCGCTAATGTTTGCTTTGACACACCCCAAAATGGAACAACTGATAACACACGAAAATAACTTCAAGTACTACAGTTCGGTGCACCGAAGCCTTGCCCCCCGCCCACCACAAATTGTGTATTGAACCGGATTCTGTAAACTGCTTTCTACCCGGAAGTAAGCCAGGAGTTGATTGAACCCGAAGAGATTATAACAGACAGGACTGGGACTGGTAATGACAGCGAGTGTGTGAAATTGTATTTATGATACATTTTGTGGTTAAATGCGGTTGCGAAACTATCGAAGTTATCGATAAACTGTTAGCCAAAATCAAAGCGTTGCTAGCATGCGGCGAGACCATCACAACAAACACCAAACCAAGCACAGAACTAAGGAGAAACAGCACCAGCTACTCACATTTGTCTGGCCCACAGTGGTGGCCATGTTGGCAGCCTCGCCTTGGATTTGCAGACGGGTCTTGGTGAGATCCAGCGGGTATGTGGCCAGCTCTGCTATCGATGCGGCCACAACCGATACCACATAGGTGCAGGCAAAGGAATCCGCATAGTCGTACTTCACTGGTCGCAGCTGATGGCGTCCACTGGAGCCTGTAGTCGTTCCTGCTGCTGCTGCTGCCGCATCGCTGTTGCTGCTGCTTGTTGTGGTTGTGGCTATGGCAGCAGCAGCCGCTGCAGCAGGTGCAATTGCCTGTGGCGCTGGCATATTTGAGCTGCAAGTACATATAAAGAGAGATGCTATTATCTTAGATTTTTTGCATATTATTGAACTGCATAACAATACAAATGGCGCAGGTCTGCGGTGCTGCTACGTCGATCGATGGCTGCCGCGCGAGTGAGAATTCGTAGGTGCAAAGATCGCGTGACTCGAGTGAAACTGATACAGATTTGAGAGTGAACTGTCAAGGATGCTGCGCGCACATTTCACTGCGACTACATATATTTTACATAACACACAAGCCAGCGCACAAGCAGCAACAACAACTAGGAAGCACAACAGCAGCAGCGGCAGCAGCAGCAGCGGCGACAGCGGCAGCGGCAACCGTTGCCAACGACGTCAATGTGTGAAAATGAAAACAAAAACAAATATGTAAACGAAGAAACACAAAGAAAAAAGAGATATCGAACCCGAAACGAAATGTATTTTGGGTTTATGCTTGCCTTCTGTTCCGTGGTCGTATTGGCGGCTTGTATTCAATGAAACGCAATCGCTAATCGCCTATTCATTGCAGAATTTGATTTGTATGTAGTATACTTATATCAGTTGAAGTACATATGTGTTTTATACGCGCTTATCAATTGTGCATCAATAAAACAAAAAGGAAAAAACGAAAATGTGTGTGTGTCGCAAAAACAAAAACAAACCCAAAACTGAAAGCTAAACACAGGGTTGCACAGGTGCACGAAACAAACACGCAACCCAGCAGACCAAACGCTGGCTAGCCAGAAAACCAAAATGTTTAAGTTAACTAAAACTAAGTAATATTTACGAGAACTGCAACAGAGTTTATTTATGTCTATTTCACTAAGAATTTGCAGAATTGTTATGCTCTACAGTCAGCACGCTTGACAGTGGCTGTTTGGTTCGCTGGGCATACTGCATGGGATCTGGCAACTCCACACGATATATCGCATACAGCAAGTGGGAAAACTAAACTAAGTACATTGCATAGAGTGTGGCAGCACCGCACGACATATCGATGTTGAATCGAAACATCGATAACGATATCGAGTGGAATGTACAACAAAAACAGCTGTTTATGACGAAATCGGCCTTGCTATTTTTTAAAAACGAGCTCTGGCTGTTGTGAGCGATACCCGATTGTGCTGTATTTGTTTATTATGCACTGAACGTGTGTCCGCTGATTACTACACTGCAGACGGTAAGCAAAGCGACGACGATAATCGAAACAGCAACAAAGCACATAGACCGTGGGGCCAATTACGACATCAGGCAATTCCAGAATGTAAGTAACAATATGCTTTAACCCCATATGGTTCAAATGTTAACAAGTTTCTTTTATTATTTGTGTGTGTGTGCGCGTGTGTGTGTGAGATAGTATGAGCAATACAGAGAAGACATCGGCCACTGCCTCGCCCAAAGCGGAGGGAACTGCGAGACAACATTTGGAAACGTATCGGGTGTACGTGGTCACCTGGAACGTTGGCAGTCGATATCCGGATAATATCTCACTGCGTCAGCTGCTCGGACTGCACGACGATGAGTCGGCGGATCTGCCCGACGTGTATGCCATTGGCCTGCAGGAGGTGAATGCACAGCCGCAGCAACAGGTGCTCGGGCTGTTCAAGGAGGATCCCTGGACGCACAAGGCCAAGAAGCTGCTGCGTTTCTATAACTATGTGGCGGTTAAGACGGAGCAGATGCAGGGGTTGCTGTTGACCATGTTTGTGCGGCGACAGCATGTGGAGCATCTGAAGGATATGGAGGCGGAGTTCACACGCACCGGTTTCGGTGGCATCTGGGGCAACAAGGGGGCAGTGAGTGTACGATTCACCCTGTACGGCTGTGGCTTGTCATTCGTCGTGGCCCATTTGGCGGCACATGACCACCAGCTGGATGAACGCATCGAGGACTACAAGCAGATACTGGAGCATCATCACTATCATGTGAAACGCTATCGAGAGATCTACGATCATGACTATGTCTGGTGGTTTGGTGATCTCAACTTTCGCCTCGAGGGCAGTGACTCAGCCACCGAAGTGCGCGATGCAGTGGGTGATGACAAGCAACACGAAGCGCTCATTCGACGGGATCAGTTGTACAAGGTGCGCGAGCAGACGCAGCAGGCATTCCAAGTGATGCACGAGCGCCTGCCCGCCTTCCCGCCCACCTTTAAATTTAAAGAGGGCACCTCGGAGTACGACATGAAGCGTCGTCCCGCATGGACGGATCGCATTATGTATGCCGTGCAGCCGCTCAATCGCCAGCCAGGCATGCAGTTGGCCATTGAGCAATGCTCATACAAATCCCATCCCGCCTACAACATTAGCGATCACAAGCCGGTGACCAGTGACTTCACCATCAAGCTCTATCCCAACTATCGTGCTCCGGGCGTTTGCTTCTCCGCACTGTCCGTTTGGCATATAGGCGATGAGAACACAGTGGAGTATCGCAAGCAGGCGGAATTCGATGAGGGACCCAATGACTGGATTGCTATCTATGCCACCGACTATGCCAGCCTGGCTGACTATGTGGCCTACGAGTATGTGAATCAGGCCGAATCGCCCAGCTCATCCGATTCGACTGCGGAACAGGACTACTTCGAGACGCCAACGCCATCGACACATCGCCGCCAACGTCATCAACATCGCAATCGACAGCGTCTGCAGCGTCGTCAGGTGGAGGACAATCAGGAGCTGGTGCGCCTAGACTTTGCCGACGATGTGGACTTGCGTCACGGCGAACAATATATGCTCATCTATTTCCGCAGCACGGGTCTGCGTGGCGTCACCAGCGTATCCGGCATCTCTGACACCTTCGTGGCGGAGAAACGACGAGGCTCGCCCCATCGCACTGAATACCACGTCGACTAGCTGGCCGAGGCACTGGACATCTATATACTCTAGGCAGAGTGCATTTGTTTTGTATGATTTATGTATATATAGAATGCATGAGCTAAGCTATGGTACTATATCTATATATAACTGCATTTCTTGTTGTCAGTTTGTTAACTGTTGTCTGTTTTGTATGCTTCCTCTCTACTCTGTATCTCTATCCACCCCAAGTGCACATTTCAACACATTCAATGTGGTATTATACGATATTTAATATGCTATGTACACACCTAACTTGTAATATACTACTAAATACAACACAATGTAGAACCAATTGCATAATGCATGGATCTCTGGCGCTATAAGAGCCAGAGTTATGAAAATTGTTTTGCAGCTTGTAGTTAGGCAAACACAGCTGAAGTTAATGAGCGGCTTGCGGTAGCTCAATGCGTTAGTTAGTCACACTTAAAACACTCTAGTAAGCACATGAGCTCAGTCTAAAGTGCTGTAAGAGTGTGGGCAACATTTCATTTCATCAAACGCTTCGCAAACACTCGAGTTATGCAAGACCAAATTGATGTAGGTTATGTTCACTCGTATGTAGGTCTTATGCGACCTTATGCCTTGCAGGAAATGAATATGTCGCAGCGTTGCCAGACCGCTCAATGAAGCTAACGAGTGAGTACAGTACTTACCCTAGCTACTGGTGCGATAAATTACTCCAATCTTTATATATAGTCAGTGATGTGAGCTGCTGAGCTATTTGAGACGTATATTTCAACCGGTTTGCAGTCCGCATTGCCATAAAGGTCAATTACGTCACTAATTGCCACACCTGCAGGCCATTTGCATACAAAGGCGGGAGATGACAAATTTCGTTAGTCGAAATGTACATAGCTGAAAAGAATGAAGACCCGGCAAAGCGATAAAGCAATTGAGAAAATGCCACAGATACATCTTTGAATATTCTTTACTTTCTAGTATTCTTTAATTACTATAAAAACGAATACAGGGTATAGTTGCCAGTGCTACAGTTAGTCGTGAATACTAGTGAAAACGTTACACTAGTTAATACAATTGTATATTTATATATATATATCTATATAGCTGCACAAATTGTCTTGGCTGAGTTTCGAGTTGGTTCTCCTCGTTTAATTGCCCATTTTCCGGCAGTTTGTTCGCAATAAATTAAAAAAAAAGAAATACGCATGGAAAATAACAAAGTAATGATGGTGATTGGTAATGCGCCTTATAAACAAAATGCTCGCTTCATAAATAATCATAAAAGATATTCGAGGAATAATATATTGTATACATATTATGCATACTTGCGCCTTACTTCGCCTTATATCTCTCATTTCTTATATTCGCTCTGTTTTCTTATTTTTTCAAGTGCATGACTAACAAATTTTCCAAAGGAACGCAGACTTTTCATTTATCAATTATCTGTTTTGTATATACTATATCGTTTCTTAAGTAGTTTTTCAAAGAGACTAAAATTTATACAAAAATCATTTTCCTTTTGTATATAGTACTATATAGTATTAAAAACTTATGCCAATATTATTCGTTATTCGTTGTTAAAAGTTCACTTGTTCAATTTCAAAAGTTCCGTTATAAAAATAGATATATCTACATCAACTGACTACAAAAAAATCAACTTATGCTAAGCCTTATCTTAGTTAGTATGCTATATACGCTGCCTTATGCCTCAGTCAGTTGAAATTTCATATTCGTTGTAGTTATTTGCATTCGAAAAGATTTCCAAAACTCTTTATAATATATAATTATAGTATTTATCGATAAATTATACTTAAATACAATCACAATTAGACATTGAAACGTTACATTTAGTTGAGAGGGGGGGAGAAACATATTACTTTTGGCCTGAACACTTTGGAAGTACATAAAAATGTAATAATAGGGGTATTCCTAAAGAGTCTAAATGCCATTTTTCCATTTAGACGTTTGCGGAATACCCCTAAAATATAAAGAATATATATGTATAACCTAGCATAATACAAGTGGCTTAAATGTATATAGTTTTGCTTTGATTATGTAATATTATTAAAAATAGAATTAGTTATAAAACTATCAATTTTTTTGTTGGTTTTCAAAACGCATTTTTTAAACACACGTTAAACGCATCTTTTTTCAATTGTGTAAAATAAATTAAATTAATAGTTATAAAAAAAATATAGAAAAATTGTACTGTGTCTAGTTTCTGCGTTTTTCAAATAATAAATTAGCAAATTTCAATTAACAATAGAATTAAATAAAACAAATACATTTCGAAAGTCTGTCGAGTTTACAGCGCTTTCCTTTCGATCGACAAATCCGGCAACGCCAAACAAATAACGGCTAACCACCTATGCAAGCGTGTGTGTGTGTGTGCATCCGTTTAATTAAACGCGCTCTCTGCCTGCTTTTTGGCATCTTCTTTTATCTGTTTACATTTTGTGTTTCTATTTTATTTCTTTCTTAATTTGTTTTGTTGGCGTTCGTTCGGGCATTTAACCTTGATCAGTTTCTGTTGCGTTGAACTTTTTGTTGATAAATGTAAATGCAAGCGTGTGTGTGTGTGCGTGTGTGTATACAGACATCCATATATCAAAGCAAACTATTAAGCAGCTCAATGTTTGTTTAATTAAATGCGCGCTTTTTGTGCTCACCGAAAACCAAACAGAAAAGATAAAAAACAAACTCACAGGGAGCGGGAGCGGAGACAGACAGCTACAAAGATACCGTAAGTAAATAAACTGCGACCAAATCGCTGATGTTTACTGCCAGATACTATGCTGATCACATCTTAGACACTAACCCCCCGCCCAACACCCAACCCAACACAGGAACCACTTGCGCTCGACTACGTAGGTGAAACGGGGAACGGTTACCAGCGTGGGTTTGTGACCGGACTAACTGACCCCAATTAGATGTGATTTCTGCACTCAGTTTGAGAGAACAGTTGGCTAATTTTTCGTAAGTTCGTTCTGCCGGTTTCAACTTTTAATGCTTAATTTAGTTCTTCTTGGAATAGGTTTCACAGAATGTGTTGACCGTATCTATTAGCTGTGCACACACACATGTATACACACTAATAGCTAAGTCAAATACCCCAAAAAGAAATGTTTTCCGTGTACATGCACGCAAAGAAACCCACTTAAAAGATCATAAAAAAAGAGCTGGAAAACGAAATACCAAAAGTTATTGAGCAATACCCGAGTGACAGAAACCAGCGCCACACACACACACACACACGCACGCATTAATGTGTTTCATGTGTGCCTGTGTGTGTGTGTGTGTGTACGTGTGATGACGTGAAATGCAGCACAGCCGCAGTCCAAATTAGAATTAGCTAAGCTAATTTAAATGTTGCTGATTTCTCACACTCTCTGACAGCGAGCGAGCGAGCGAGCGAGCCACTTGAAACAGACAACAACAACTGTAGCGAAGTGAAGTAACGGCAGCAGCAGAACAGTGTTGCCACTTGAGGAGAAGCAGAAGAAATTGTCTAAATTGGCAGCAGCGAAGTGAAGTGAATGAAAACTTGACGGAAAACAGTATAAAAATAATAACAAAAAAACGAATAAAACGAAAAAAAAGGCAAATGGCTCAACAATAAATTCCTTGGGATTAGAGCTGTTGTTGCTTACGTTTGCATAAGCAAAGCAACACACAAACAAACGAATGTATATATGTATGTATGTATGCCATATGCCTGCCTGCATCTCTCCTCTCTCTCTGGCCATTTGAAAGTCTTTGCACAATGGCAACGCTTTGTCTGCAGTTGTTGTTGTCTTTGCTGCTGCTACTTATACTACACGTATTGTTTGAATTGTGCTAAATTCCTCGCCGCCCACACACCCTTCGTTTTGCAACACTGACACAGTTGATGGCTTCATTTGCTCTGCGTGCTTTTCAACACTGCAAATCTAAGCACTCACTGTTGAAGCCGGTCTTTTGCACTCGCTCGCTCTCTGGAAACCAACCCCACCCCACCCCACCCCCTGCCGCATTCTAAGCTCAGTGAGCGGCGGCAGAGCTTTTGGCTCTCTGGTTCTTTTGCTGTGGTAAATGTTAGCTAAATGTACATACTTATGCAAATGCATACATACATTTGTTTTACATTCATATGCAGGTCTGCTCTGTCGCAATTTAAAGGAAAATCACACTCACACAAGCACACAGTCTTACTACACACACATACACACACACTCACGTCAGGAAAAAAAGTTTTCGGCCAGCTGAGCTGCGCTGCGTTGGGCTGGGCCTTTGTTGTTGTTGTTGTTGGTCAATGCGCGTGCTTGAATGTTGTAGTATGTGACCATTTGCTCCGCTGTTGTTGTTGTTGTTGCTGCTGCTGCGGTTTTGCCGTTGCGCAAGTGCGACTGCCTGTGGCTTGCTGTGTGTCAGTGTGTGTGTGTGTTGTTGTTAGCCAGTTTTTTATACTTTTATTATCATTGTTGTTGTAGCGGTTGCTGTTGCTGTTGTTGCCGTAAGACTCGACTCGGTTTACTTTTGCATTGTCGCTCGTCTCGGTTTTCTGCAAGAAATGTTAAGAAACAAAAGGGCAACAAATGATTACATACATATCTATAAAAGTGCGGGGGTAGCCACTGGAGTTGTGTGTGATGAATGTAATGTAATAATATATAATAATATATATAATATAATAATATATATAATATAAAAATATATATATAATATAAGAATATATAATACTATAATATAATATAAAATGTTAATGATAATGTTAATGGTAACAGACTTTTGAGATACTTTACAGTTGGTATTTTTTTGCCGTGACTATCGATAAAATACTGCACTCGTTCGGGGCGAATGGCCACTTTTGATGTGAGTGACCATTCGCTAAGAACAATGACAACATTTGGCTGATTCGAAGTAAATATACTGGAACAAGTATCTAAACATAGCTTGATTAGCTTTAGCCAATGTTATTCTTCTTCTTTCTGGCATGCTGTTGAGGTTAGGTATGTACACATATGTGTACATATGTACATACATTCTTCGTAAGCACACATGACACACATTCCGGCAAACTCTTGTGGCCACCCACGCAGAGCAGTGGCAGTAAGGCGACTTCTGTACGTGGTTGAGCCGCAAATGAAAAACGGAAGAGCAATTCGAGCACGGCTAACGAAGTGTGTATACTCTTCCTCCACCGATAAAAGGGAGTCGATTGGTAGAGTAGAAATACAAATAAACAGCTGAGAGTATAAAGAGTATAAAGCAAAATCTATGTGTGTGTGAATGTATGTATGTGTGTATGTATGTACATATGTATGTATGTATATATGGGGTAAGAGCATTGCGAGTGCCTCAACTCGAATGCAAATGGGCCACATTGCAATTAAAGCGAATAATAAAAATAATAATGAACAAAAAATGAAAGAAACTGCACAACTTTAAAATTAAAACCGCTGCTAAAACTCAATTAATGAACTGAATACATGTGTGTGTGTGTGCGTGTGTGTGTGTGTACATTCCTGCTGATTTCTGCTTTTGTGGCTATACATATGCTTGTATCTTTTTGCTAATTTGACAAAAAGTACAGCCAGATACTTGGGATGCTTGCCCTGCCAGTATTCATACTCGACTCGCACTCACACTCATAGTATTCACATACACTCAGATACATACGTATCGCTCGCTTGGTATTCGCCTTTATGAGTTATGCACCGGTTGACGAAAGATGCCATGCCATGCTATGCTATGCCTACTCCCCCCTACCCCTCCCTCTCCCCCTCCACCACTGTGCAGCAACTTCATTGCATCGACAGCAGCGACTGCGACTGAGGCAGCGGCAGAGCTGTGAGCGTGACGGTGACACGTTGCCCTGGGATTATGCAAAAGAAAAGAAATTGCAACTGCCACAGGCTGTGGCATAGTCGGAGTGGCAGCTGCAGACAGAGAGCCAAGTGTGGACTGGGACTGATCGGACGGACAGTCAGTCAGACACGCGCAAAAACTGCACGCATTTGCCTAGAGCACAGTGGGGCCAACACACGAAATAGTGGAAACTAAATCTAAATGGGGAAATGTTTATAAACATTTCAACTCGAATGTAAACAACGAATGCGTAATCAACCTCAAGTAGTAGTTGCGTCTATAGTAAACAGTTCCCACAGACATCTCAGTACAGTAAACATTCGCGGCTGACGAACCGCACGGACAGGTGTAACGCTGACGACAGGCAACCCCAATGGAGGTTTAATATACTCAAATAGTTCCGATTGACTATTGTATACAAAACGTGCGAAATGATTGGCATAGGTCTAAATATTCATTTGCCATGAGAGTAGAGTGTGTAGTATATACTACCTGTACTATATACTATATCTTAGTTCAGATGTGGAACTTAGGAACTGCTCTTATGAAAATACCTTGTGAAAAGTCAGGGATAATGTGGATGGCTTCAGCAGTTCTCAATTATCATTCTCCGGTGTTTATTTTCCGATTAAGCCACAATTCACAGCACTGATGAAGGTTGCCATAAGATCTTTGTATGCTGAAGCTCAAGTTTGTATCTTTAAAATTGTGGCTGTGGTGGGTTTTTTTGGGAGGGGGCGGTGGGAGGTAATCAAAATCGTAGACAAACTTGATCTGCTTGCACTATAGGCGCATCTAACTGCCAAATATGATGTCCCTCTCACAGTTGACGAGATCTAGGTATATTTTTCTGAGTTGCACAAACCTAATAGACCCTTTTGTACTTCTTTTAAATAAGGTATATACTATATATAGTATATACTATAATATATTTGAAGTAGCTAATGACTTTAATTGGTCAAGTTTTGGCTCAGATTTATGTGCGCTTTGGGCCACTGTGCGAGATGTTAATTAACAATTCCTACACACACATTCTATGCCTTAATAACTCACAGACTCGAGGGTTGGAGTTGGAGTTGGAGTGGGGGATAGAATGTGCTGGAAAGTAGAGAGTGTGGAGTGGAGAGTGTGGAGTGGAGTGTGTGCTGAGGCAAAAGATCGCTCGAGTATATTTGCAAGAGCTACACACACTCGCACTCGCACTCGCACATATGTATCACTAAATGCCTACAACAGTCTCTGCATATAACTCTTATTTACAACATTAACACATCTTGACTCGACACAGTTTTTTGAGCCGGGTTTTTCTCCACATTTCCGTCTCTCCCTCCCTCCGCTCTTTCGGCCTGCCTCACTCTTGGCATTGCCCAAAAAGCGGCTTGCGTAACATCAACACGTGAGCCAACGGCCTCAAGGCAGTGTCTGTCGTATTTAGTCAGAGTTTCTTGTTTTTCCCCCATTCTTCAATTTAGTTTGGGCCTATAGCCTCAGTCCACATTTCCTTATTATTTGGGGCACAATAATGTTGCTGTTGATGCTTATTGGCATCGTAAACAGTTCGATTAGCCCATCCCCCATCCCCACATGCCCCATCCCTGCCTCTATACGATTCGTGGGGCCATCTGTTTCTCCAGCAAGTGACGCAGTCTTTCGATTTCGATTTCAATTTCATTAGTCTGTGCAGTATTAGCCTCATATTATTGTAATGTGTCATATAAACGCATAAGGAATGGGGAGGGGGCAGGTAGGGAAGACTCCGACTCACTTGCTTATCATGTAGGTACGTACCTTCCATTTCCCCCCCAGCATTTCTTAGGAATTAGACTATGCTGATTCAAGCCGGAGCAACATTCGATCGGTATTTCTGTATTACAGATTTACCCTTTACACAAACTGGTCAATCTGTAAGACTATTATATGAATTATTAAGATCTCGACAAGTATTCAATCTAGAGTTCTGAAATTTGGCATCTGGACAACTCTATACCCTGCGCAGCTCTAGTGTATGTGCCAAGTCTCACATCTGTTCCGAATCACTAGTCAAACACTAAACTAATTAGACTATGCTGATTCAAGCCGGAGCAACATTCAATCGGTATTTCTCTATTACGATATAGTAAGCTATAAAGGTCAGTACAGATTTACCCTTTACACAAACTATTAAGCTCTAATAGTGGTCAATCTGTAAGACTCTTATAATTAAGATCTCGACAAGTACACAATCTAGAGTTCTGAAATTTGGCATCTAGATAGCTCTATACCCTGCGCAGCTCTGGTTTATGTGCCAAGTCTCACATCTGTTCCGTATCACTAGTCAAACACTAAACATCCGTTAACACATACAATGTGAAAGTGATGGAGCTGAAATTCGGTATACTTTCAGCTTAAACTGTTATTAAACTATGCTATAAATTTCAATACAATTTTTCAAGTTATTGAAAAGAAAATCAATTAATTGTCAGCTGGGGCCGTCTAGCGTACACATTCAAATTAAAAGAAGCTCACGTATGGGGCATAAGCAGCCTGTACTACTGACGATTAACTGTGAGTTGTGTAACCTGCCAATCAATTGCAACATAATGGCTTACAAATGAATCAAGTCATAATGAGGTGGAAACTCATTACGGATAGGCGAAGGGAAAAAGTGAATGATTTGATATTTTGAGGTCTAATGAATATTTAAATGGTTTTTTCCATTTTTCTTGCAGTGCTTAAAGCGTTTTCAGAGCTCAAGAGGCTGAAACACACAAGCACACTCACACTCAGACACAACAAACGTGTGTGTGTGTGTGTGTCAAGGGTTGCGTTGATTATTTTATGGCCATGTGGAAAACCTACAGGAAATGTCCGAAAACCGAAAAACGGCGACTGCTGAGTCCGACATTCCCAATTCCAATGAAAATCCATAATAAACGCTGAAAACATTTCACATTTTACAGTTTTATGGCATTCTCAAGTGGCTAGCAATGAAACCAGATAAAGAAGAAGCAGCAGGAGGAGGAGGAGGAGGAGGAGGAGGGGGAGTGGGACTGCCAGGAGAGTCGCAAGACAAAGGGAGTTGGAAACTGTTAACTTAGCGCATGGCCATAAAGCAATTAAACAATGCAACACACACTTACGCACACCTACACCACACACACACACACACACATTGGGTGTGCATTTCCCATTTGGGAAAATGCACTCGGACACTCGAGGAATGCTTGCAACATGCCTCACACATACGATAGGCGCCGCGGCGCCTAAATGTGTGGGTAACATGCTAACTGCGTTCGATAGAGTGAGCACATTCGAAGAAGTGAACAAGGTCACATCGAAATTTAGCGAAGAATTGAACTAACAACTGTTGTACACACGTTGTTCGATAGAGTGAACAAACTGGGCACGCACAAAGAGTTCAAGAGTACTCATTCGGTTAACTGAACAAACAACTGACTGCATATTCGATAGAGTGAACAAGAATTGTACTCTCCTTCAGTTAGGCGAACCAAATTACATACAAATTTAGCGGGTGGCATTACTAATAATTGCTATGCCTAGTTTATTCGATAGAGTGAACAGTCTAGGCACGCATTGAGTACACACTTTTGAGCAAGAGTGCACATTCAGTTAAGTGAACAACGTACAAGTCACATTCGATAGAATACTACTAACAATTGACCATTTATTCGATAGAGTGAACAAGAGTTGTACTCTCCTTCGGTTATGTGAACATTTGAAAGAGTAAACAGAATCATGTCCGCTGATAAACTGAACAACTATTGTACATACGCCATGTATTCGCTAGAGTGAACAGCCTAGCATGTGTTCACACTAGCGAGCACAGTCTGTGTGTGACCCGGATTAAGGTAACTTGTTTCAATATTTGATCACCAGCAGGTTCAAAGATCTCTGTCTAGACTCGGAGCTATGCCCCCTCCCCCTCCCCTCCCTGGTTGTAAATACCTGGCAAGTGCAGTGTTTGTCTTGGGTGTGTCTGGTTTGTGTACCTCCTGCTTATCAACTCACCTCAGCAAATAGTCTCCATGGGTATCTTGGCCGGCGAGTGGAGTGGAGTGGGTTCGCGTGGTGGTGCAGAGGGGGGTGTGCCCTCCTCCTCCTCCTCTTTGGTGGGACTAGTCGGACTAGCCAGTGTTGTGGTGGTGACATTCATGGAGGTGTTCTGGGTGAACTCGGTGCCGCAGCCCACCATCGAGGGCAATCCCTGTGAGCTGCTGGAGTGCTGGACACCATTGGTGGTGTTGGTGATATCGTGACGCAATCTCGGACAGCAGATGCGCTTGCAGGCGGTCCACACCTGCGGCTGGCAGCCGACCACAATGAAGATGAAGACACCTTGCAGGGCATTGATGAGATCGGTGAAGAACCAGGCGTCGTGCGGTCCACCCACCAGCCACGAGATTATCTCCAGGATCCAGGTGACGCCCATGACCACGACCAGCTTGAGGCAGACCCGACCCAGGGCCGACTTCTCCGAGGTGGACTTGACATCGTCCCGCTTCCAGAGGCCACAGGTCAGCTGATGCGTGGTGGATATGAAGAGCATTATGTTGGCGCAGAGCAGCAGTCCAATGGGTCCATAGAAGTAGGCGAAGATGGCCAGCGAGTGGTTGTCGAAGAGGCAATAGTGCTGCCCCAGTCCCGGACGCAGCAGCGATGTCTCCGTGTCCGGCAGGTGATCCACAATGGCGGCAATGCCGCAGATCAGCATCGGCACTCCCCAGGCATAGAGCGAGTAGAGGCGCAGACGCAGTGACTCCTGATTGCGCTCCAGCGAACTGGGTCGGAAGTCACGGAACGTCCACCAGATGTTGAAGCACATCGTGTTCAGCCAGAAGAAGGCGGAGAGCAGGAAGAACTGCATCCCGATGGCCACCAGCAGGCACCACATGGAGCCCACGACCAGTGCGTCGCTCAGCTCCACAATGGCCAGCAGAATCTTCCCCACCAGCAGGCAGAACACATAGTAGATCTGGCAGCGCCAGTGCAGTGCATGATGCACCGCCGGCAGCATGTAGCCCGCCACCAGTGTGGCAGCCAGGAAGACAATCGATATGATGATGGCCACATCCAGCACGGCCTTCTGCACCTCACCGGACGTGGACCCGTTGGCGTCCTGCGCAAAGTGCTGCGTGCAGGCAATGATCTTCACCTCACCCGGGTGCTCCGTGTGCTCCAGGCAGTACTGCCAGGCGCTGAGATTCGTGTGCGCCAGCTGCAGATCCCCGCTGCTGTGGTTCAACGTGGCCTCATGCCAATCCCCGGCTATGGCATAGTCATTGGCCTCCCGCTCGGTGCGATTGCGATTGGGCTGGGCGAGGCACTCGGGCAGACCGTAGCTGGTCTGATAGCTGCCCGGGAGCAGTTGTGGCGCCAGCTGCAGCTGCCCCTCCGTCTCGTTGAGGCTGCACTTCATGCTGCCGCTGTCATAGCGCCGCGTCTTGCCACAGCACTTGCGCAGGCGCAGCGTGGCATTCAGCAGCTGACCCGGTTCCACTGGCTGACCTGGTTCAGCCGGCTGCTCCTTGGTCGGCGGGGAGTGTTGCTGCTGCAGTGGTGTGCAGACGAGCGCCACGTCCTGGTCCACACAGTAGTCCGAGGGATCCACCTGCAGGCCACGCTCGCGCACCGACATGGTGCCATTGGTGAAGATGACCACGTTGGCCTGCCGACTGCTGAACAGCTCCAGCTGCTGCTGCCCCTCCCGGCAGGCGGGGCGCACATTGGGCTGAAACTTCATGAATCTCGGCTTGCCGCCCTTCGGCTCGAAGAAGCGGCGCTGCTGCATCAGGTACACCAGTGGCACCCACATCTCCGAGGCGCCGGCAATGCAGCTCCTCGAGGTGGCATGCAACAGTTCACCGGGGTGGCAACACTTGTTCAGCACCACGCGCGGTGGTGGGGGGCGGCCAGTGGCAGTGCCCGTTGTTGTTGTTGTTGTGTTGTCCTGGCTGCAGCTGCTGCGCAGTAGCAGCGACAGCAGCGAGAGCCACAGCAAGCTGCGCATACTGCGTGTGTGTGTGTGTGTGTGTGAGAGAGTGTGTGCGTGTATTGGTATCAGGCTTAAAGCTTTTCAGTTTCCTTGCGGAGTAAAAGCTTTCGAGTCAGGCTGGCACACACACGCATACACACACGCACATACACTCGAATGTGTACCAAGTCTGTTTTGGCTCCTCCGTTTTCTGCTTCTTCTTCCTCTTCGTCTCGGTCTTCTTTTGTTATATCTTATTCTCTTCGTCTAATTTTCTCGCCGTTTGTTGTGTGGCTTCGTTCTGGTTGTTGTTGTTGTTGTCAATTATGTGGAAATACACACGAATGTGTGTGTGTGTGTGTGTGTAGGTATTATGGTGGTGTTGTGGTTGCTGCTGTTGCTGTTTTTCTCTGCTTCTTCTCTGCTATTTCTTATTGCTTTTGTTGTCCGTCTTGTGCATTGTTTGGCACTATAGTTGTCACCCCGCCCCCTTTTGCCGCATTTGTCGCTGGCGTCGTCAAGCACGCATGATCTTTCCCCACACTCCACACTCTACTCTATACACTTCTCTACTTCACTTCTGCTTCTTCTTGTTCGCCTTCGTCTTGTATTGTATTTCGTTTCGGTTCTCAAGCGTAGCAGAAAAATTGCTTTTCACTTTTCATCTCTTTCGCTGGCTCAATGCCATTTCGATATCATTGTTCAAAATGCACCTCTTTACTCTTTACGTATGCCCAATAATAATACAAATTCTATAAAGCACACTCAAAAAAAACTTCGCGACAGTTGAACGAACCACAATTGAATTTCAAGCGCGTCAACAAAATTATTAAATCGAAATCATGAGAAAAAAACGCGGAGCTGCACACCCGCAACGCACGAATACAAGAAAGCGACTGGCAAACAAACTTGAGTCGACTCGTTCTCAACAAGTTCTATTGAACGATAAATGGTTCCTGGTTGTAGTTCGTTTGGCTCGCTCATTTGAGTCAGTTCTCGTTTGCCATCATTAACTTGCCAGCATTTATTTTTCAGCAAGCTTATACTAAATAAAATCAACAGTTTGTTTGTCGTGCATTACATTAACCAACTACCAACTATTTTTAAGATATATTTATACTATATCAAACGTACTTCGCTTAGGCCTATAATAAATAGAACCCCATTTACAAATTCTTGCTTACGCGCCAACGTGAAAAACACCAATTTGGTTTTAAATGGTGTTATCGATGTGCAGCTGATTCGATAATAAAGGCGATTTAACGTTTAAAATAGCCAAATTATATTTATAATGAATTAGGTGTTGATTTTTACTTGTTTCTGTTTTTTTCTTAAATGCCTAATTTTTGAAAGTGACCCATAATGAGTAAATGTCTGCTGAGTAGATAAGTCTTGCCAGCACTTGGCGTTTTTAAGCCAAAATTGGCGTATTTTATTTGTCTGGCGCAATGCCAGCTGCATTTTTAAATTGACTCTTTTTGGACGATAAGATTTTCTTACAAAAAACTAAGAAGAGGCTTGTGTTAAAATCAAATAATTCAATTAGAATAATATTAAACCGTTTTCACAGGATGCTGACGACGGCCACAAACAGTGATCGCGCTGCTAGGAGCCCAAACGTTCCGGGATGCATGGCGACAACGTCAGAACGCATGGGCACTAGACTACTGGACTCCGTGACCAGAAGGACCATCATACACTTCAAATACTGCCTTTCGTCTTTGAAATTAACACAATTATTGTTTAACACAATTATGTACGAGCACTATGACATAAAATTCGTGCTTTATTATATGTTCTATATATAACATATGAATTGGTTGTATTTTCTTGTCCACTTTCTAGCGCAGTTTTTAATTTTGAACTGGTTGCGGTATTAGCTACGGTTCGTGTGCATGCTGTTAATATTAACATAGCATACTTTTGCGCTGGCAGCAAAGCTTTCACATTGGTTTGTGTCAATGGTAACAGCAGCTAACACTGTTCCCAGTGGGTTGACTGTCCGCTAGCTATAATTATGGTGTTGTTATGCTATAATTATAGCGGATTGTAATTATATGTATATATAGATGTGAATGTTAATATATTTATATATATATACAGATAAAGAAACATGCATATACATATACTTATTTTAATGTAAAATTGAAGTCGGATACGGCTTGTCATATCTAACAGAGACCTTAAGTTATAGATATAGATATATTTACAGATATATGTAGATTTAGGTGGAGATATATGTGTAGTTGTGAGTTATGGATGCACCTAGACCAGTTAATACCTCGGGATCCCGGCTAAAAAGGTAATAAATCGTGTGGCTCTTCATCGCATCGGTATGGGTGGGAGAGGAGGGAGGGTTAGCACTTGGGCTGAGGGTGGGGGGAGTGTTCTGTTGTCTATTTCTGGGGTGCATTGGGGAAAATTAGATAGAAAATAGAAAACAAATCCATTTGATTAAAATTGTATGCCCAGGCGACCGACCGACCGACCGAGCGAGCGACTCTCATCGGGGTGGTTCACTCTTGCGCTGTTTCTGGTTGGGATTGGATGTGGATGTGGATGTGGATGCGGCACACGGTTGGGCATTAAGACATCAAATTGACAACAAAGTTGGGGCAAGCCAACTGGCGGCAATGCGAAAACCCTGACAGCAGTTGAAATCGTTAAGTCAGCCAAGTGGAACAGGGAACAAATTCACCACGGATCTGGTTCCAGTTGCACTCACGACTAGAGCTTTAGCCACAGTTGGACTCAATACACTCTGGCTTAACAGAGTGCGCTCTGGTGCTTGAAATTAGATTTTTGACTTGGACTGGAGTGGAGTGGAGTGGCGTGGAGTGAGGTGAAATTGGCCATGGGATTCGTTCGCTGCGAGTCTTAAGTGCGTTACGTGGCTCACGTGCCAAAGGGGAGCTGCAGCCTGCTGCTTCTCCTTTAGAGTAGGGTGTAGGCGTTGGGGTAGGGGTACTACTGCTACTGCCGAGTCAGCAAATCCTTCAAAAAAACAAGCAAATGATTTACAATGCAGCCGAAAGGGGGAAGCGACAGACGAATGTTTATGAGCGGATTAGGCCCGATGCCAATCGGAATTCCATTCGAAGTTAATGAGCCCAAAGATTAGGCGCACACTCGGCGAAAAGTATGGTGTAGTTTGAAGGTGTAACATATGTGAAAGGTGGAGGTGGAAGTTAAGCAGTACACTCACTACTACTACTACTTCTACTACTATTACTACTACTACTTCTACTACTATACTACTTCTACTACTATTACATTGACTACTATTACTACTACTTCTACTACTTCTACTACTATTACATTCACTACTATTTCTACTACTACTACTTCTACTACTATTACATTCACCACTACTACTACTTCTACTACTATTACATTCAGTACTATTTCTACTACTACTACGTCTACTACTATTACATTCACCACTACTAATATTCTACTACGTACTATTACATTTACTACTATTACTACTACTATTTCTACTCCTAATACTTCTACTACTATTACAATCACTACTATTACTATTTCTACTACTATTACATTCACTACTATTTGTATTTCTACTACTACTACTACTACTTCCACTACTATTGCATTCACTACTACTAATATTCTACTACATACTATTACATTCACTACTATTACTACTACTATTTCTACTACTAATACTTCTACTACTATTACAATCACTACTATTACTACTACTACTACTACTACTACTATTACATTCACTACTATTACTACTACTACTATTTCTACTACAACTACTTCTACTACTATTACAATCACTACTACTACTACTTCTACTACTACTACATTCACTACTATTACTACTACTACTACTTCTACTACATTCACTACTATTACTACTACTACTACTTCTACTACTATTACATTCACTACTATTACTACTACTATTACATTCATTACTATTTCTACTACTTCCACTACAACTTCTACTACTTTAGGCAGTTTCATGACTGAATACTCTACTCTCTTGTGGATTGGTCACTTGAGACCATCGAATACTATCGACTCTTGTGAGTATAGTACTACCGCTAGTAGCATCGTTGGTTGACCTTTGCTATATGCATTTAGTACCATATTCTATATGCTATGCAGATGAAATACTATCTATACATTCAGCTAGAGTCAAGTCGTCGCTCTGTCGCGTCGTTGTGTTGCATTTTAATTGAAATATGTCGCGGCGACATTTCGTACACATTTAACAATCCATCAGGCCCACTGCCCCCCACCCCCCACTCCTGTCTAATGCCATCCACTTAACGGCACTCTTGTTGTTTGGCTTTTTGTCTAATTTATGCCTCGATCGTTGCCGCCTCGTCTTCAATTAGTCGATGCAGCGGAGGCAACTGCAACTGTTGCCCCCAGGGACGCAGCAGCAGCAGCAGCAGCATCTCCGCTTACAGTTGGCTCCCCTCCCCCCCACCAACAAGCACTCCCCTCCGCCAGTAGAGAAATCAAACTATTCGTCTAGCATTACTTGATACTTAAACGTCCTTTATTTATGTGCCTGTCAGCGCCTCTCAGCTGCTCGCAAAAACCAAAGTATATGCTCTATGCAGTTGTACTACCAGCAGCAAGTCGACTAGCAGATACCCTATACATTTCTGAATAACTATTCAGTTGGATGAATAGTGAATAGTTATTCCAACAGAATCCTCATACTAGATATAAGGTTTGGTCCATCTATAAGGTACATTTTATGTTAGTACAGGTTCTACACTTAATACAAAAAAAAAAAAAAAAAAAAAAAAAAGTTATTCCATGTGGAAGATGGCATCAAATTGTACATGAAATATGAATGTAATACTATAGATTATATTTGAAATGGAAGACGAGATTAACTTGAATATTAAACACAATTGATATAAAATATATATATTTATATACTGCCTGACGAACTGCCTGAGAGAGTGCATGTAGACACCCTCTAGTCTCGATGGTGCATCTATGGGGAGGCAGCTGCTGCTAGTGGGTGTGGGGAGGGGGGTGATTGGGTGTTGTTGCTGTTGTTGTTAATTGAAACCTGTTGTAAATCACAAATCATATCGACTGGCGTCACTTGTGCGGCATCAAGCAGATGTCGTCGGTTTTTCATATTTTCAAAAGCTGCATGTAGGCGGCTGCAACATGTTGTGCGGTTCATTTGAGGCCCATTTGCGCCATAAAGCGACCCCTAACAATCCCGTTTTCTCATGTGAAAGTGTCATAGGGTAGCTTAACGGTCTGATATAATTGACAAAGCTACAACGAGTATTGTTCTTAGCAGAAGAAACTAAGTTATGTGTGTGAGATTCATGCCAAATTTCGATTTGATAACGCTAAAACTACTACAGTTTAGCGGTTTTTAGCGGTTTTCGGCTAAGCAGGCATAGTTGCGCCAAATTTAATATAAACCCAAGCTGCACAGTGTATAGTATTAGCTACATGCCAAATTTCATATCTTTACCTCTATTAGATCCAGAGATCTTCACCGAATACCATATAGAGGTAGTCTAGAAGCGACAAATAAGAGTTGTGTATTAAAGTTTGCTTTAGTTATAATTAACAAAAATATGGTTCTATAATCAGTGAGCCATTTCTGACTCATTTTCATACTCTATGAACGCTAAAACTACAACAGTTTAGCGGTTTTTAGCGGTTTTCGGCTAGGCAGGCATAGTGGTGTCAAATTTCCAATAAACCCAAGCTGCACAGTGTAAAGTTTTAGCTACATGCAAAATTTCATATCTTTACCTCTATTAGATCCAGAGATCTTTACCGAATACCATATAGAGGTGGAGGTATAATTAACAAAAATATGTTTGTATAATCAGTGTGCCATCTCTGACTCGTTTTCATACTCTATGACCAAATTATGTGCACAGCTTCAACTGGCAAAGTGTCAAAATGCGCAACCTCATCAGCGTCAACAGTTTTAGCCATCTAATCAGAGATTAAAAATTCCCTTTCCTTCCCCCCCCCCCACTCCCCACTCACGACACTCAAGTATGACGCCCACTGATTGTTTCCTTCCTGCAGCCACAACCCTCGATTATATAATGTTTGTGTTGTGTCAAAATGCAAAATTCAATTGTTCAGCCCTTTGTCGAGCACCGCAGGAGCCCTCTTCATGAGGGGAGAGGGGAGGGACTGCAATTTGGATAGAAAATTGACATAAAAATCCATTTGTCAGCCCCTTCAGATTAAAATCAAGGATTTAAAGTGTAATTTGATTCATGCCTGTGCCCAATGCCATCCAATTCGATCAAAAGAGCAAAGCGTGACCCCAGAAAGAATCACACAGCAACTGTCTACCAGTCACCATACCAGTAACCAGTAACCAGGAAGCAGGAATCAGCAACAACACCAATAAATGACAACAAACACACCCCCCTTTCGGGTGAGGGTGGTGGTGGGGGGAGGAAAGGAGTTGAGTTGCCATCGGATTGCGCGCATCATCGCTGACTGAGGTCTGAGTCTAGTTGGGCTACAATACACTGCAACAAATGTGGATGAAATGAAGTGCAGAGAGTGCCTTCAGTATTACATTTATACATGGAGCTCATCCATAATATCATTGGTCAAGTTATCAATGATGTTCTCAGCGATTAAGCAGAAGAATTATCAGTAATAACAACATGATACCTCAATGATTCCTCAACGACTCCTCAACGATTCCTCAATGACTCCTCAACGATTTATCATTTGCGAATTTATCACTTATAGAAAACATTCCTCAATGAATCATCAATCGATCCATGAATTCTTCAACTGATCTAATACCACTACTTCTGATTCTATCAGTAATAACAACATGATTCCTCAACGACTCCTCAACGATTCCTCAACGATTCCTCAACGACTCCTCAACGATTCATCAATTCATTCATTTGCGAATTTATCACTTATAGAAAACATTCCTCAATGAAAACATTCATCAATCGATCCATGAATTCTTCAACTGATCTAATACCACTACTTCTGATTCTTCTGACTTTATTTTGTTGCGTGTATCACTGTTAGTAGAACGTTTCTCTCACTGTAGCTCTCCATGTTGTTGTTGTTGCTGTGGGGGTTGCTCTGTCGAAACGGAAGAGTGATTTTAACGCTACCCCTGGCGCTCGCAAGGAGCAAAGGGATCTGAGGGTGCGTTGCCGTCTCTTGATTCTCCTGAGTGCTATTTTATGGCAAAGTGTGCCAGACACAGGACCAAGCGACGATTGCTTTGGCGTACTCTCACTGTCTCATCAGGCGCTCGAAGCTGAGGCTGGTACCAGTTGCTGCCAGAGGAAACGCTGGCGACAACACTGCCTACCCAATGTTGGAAAGAAGGAGGCGAGGTGGAGGAGCGGGAGTATTGTGCAACCGGTTGAGTCCATTAATCATTTTCTAATTTGTGGAATGCAGAGTGTGGCAGAGTGGAATGCCACTGGCCCGGAGGGTCGCCGCTGCCGGGGTCCCCACGGGGAACTGGGTTACTGCTTCCACTTCATGTTGTTGTTCGCCCGACACTCGAAATGAAATTTTCACATCTGTAATTTGTTAAGTGCGTTTGTTATTTCATAGAATTATTTCACTTTTATGGGTTAAGTGCTTTTTGAATTATGTTACTTCGCATCCACGTCCACATCCACATCCTTTGGGGTTGCCACTGCGCGCTATTAGGCAACAGGAACTAGTAGTACTAACTCGGTTTACATAAATTAGTTCTCTGGGAATTGACTGACTGAAGAATTGTTTATTCTTCAAATTGGGGCGTCTAATTATGTCAAAGAATGTGAAGGACTTTCCAGCAAGAACGATTAATTATCGCATATAGTAGGCGATTGGTTAATCTCTGGTTAATTATAAGTAGAAGACTGAGTATAATATAACTTAGTGTGCTCTACTTTTACCCTAAAAGAAGAGGGTGCTTGGAGTACTTGTATGGCGTCTTTATACATTTTCTGTTTAGTTTTTGCACCCATTAGTAATCCCAACTAGCGTTAACTAACTCGGTTTACATAAATTAGTTCTCTGGGAATTGACTGACTGAAGAATTGTTTACTCTTCAAATTGGGGCGTCTAATTATGTCAAAGAATGTGAAGGACTCTCCAGCAAGAACGATTAATTATCGCATATAGTAGGCGATTGGTTAATCTCTGGTTAATTATAAGTAGAAGACTAAGTATAATATAACTTAGTGTACTCTAATCTTACCCTAAAAGAAGAGGGTGCTTGGAGTACTTGTATGACGTCTTTATACACTTTCTGTTTAGCTTTTGCACCCATTAGTAATCGCAACTAGCGTTAACTAAGCCGCATAATGCTGCATCCGAATCTCGTTAGGATTTGCGCACTTCACCCTCAGAATGTTGAGCGCTTCCAGCTCATAAACTTTGCCCTTTGGCTCTGAATTTTAAGTTGATTTCACTTGATTACTTCATTTGCGACAACAGCGAGTAATGGCAAAAATATTGCCATTGATTCGGCGACAAGTGAATTTTTGCGCATTTGTTCTTCCCTTCATCCCACTGTCCGTCCGTCCGTCCGTCCGTCCGTCCGTCCGTCTGTCCTTCGATTGTCGAGGGTGTCATTTGGTAATTGTTACAAGCTGCCGCATATTTGGACAGCGAGCAACATACTCAAAACAAACAAATGAGCCAGGGGGCAGAGCAGCAGTCGCACTCGCATCAACCCTCGTTTCGCTGGCGCATCCTTAACAGTTGTAAGCGGATACAGAGACAGGATACCACAGGACACCACACACACACACACAGCAGCTGGCTTAGCAGTGGAGTGGGTGGCATGGAGCCGTACACACTAGCAACAACTGTCATTAGTTTACAGTTGTCTGATTTCATTTTTAATATTGTGATCGATGAGCAGCAGCGAAGAGGGGAGAGTCTGCCATCAATGTCTCTTTTGCGTAGTGCATAACGTATAATTTGGAGATCTCAGCACCAGACAGAGTTAGGCTTATGGAATTTGCCATGTGAGTAATAGTTGATATACTCTTTTAGCTCAGCAAGTATGTTAGTGCTTCTCTTCATATTTCTAATATATTTCAGTCTTCATTTGCATAGCTATTCGATTTAAGTGCGTTGGTAATTAGCTCAACATTTGATCGGTTTGAGTGGAAAACAGTCCATAAAAACCCTAATAAAACTAACAATAAAATGAACAACAACAATACCAAGAAGAAGAAGAAGAAGGAGAAGAAGAAGAGGGCACGGTAGAAGAACCATCAAGAATGAAAAGACATAATAACAATAATTCAATGTCGCCACAGGACGTCATTGTTGCCATGTTAACGCTTGTATTTTGTTTACGTTTTGATAATTTTCAAAGAAGAATGGCAGCCAGATAGAGGGCAAAACAGACGACGAAATTATCCAAATAATAATAACAATAAAAATAATAATAATATTGATTATTATACACGGCTAAAGACTGCAGTGGAAACTGTGAAGAAACCGAATACAAAGCGTAAAGAGACAAAGAGGAATTTCGCGGTATTTTCACGCTTGATGCAACCGCATAAAGACGCTGCTATGGGGTAGTTAGGCACCAGCAGTTACCCTGTACAAAGGAAGAACTGAGTTTGGAAAACTATAATCCATGTGAACACAAATTACAGGGTATAAGCAACAAGTTTTAGGGGAGCTGGACTGGTTCGGTTTTGGATTTCATTCGGTGGAAACTGCGGATTAAATTGATAACAAGCGTACATCATTCACTGCGGATTTTTGGCTTTTGTATTCGGCGTTTCAAAAGAAAACGAAAAAGCAACCACAGAACCCTTTTGGGTCTGTACTTTCTTCACTTCCCAGGTTCTCCCGATTCTCTCGATTCTTTGAGCCGGCCTGCTCGTTCGCTTTCACGCTTCGATCCACGCGAATCGACTTTAACATTGATCTAAACTGATTCTAAGTTCGGCTGATAAAACTCCACCTCTGTCAAGTTGAGAGTGTTCACTCTATCGGGTTCTTTAATGATCTTTATATGGGATTGGGCAACAACTTCATTTCGTTTTGTTATTATATGAGTTTTATGACTTCATCTCGGAGAGCCGAATGTGTATGTCCTGCAACTTTATGGCGCATAATTAAATCTTTATGGCAATACCGCTCCCCCTCCCCCTGCATGACTGTGCCCCGTGCCTCTGGCGCCAGAGTCATAAAATGTCATAAGAATCGTGACTAAAGACAAAAGTTGCTGATTGTGTGGGAATATTTTTGTGGTGGTATGGCTACAGGGTGCTGCTCGGCTGTAGACGGTGCCTTTTCAGCTAGATAAAGCTACTAATCTTTGTGGATCGTTACGCCTTTTGACACCGTCTTCGAGGGTGTTTTCGAGGTGCCTATAAAAATCTGCATAAATCAACAGAGCACCAAACGAATGCTTGTCTTTATCTGACCTCCGGAACTGATTGCGACGGGGCCTAATGACTCGGGGGCGTTGCCAAAATGTCAATATAGGAGGCGCCCCATAATAACCACAAAAAAGAGAAGAAAAACCCGAAACCGAGGCTCAGTCGGGGTCGCAACACAGTTGAAGTTCAACTTGGAGTTGTTGCATGATAAATGACTCTCGCGCGTGCCCCAGTGGCTGACCCATTGTGGTATTTGTGTGTGCGAGTGTGTGGCTACCTGTATTTTTGATCGACCAGGTGCTATTTTGATGTACGACCTGTAGACCATCAATTATCGCTGTTCTACAAAATTTGAGTACATAAACGAAATCTGCATGAGAATTCTGTGCCATTTATTACAACGGCTGAGTGAGTGGATCAATTGATGGATTAACGCATTAGTCGCTAATGATGCTTGTAAGGAGCACTTCCTCCGCCTCCTCTGAACCCCCCTCCCACCTACTTGACTGCTGTGCTCCATTTATCAGCGCATTTCCGCTTTTAATTATTGCAACGTCGCGTCTCTCTGGAATGACATGCAACCAAATTGCTGGCAATAAATTTCACACATTTCAGCGGAGCAAAAAAAAAAAACGGAGAACACAGAGAGAATGCTTGGAAATAATTGCAGCGATCCTCAAGTAGCCTCTTGACAACATATTTTATCAATTGCCTGGCATAAAACTGCGACAGAGGGAGGCCAGCAGCATCTAAAGATAGTTGGGAGGGCAGCGAGAGGATCGGAGAGGAGGGTGCAAAGAGTATGTGCAACTGTGAAATGTGTGCAAGAGGCAGAAGGAGTTGTATCAGACCCCACAAAGTAAGCTGAGTTGATACTGTCACGATTCACATAACTAGTAGCCTATGGCATCCTTCATCTATGCTGTGAATTTCACAATTCGACCTTCTACTCTCGCTACCCTTTTCTTGAAGTAGCAACCAACTTTAATATAGCTGTTTCTCGATATGAGCAGTAGCTCAAATCTTCAGTAGGACGTACTCGACACATGCAAATCTCCCGGTTCATAACGGTAGCTTGAGTCAACCGAGGCGGTACTCGATGGAGTGGCACGGTACTTATTAGAACAGCTGTGGCAATAACAACAGCAACGCCCCTAAATGCCAGGACAAAGGCCTGAGAGCGGGCGGGAGAGACAATAGAGCATTGTGGCAACTGTCGGCTGCTGTGGCGGCATCACAACAAAAAAGAAACGAGAAGAAAGGCAAAACAAAGGAGGCAAAAAAAAGTGGCAAATGCGAGTGCCCGACAATTGTGCGAGGCATACGGCATTGGACTTATCGGGCTTGTTAATCAGTTTACATCAGGCTGGCTGACTTCACTCAATGAAGCCCCGAAGGTAGCAGAGCCCATGGCAACCCCGGCTCTTATCACAATTTGCGTTTGCGATTGCGATTGCGATTGCCGTACCCGAATTTGAACTACGGTTTTGAGTTACCATCAAAATTATGTACAGATTTGACACGTGATTACAAAAAAGATGAGAGGAAAAAGAAAACATCAGCTTAGTAACTGTATACTCAGTTCAGCTTAGCCTCTAGTTACTGCAGTTTTATTGCTTAGCACCCTAGCACCCTATTGGTAGGGTAGGCTAGGGTAGGTTAGGTTAGAGTAGGGGCGAAATGTCAACCGACTTTCTTTTAGTAGGTTTTAATTAGTCAGTCTGTAGTACTGTCACTGCCAAAGAAGAAGGCTACACTGACAGGACACTGGCTAGTCGGAGTCTGTATCTAAGGACACAGTCAATAACTGTAGGAAGTGCTTGAACGGAGGTACAGCGGAGACTATCCTATGTGATAAAGAGTGCCTCTCCTTAATAGGTATAGATATAGGATATAGGATATATGATATAGGATATAGGATATAGGATATAGGATATAGGATATAGGATATAGGATATAGGATATAGGATATAGGATATAGATATAGGATATAGGATATAGGATATAGGATATAGGATATAGGATATAGGATATAGGATATAGGATATAGGATATAGGATATAGGATATAGGATATAGGATAAAGGATATAGGATATAGGATATAGGATGTAGGATATATTATATAGAATATAAGATATATTATATAGGATATAAGATATAGATATAGATATAGATCAACTGGTAGGGCATCCTAATGTAATTAGTTCAACTGAAGAACTAGTAGATGCATAGTTTCAGTGTACTCACATACCTAATTTGGAGAGAGAACCCACTCGTACAGAGAGCGGGAACTCTCTGCCTCTCTATAGCGGCTGACGTGTGGAATGTGGTTGCAATTGGCGCAGCAACAAATTGCTGGAATAATTACGCATACATTGACAGCAACAGATTGATATGTTTGTCTGGGCAATGCGATTGACTGACTGACTGACTGACTGACTGACTGACTGACGAACTGATTGAGCCGAGCAGAGTGACAAGGATGCGGCTACTGTTTCTGTTCTGTTTGTGTTCGCTTCATTGATGAACGTGAGGTGTCAAGCAAATTGACTGGCCAGCACAGCGATGGACCAGAGGCGTCTGCAGTGTGAACGGAGAGGGGGGTACTTGGGAGGGAGTGTGGACGACTGAGGCTACGCCGCTGCAGCATCGACGCGAGCATCACTGGAATTTGCTGTTTATGTGAATTACGCTCAAATTACAGCACGCCAATCGCAGGGCCACAAAAAAGGAGCAGAAGAAACTGAAGAGGGAGGAGGAAGCGGGAAGAGGGACAAAAAAGAGCCTGAAAATAGCTGAATGTAGCGCAAATTAAAATTGTTGGTACGCACGACTACAGGGTGCTCCATATACTATACAGGGTGTCCCTTGGGCCTCGCTTCGCTCATTGGGCTCATTCGCTCGTTAGGCGATAAGTTTATGCGGCATTAAATTTTATGCGCTCATAAAACAAACAAATTCGCCTCGTACTATGCACTCTCCCATCTCCATTCACAATGCATACGGCAGATAAACACGACATGAAACAACACACACAACACACACAACACAACATAACAATAACAATAACAACTGCAACTACAACTACAACCATAACCATAACAATGCAATGGCTTGTGTTTGTGTTTGCCATGCACTGTGAGAAATACAGCACACACTATCGATTGCAGTACCGTTGAGTGTGTGTGTGTGCGTGTGTGTGAGGTATGTGAGCCGTATCGCTAAATGGAACCTGAACATGTCGCTTAACGCGCTACTACAACTCAACTTATGGCATTGTGTAAAGTGTAAGGCACCATATATGGGCCGTACCTAGTATACATTGTCATACATCTAAGAGACGGTGCCATACACTGTACCATACAAGCGCTAGCAAATGGATACACTGCTAAAAAGTAAGGAGCTACAACTCGGATTTTGGCTGTCATATAAAACAGATGTATGACAATGTAGACTAGACGTATATTGGGCGTCTCATATATATGACCGTTGCTGTCATATATAAACGGACATATGACAACGTGTGAATGACGTATTTCATATATATGGCAGGCTGTATACTGCTTTAAGATACCGCATTATTAGGCGTCATATATATGGCCATTTACTGTCATATAAATCGGCCATATGCCAACGTATGAATGACGTACTTCATATATATGGCAAGCTGTATACTGCTTTAAGATACCGAAGTATTATTCGTCATATATATGCCCATTTACTGTCATATAAAACGGACATATGACAACGTATGAATGACATATGGCTGTATATTCCTCTAAGACGGTCAATTCTTAGACGTCATATACATGACGCTTGACTGTCATATAAATCGCACATATGACAGCGTATGAATGACATACTTCATACATATGGCAAGCTATACCCTGCTCTAAGAAAGTAAACTATTAGTCGTCATATATATGACCACTAACTGTCATATAAAACGGATATTTGACAACGCATTAATGGCATAACTGTTAATGTGCATTAATATGATAATTGAAAACCCCTTAAGAACCACTCCGAAATGAATAAACTCCATTTGTGGGCAAGTGCACCTGCGCGTGGGGGGCGTGGCAAAGGTAAAGGGCGAAACGAAATGTGAACACTGAAAGAAACCGAAAACAGAGAGAAATGTATGAGCAGAGGAGAGTGTGGGCATCAGCTAAGAAATGATGTGGCAAGTTAATTTCCCGCGACTCCCTAAGAATAGATTAATAGCATTCGATTCACAATGTTGTCACGTGAACTGGCCAGGGGGTAGGGGCAGGGGCAGGGGCAGGGGTACCTCTAAGTGGGTCCCCCTAGTGGCCATTAATGAGCGAGACAACCATGCGACATTTGTGACTTTTCCAATGATGATTTATACGGTTGTTCATTAGGTTCATTAAAAGTGAAAGGATGCCTGGATGCGATCGGACCACTGTGCGGTGCGGCAGGTGGTTCTGGTTCTGGTTCGGGTTCGGGTTTGTTTATTTGTTTTCTGCCCTTTTCCCAATGAGCCGTGACCAATAAACCGTTTACGACATGGGCTAACCGCAGAAATTCGGGCCACGCCCCGAGTCGGTAATAAAACTCATGTTGAACCACATTAAAATGACACATAGCTTAGCCCCCCTCCCCCTCCCCCACCCCCTCCCCTAACAATATTCGGAATATTCATTCCATGCTTCTTCTAGCTGATGATCATTATCATCAGCTTTCGATCTTTCGATCAGGCGCCAGTGCTTATCAATGCTCAACGCCCGACTCATCAGCTGGACAACCCGCTGTGTTTCAGCCCAAACAATACGCAACAAAAGCAAGAAGACCAAGCAGAGAAATGGCTAAAAAATGAGCTGACAAAACATAAACGGGGAGAACAGTAAATTTGTTATGATACAAGGTTAATTTGGTCACAAAACAGTGAATGTTATTGAGTTGTATGTCGACTTGGCTGCAGTCAGTGTAGTGGTATAAGAATACCTTTGTCCTCACTGACTGACTGACTGACTGATCAACAGGGCACAACCTAAATGGTAAGACTTAGCTAACTAATTTGTTTGCTAGGTGATGCCTTGTGGGTCCTAGAACTTCCCTAAGATCGCAAATTTGCTAACTACTATCGGTTACTATCGGTTACTATCGGTTACTATCGATATGCGGCACAATTAGGGGCGTGCTTGTATAATTTACTTTACTTTAACATCTCAAAGATATCGACTTGAATGCAGTCAGTGTAGAGGTATAAGAATACCTTTGTCCTCACTGACTGACTGACTGACAGACTGACTGATCAACAGGGCACAGCCTAAATGGTAAGACTTAGCTAACTAATTTGTGCGCAAGGTGATGCCTTGAGGGTCCTAGAACTTCCCTAAGGTCGCAAATTTGCTAACTACTATCGGTTACTATCGGTTACTATCGGTTACTATCGATATGCGGCACAATTAGGGGCATGCTTGTATAATTTACTTTACTTTAACATCTCAAAGATATCGACTTGGATGCAGTCAGTGTATAAGTATAAGAATACCTTTGTCCTCACTGACTGATTGACTGACTGACTGACTGATCAACATGGCACAGCCTAAATGGTAAGACTTAGCTAACTAATTTGTGCGCAAGGTGATACCTAATGGGCCCTAGAACTTCCCTAAGGTCGCAAATTCGCTAACTACTCTCGGTTACTATCGGTTACTATCGGTTACTATAGGTTACTATCGATATGCGGGCACAATTAGGGGCATGCTTGTATAGTTTACTTTACTTTAACATCTCAATGACATCGACTTGGATGCAGTCAGTGTAGAGGTATAAGAATAACTTTGTCCTCACTTCCTCACTGACTGACTGACTGACTGATCAACAGGGCAGAGCTGCATCGATAAGACTTAGCTGACTAATTTGTTCGCAAGGTGATGCCTTGTGGGTCCTAGAACTTCCCTAAGGTCGCAAATTTGCTAACTACTATCGGTTACTATCGGTTACTATCGATATGCGGCACAATTAGGGGCATGCCTGTATAGTTTACTTTCCTTTAACATCTCAATGTGGAGTTCTATACCTAGTAGACAGTCCATTTAAGATTTAGCCCCACTCGTTCTAATAGTTAATGCTCTCCCAGATAAGATACAACAGCTGAGGCCGTACACAAGGTTGCATATAGCTGCTCTTCGCTCAGGTCGTTCCTCCCTCCTCACATTCCCAGTACTCAGTCCACGCTGTCGTCTCTTATCGGACATCAGCTCGTAGAGCATCTTCTTCAACATAAATCATATGGTTATTTGGCGACAGTTTGCCTTATCAGCTGACTCGATCGAGTGATCAATACCCGAGGCAGGTAACTGACTCACCTGGCACTGTGACGTCACTGCTGCTGCTGCTGATGGCATTTTAATTATTATGCTCAAAATGATGATAAAACGCTCGACGTTTATCCGAGCAAACAATAAGCCCACTCACAGTGGAAGTTCACTTGCATTCTCTGCACTATTCCTCATCTTTTGAGTTCGCAAATAGCTTCGAGGCGTGAAACTTGTAGGATGCGTGGTGGGTCTGTGTGGGACCCAGTGGATACCAGTGGAGTGGGGCATTGGGGCATCGGTGGGGATGGCAGGTGAATAAACTGTGCTGCAACTGTCCGCCCTTTCTTAAAAAACACTTTGTGCACGCTATAATTATGCCGATCTCGCTATTTGTTTTGCCCTGCGTTCCACAGTGCACAGTGGGGCAAAACGCTGCTCTTTTGATCGACGACTTTAGTATTAGTTAATAACTGTTTAGTTGGTGACTATCGGTTGAGTGTTGATACCACTGTGCCTCGGCCCGCACGCACACACATTTCACTTATTATTTATGAGGCGTGCGCTGTGGGCGTGGCTGGCTTGTTGATCGGCGCTACATGCACCGTTCGCTCGCTTACCTGACGACGGTGCCGGACGGTGCTGGACGGTGCCGGACGGTACCGGGGTTTTCAATCAACGTTCGCTCTGAGGCCATGCCAGGCGAAGACAAGCAGGGACCACCCTTTTAATGAAGCCCTAATTACAGTGTTTATAACAAAAGGTGATTACCAAAGCAAACCAACAACACCAGCCGTACCAGCCATACCAGCCACACCAGACACCCAAGAGCCCAACAACAACGGGTCAAACAAGCTGAACTACAACTGCAGCCCACAGTCTACAGTCCACAACAGCCTGGACACATCAACAGCTCTTTAGTAGCCTGGCAACCCTGCGCCCCTACGCCCCTACGCCAGCTCTCCGATTGCCCTTTTGCACCCATTGCCTGCGCCTTGGGGCTCAGCTGTCTTGTTTATTTCAATTTTGCGCAGCACGAAAGTCTTGGACATACTCGCTCTGCTTCTTCTTGGGCCTCAGCTCTGTCGGTGTGATGGTGTCTGTGATACCCTGGAATAAATTGATCAGTATAAATAAGTATATATCGTATTATGATATCAACTTGTGAGAAATACTTAAAATGTATTTATAAGTAAAGTAAAAGAGTATTTATTTATTGGAAATGCAAAATGTAATAACTTAATAGTCAAATGTAATAGTACACAGTAATAGTAAACAGTAGGGAAAGCTACAGACGGACGCAACCGACAGTAGGACAGTATTTCCTTCATAACTTCTTTGTTTATGGTCCGATTTAGCTCAAAATCGCACCACTCATTCTAAGCATTATAGACTTCATCATAAGCCAGACTTTAAAACTGTGAATGCTGTACGAGTTTAAAAAACATTTTGCTAATTTTAGGGGAAGGGGGAGGGGATATTAGAAATACCATGATAATAAATAAATGTAAAATAGAAATGCTAGCATATCTTGAAGTCGATCATTGCCAACTGTTACACACTATGGCCGTTGTGTGTGTGTGTGTGTGTGTGTGTGTGTGCGAGTGTGTGCTTTGTCTCCTGCTCTGTCATCGTCACATTATTTATAACATTTCATGTATAAATTCGTAATTTTGGTGCCTTATAACCAACCACCCAAGCATCCCAGCCTGGCGCTCGTGACTTGTAAATATTGATTTTAATCGAAATTGCTCTAAATTGCCTGTGCTTTCTCCTCAGTCGCAGTCGCAGTCGCAGTCTCAGCCCTTGTCTCCTTTGGCTTGATGCAATTCAAGACACTTTTGCTGTGAAGAGGCGCTTCAGTTTTTATGATAATGATATGGCTGTAGTCTATAGCATGGACAGCTGCCTCATAAAGAGTGCAAGTCTTACACTAGAACAGTACTCATAATTCCTATCACATGTGCGCCTTGCTGAGCAGCGCTGCTTTGACACACACAGTCGATTTTCTCACACGTACAGGCGAGACGCTTCATTGAGCTCAATGAGCCTCGCTAGTTGCGATAGTTGTGACTATCTTTTGGCTACTTTCTGTTATAATTGAAAACTTTAGCTACACTTGATCTATTCAGCTATTAATCTGCAGCCTATCGAGTGCCCTCAGGTGGTATTGGTTGGTATTGGTTGTAGGAGTGCACATTGTGGCTTATCCTCAAGTAAAACATCAATACACAACGACTGGACGACTGATCGACTTCAAAAGGCGGCCGACTGTGGAGAAGGAGGAGGCAAAAGCCGCCAGAGCAACTTATCATGTCCAAATTAAGCCCAATTCGAAATAAACAAGAGGACGACTGCATACAGTATAGTTACTCGCTTGCTCGGGTCCTTGGCCAATTCAATTCCCCTTTCGTGCTGCCAACTCTATTTGCATTGGGCGCGGCCAATCCCATCGAGTGGAGTCGGAGTGGAGTCGGAGTGGCTCTGCTTTGGCGTTGTGCCTTTGTTTGAATTAATCGAAGTGATATTTTGCTTGTCCCGAAATAATTTATCCCCGCGCAGGGCGCACTGATCTCTCTCCAGCCTGCAGCTGTGCTTGGCCTTTATTGGTTTTCCTCCTCCTCTTCCCTGTTGGATGCGGCGTCGAAAGCTGCATTCAAATATAAATATTCTCCATATGGGATCCATTGATACATTTTGACATGAGTTGTGGCCTAAGCGCGCGTTAATAACCGCAATTTGTGCGATTTTGAAGACTGCGCCCAGGCGCCACAAGAGACATACACCAAAACCAATATGGGATCGAGATCAGCAGAAGTATTCAATAAAACCAGCTGCAGTTTGGCCAAATTGATTTTTGTGTTTGCCCTCTAATACACCATAGTCCTTTGCCCTGAATGAATGTCTTGAAGGTGATGTAATTAAGTAATATATTCAACTAAATTTAGTACAAGTCTTACTTATAGTATATATATAGTTTATATAGTATATATATATACTATTTTAGTGGTATATGAGAGTATATGAGAAGTAGAAGAATTTACTATTTATACTCGCATTTACATTTTAGCTTCTATAGTTCCCAAGCAGTGAACTACCTATACACTATACCTGTACTTATCAGATACTCCTTCACATGAAAACTCCATTCAACTCGGCGATAAGAGTGGTCTCAACTGAGTAGTAACTAATCTTAGTAATATTTGTTAGAAGTATCAAAAGTATTTACTAGTTATACTCGCATTTACATCTTAGCTTCTATAGTTCCCAAGCAATGAACTACCTATACACTATAAACTATACTTATACTTATCAGATATGTATATACTCCTTCACATGAAAATTCCATTCAACTCGGAGTAGTAACTTAGTAGTATATATCGACAATAGAAGTATTGACTATAGTTCCCAGGTAAAGGAGTAGCTCTTCGTACGCTTAACCTTATAGTATCTTCATCAAACTTATCAGATATATATGCCTTCACATGAAAATACCATTCAACTCGGCGATAGAAGAGGGTTCAACTGAGTAGTAACTAATCTTAGTAGTATTTGTTAGAAGTATCAAAAGTATTTACTAGTTATACTCGCATTTACATCTTAGGTCCTATAGTTCCCAGGTAAAGGAGTAGCTCTTCGTACGCTTAACCTTACAGTATCTTTATCAAACTTATCAGATATATATGCCTTCACATGAAAACTCCATTCAACTCGGCGATAAGAGTGGACTCAACTGAGTAGTAAGTATATACTTGTGTAAGTCTAGCGTTACATAAGCATATCTAAGCCATAAAGTTGATTTAATAAGTTCTTCAAGTTGATAATAATTCGCTACTAAATTTACTTTGTACGCCTTGTCTGGGCTTTAGTTGACAGCTTTAGCTGGTAATTCATTTTATATGCGCTGTCGCATCGATTTCATGGTCATTTTGCACGCATTTCCCTACGCAGCTGTACATACACACGCACATGCGCAGCAAGTTCGTTGCCTAAGTCATTCGTTGCGTGCAGAAGAGGAAGAGCGGGACGGTGAGCCCTTCTGCACAATTAACGTGGATTCGCATAAAATTACAAAACTGACATAATTCAAGATAGCAGCACGACTCGCTTCAGTTTCAGTTCAACTCAGTTGAGCTCTGCCCCAAGACTGATCTCATTGGGAGCGAAGGGCAGAAGAATGCATGGGATGCGTCGCTTAAATGGCCTGCTAATGGCCTAAAGTGTACTTGCTGATAATATTTGGCACAAGCGCATCACTTATGCACGTTCCCCCCTGCCTTACCCCTCCCCCTCTGTCTGTTGTCCGAGAAAATGTTCAAGTCAAGTTTCAGGTGGCATTTGTGCGTTTGCATTGGAGCCATAAAATGTTTGATGTTACGACTGTTGGCAGATGAAATCAATTTACATGCATTCAATTACAAATTGTGAGCCATTTCTTAACAAGAAACTACAAAACCTCAGTCGGACGCAACCTACAAAGCGAAGAGTCTCTAGAGAACTTTCAACTCTACACTCGCCCCTCCCTGGTTTGTTGTAGTCCATAACTTTGCTCTTTGTAAAGCGATCTGCCTTAGTTTTAGAGCATAGTCTAAGAATATTCTATACTTAACTTGTGCCAAATTTCATAACTGTAGCTATAAAACTGTCTCGACTGTAGCACTTTTTCAAAAGTAAGCGGAAAATGGGAGAGATTTAAAACAGACCTACCCTATACAGGCTCTCCCATACGAAACTCGACTCAATTATAAAGATTATAGTTACTTTTAAGTATCCGCTTTCACATACTAAACCTACCCCTTATACTCTCAGAGTACAGGCAACAAAAAGAAGTATGTTAAAATTGCAGTCAACTCGACTCAATTATAGTTACTATTAAGTATCCGCTTTCACATACTAGACCTATTTACAAGTGCCACAAATCGCGCACACCCTTTATACTCTCAGAGTACAGGCAGCAAAAAAAAAGTATGTTAAAAATGCAGTCAACTCGACTCAATTATAGTTACTATTAAGTATCCGCTTTCATATACTAAACCTGTTTACAAGTGCCACAAATCGCACACACCCTTTATACTCTCAGAGTACAGGCAACAAAAAAAAAGTATGTTAAAAATGCAGTCAGCTTTTTCCAGTGAAAATCTTGGCCATCAGTTTATGAACTTTATGAGCCAACTGCCAACTGCCAAGTGCCAACTGCTTGTAACGGCGCGTTTTTATGACTCTCCCCCTGCCCGCCCCTGGCTGCAGCCGTAATCCCCCCGCTCTATGATGGCGACAAGTTTTGTCGCGTTGTTAAACGTTAGCATGATTTTGATTTTGATTTTGATACTGATTTTAATGATACACATGAAGTCGTAGTGGGAACTGGAACTTGCAGATTGTAGACTGGAAGACTGTAGACCGTAGACTGCAGACTGTGAGGCTGAGGCTGTGAAACTGGATTGGTAACTCCCTAGCACATCCTAATTAGCGCCCGACTGAGGTGGCCATCAAAATAAACACTTTTAGAATACGATCCTTGGCTGTTTGTGACATGTTTTCCTTTATGGCCATAAATTCGCCAATTTTACAATGGGAATTCTGAGATGTGGCTGTAGATTATGCACCGCCTGGTGGCTGGTGGCTGGTGGCTGCTGGCTGACTTTGATGGATACTCAATTGATTCTTAATTGAATAAACAAATCCCTGTTGGCTCTTAATCAGCCTGGATAGCGAGTCGAAGTGCTTGTCTCGCCGTAATAGCAAATTCATGTTTATGGGCGCCTCTCGCTTATCGGGGCGCCCAGTTTCACAATGTCTTCTTCTGCTTCTTCTTCTTGCGACGTAGAGCTCTTCTTCTTGCTCTCATCCTTGGCATTCATTAACAAGCGACTAATGGCTAATGGCTCATCGCAGCCATGTTGATGTTGAAATCCGCAATCTATATACACGATCCCAATGCGAATGCGAAACACCAAGACTGTAGACTGTAGACTGTAGACTGTAGAGTGAAGACTGTGAACTGTAGACTGTAGACTGCAGTCTGATTCCTTTGCCATAATTTAAATACAGCCACGATAACATGGGGCACGGAGAGAATCCAGCAGAGACTCCTAAACAAACTGCTTTTATTTTATATCCCACACTCTGAACAAGTCTTTTATGTACTGCAAGCTCATTCATAAGTGATATGCTCTTCTTCTTTTTAATTGAAAAATAACTAAAATAGCTTTGTATGAAACTCTTTGTCCTGACGGACCGATTGACTAATTGACTGTAGTCCTATCAACGCATAGCCCAGACGATTAGACACAGTGACCTAATTCTTCCGAGAAAAGATACCCGTTGACTCTTAGGTCATTTTTAGGTCAAAAATGTACAAAATAGAGCTAAAAAGTGACCTTAACGAACTATAAGCATATTAATAAACAATTCTTTATCCCAGTTTGCCACTCTGTGTCTCAAATTGCAACCAAGTAGGTCATTTTTAGGTCAATAATTTGCAAAATAAAACTAAAGAGTTACCTAAACGAACTATAAGCATATTAATAAACGATTCTTTATCCCAGTTTGCCACTCTGTGTCTCAAACTGCAACCAAGTAGGTCATTTTTAGGTCAATAATATGCAAAATAGAGCTAAAAAGTGACCTAAACGACCTATAAGAATATTAATAAACGATTCTTTATCCCAGTTTGCCACTCTGTGTCTCAAATTGCAACCAAGTAGGTCATTTTTAGGTCAATAATATGCAAAATAGAGCTAAAAAGTGACCTAAACGAACTATAAGCATATTAATAAACGATTCTTTATCCCAGTTTGCCACTCTGTGTCTCAAATTGCAACCAAGTAGGTCATTTTTAGGTCAATAATATGCAAAATAGAGCTAAAAAGTGACCTAAACGACCTATAAGAATATTAATAAACGATTCTTTATCCCAGTTTGCCACTCTGTGTCTCAAATTGTGCGATGAATTCAAGTCATCCTGACAGCTGTACGCCGTGATTACCAACCGATGACAAGCTGCATATCAGCTGCACGTCAGACGGAGGAATGTTGAGCATACGAATGAGTATTAATCAGATGAACTGGAGCAACATGTCAGTGGAGGGATTACGGCTGTGGGATACACAAAGCCTAATGGTCATAATAAATGGATAAGGAGCTGCATTTACACAAGAGCGTTGATATTTGCGCAGAGCAAACAATATATAAATTAAGGTAACTGCATGGGACTGCAGACAGAGCCAGAGCCAGCGACTCATTACTAGCAAGGAGCAGGCGCAGGAGCAGGAGCAGGAGGAGCTGGAGTAGCAACTGGCAGCAAGTGCTCTGCTCCATTGTGGCTGGATACTTAATTTCGAGTTGTCCGCGGGAAAAACTTGAGCATATTTAACCGCATGTTGCTGCGTTTTAAATGCATGTGTGTACACTGGAAAAAAAGGAATAGTATATATGGAAATAAGTTGAACTTAAAGCGAAAATCTGCAATTGAAATAGACTTGATCCGCCTGTAGTATACAACTAACTACACGCCAAGTATCGGGCCTCTAGCTCTTATAGTTTCCGAAATCCAGAAGTTCAGCCTGACTGACAGACTGACTGACAGACAGACACAGCTCGTTTTCCTCCACTTCTAGTTAACAATTTCAGTTTTATTATCACAAACTTTCAGTTTCACAAAATACTCACATTCACTATGGTTTTTCTCCGAGTGTATGTGTGCGAAGGCAACGGGTGGGGTTGCACTCCCGCTGTTGTTGCAACTGCGGTGGTTCTGGCTGTCGCTGGCTCCAGCTGTTGCTGCACAGCTCAAGCCTGGTACTGATTTGAATGTTATGCTGCTGTGTAGAGGGGGAGTGGAGAGCGGATCGGGGAGGGGGGGAGCAGGCAACATGCAACACGGGACATTGGTGGACTGGTGACTGGTGACTGGCGACTGGTGACTGGAGACAGAGGCAAACGCTGGTACGGGCGACGCTCACGCATATTCCGCATATGCAGACAACGCGCGACGGGATGCAGGCGCCACTTCAACACACACACACACACACACTCGTACACACACACACACACACACACACACAGGTAAATGCTAATGCCAATGCCCTCTGCTGCAGTCGCTGTCGCTGTCCCTGTCGCTGCCTCTTGGAATCTGCCAGCTGACCTTTGCACATGCCACAACATGTAGAAGGTCAGCAGTGTCGTCCGACTGTCCCACTGTACCTGTGTCCCACTGTCCCTCTGTCCCTCTGTCCCTCTGTCCGCCTGTCAGCGTTGCCATCATATCAAATGACAAAGTCGAATGCACAGCCGATGGCAATGCGTGCTGGCAGCTCGAGCAGATTATCAGAGCTCGGCCAGCTCAATCGGAAAATGATCGATGATCTCGCGAGTGTGCGAGTGTGCGAGCGAGTGTGTGTGTGTGTGTGTGTGTGTGTGTGTGTGCGAGCGAGTGTGTGTGTGTGTGTGTGTGCATGGCTCACATCATGCGCTACAGAGCACTTATTATTTTGAAATGGGTTCTCATGCGACCTGACATCCCTCTGATATTGTCTTTCTCGCATTCTGTTTTCCCTTCTTTCATTTTCATTACATTTATTCGCTCTTTCTCCGATATTGTCAATAAGTCGGCACACCGTAGTGGCATTTGGGGCCCGCCCTAATTAAGGCACTGCCACTGCGTGTGTGCGTGTGCGTGTGAGTGTGCTGCCGCTCTAGTTAGGTATCTCTGTCAACACACCGAGAGTGCTTCGGTTCAGCTACAAGTGCAACGGATACCCGTCTCACACCTGAGTCACATTCGGCTCATTCCCCATACTATTTACCTTCCAGCCTCTTCACTAGAGTCGCTTCGTTTACATGTGACTGGCAAATCAGTTCAAATTGCAACGTTCACTCCCTTTATGTTGGATTTCTAAGGTATATTCTCAACATTCGACTCACTAATAACTTTTACATTCTATCTATTCCACTAGAGTGGCATGTGACTGACAAATCCAAGGTTGATTCGTTCGGGGTGAATGGCAACGTGCAATTTGAACGATCGTGCGCTTTCTTTACGTTAAAATTCATAGATACATTCTCAACATTCCACTCATTATTCATTTTTAAATTCTATCCATTCCATGTGATTGACAAATCTAAGGCAGATTCGTTCGGGGTGAATGGCAACATTCAATTTGGATGGTCATTCGCTTCCTATACGTTCAAATTCATAGAGACATTCTCAACATTCGACTCATTATTCACTTTTAAATTCTATCCATTCCATGTGACTGACAAAACTATAGCAAATTCGTTCGTGGTGAATGGCAACATTCAATTTGGATGATCATTCACTTTCTTTCTGCTAAAATTCATAGAGACATTCTCAACATTCGGCTCATACGTCTATAGTGAAGCGCGTATGAGTCTGCGGTCTAGAGTGTACGACTTTTGCGGGTATTAGCCGGCATTGCCCGGTTGCTGCCTCAAATGAACATGTCACCAGAAAAGCCAAGTAGCCAAGTGCTCAAGTGCTGGAACACTTTGAGATCGGCCAGGATCGAGGGCATACCAAAAAGGCCACAAAAAGGGAGAGCGTGTCGTGTCCATGTCACAGCAGCAGCAGCAACTGTTGCTGTTGTGGTTGTTGCTGTTGCTGCAGTTGCTGTTGTCGCTGGTAGCGATTGCAATCTCTGGCTCGCTCGGACTGTTACAGTTGTTGTTGACTTAATTCTGCGCCAGTTGCTCATTTGGCCAAGTCGAAACCATAAAGCGTATGTGCCAATGCCAAAAGGAGTAGCAGCAGGAGTAGCAGCAGCAGCAGCAGCTCATCACAGCTGATCTGTGGTAGCTGATAAGTTGCAGCACTGTGAATGAAGTTGTCGCAGCCAACATACACAATTTAATTAAAGAGCCGACTACCGTGCAACCGTGCAACCGATGAACGATAACCGATAACACCACGACTATACGACTATATACTAAAATCTGCCTTTGAATTGGGCTCCAGCCTCCCTTGACCTTGAGCTCGCTAATGAAGTTCTCATCTCTCTCCCGGCTGAAGCGTTTTGCATAATTCATTTCCAATTTATATGCTATAAAACGAACCGATAATGGCCGCAATTAAGTTCGTGTCCCTTTGATAATTTTCCACATTTACGCGGCCATTAAAGTGATTCCCAGTGCATTTTTCTCGCACATTATCGTCAGCTCATTTCCATAGTCGATGACATGCAACCATGTCCATTCACATGCCCCTTCCCCTGCCCCCTCCCCTGCCATTCCCCCTGCCATTCCCATTCCCATTCCCATTCACAGTTCCAGTTGAAGTTGCAGCTCCGTTCGCATTGCACTCGCTTATCGCCTTATAGTCAGACGAGGAAAAATGATAGACGCTCTTGGAAAAACATCTTAGTTCTTGGCTCTTAGTTCTTAGTCTGCAGCCTTTAACCGAAGGGCGTAACCTTTGCAGGGTGCGCGGCATACAGTCAAAAAAATATATATATATTCTTATATATACTACTCTTGAGATATATATTTAGTACTCAAATAAATCTAGTTTATTTTAGAGTATTAGCAGATTGCAGACTCAAGATTTCAAATAAAATATTAATTAAAAAACAATATCTTCAGTATTTATTATCCGATTGGGCCACAATTCACAGCACAGATAAAGGATACCATAAGCTCTTTGGCTGCTGAAGCACAAGTTTGTATCTTTAAAATTGTGGATATGGTGGGTTTTCGCGGTTTGTGGGGGAGGGGGGACCTGCTTGCAGATTATTACTATTCAAAGAAATGAAGTTCCATTTTTGACTTAATATACTCGAAAATGATTTCTTCTCATTCGAATTCTGTTTACCAGTGTAGTACCCTCTGCCTCGGCCTGAGCACCGTCTTAGGCCGGCTGTGGTACCCTCTTGGTCTGAGGTGTTAATTAGCTTTATCTTAATGCAGGTTCCGGCACACGGTTCAAAACTGAATTATACATAATAATTTGTTAGCCACTCTCCAAAGTGGAACTTAATGTGGCCAAGTCGGCCATAAAAACCAAGATATGACACTCCACCCTGCCTCCGCATATATGTGTGTGTGTATGCCCCTCACACACGCCTCTATCTTCCTCTCTTTAGTTCTTTCTCGACTCGAGCTGGAGCTGCTTTATGGCCGTTAGACGCCACCCACAGGCCATGGCCGAGCCACGTTAGCAGCTCGTGTTAAACGGCCATTAATCACATTAGATATGCATTAATTTCAAGACAAAAATAAAAACTCTATTGCTAATGGCATTTGCATGGCCAAGAACCAACATGAAGTGGGCGAGAATTGCTCTCAATTAAAGCAGTATCGGAGAGGAAATGGCACTCCTACGATATGGAGTACTTCCTGGCATACACTGTGCCAAATTTCAGCTCATTATCATGGAGGGAAACAGAGTTCACATAGACGGTATTTCTGTAAAAGTACTTGAAAAATTCCTCAACTCTAGATTTCACTTTAAATTTAATTTATATGTGTGTGGACGCTCCACTGCTCCGCCTGTCTAAAGACTTTATGCTATTTATTAATTTACTTATTTGATTTGAATTTAATACCACAACCTTAGCTAGTAATACCCTGCCATATACACGCTAAGAACAACCCCAAGTATTTGCCTCAAAAGTCACCGTATTCTCACTGTCACTGTCACTGTATTTGTGTTTATCTATGTGCGACTCTGTGTATGTGTGTGTGTGTGTGTGCGAGCAAGAGGCGGAGCTAAGCGAATGAAAACAAAAAGCAGCTATGGGCATTGGCGGGGGTTGCAGTTAGCGGCAAACGAGGGTATATTTGCAGTGTGTGTGTGTGTGTGTGTGCCTGTGTGCAAAAGCCTTGCTCTCTTTAGCGCTGAGAGCGCGCTCTGCTGCTGCTCTGCTGCGGCTGCGGCTGCCGGCTGCGTCAGTCGCCATTATAGCGCTTTATTAAACAAACAAACAATGAAAAGAGCATTAAACAAACACTAAGGCCAATACAAAGGCAAAGACAGCTCACACACACACACACACATACGCACATGCACTCTGCCATTATGCTGCTCGCTCTCGCCGCCGCAGAGAGAGCGTGAGCGAAGCTGTTGGGCTGGCCACAGCTAGTGCTGGCTCGCTCGCACTCTGCCTGCCGGTGTTCGATGTTGGGGAGAGATGGAGACTGGTGGCAGCGCTGTCGCTATCGCTGCCGCTGCGGCTGCGTCTCTGAGTGTGACTGCGGCTGTGGCTGGCACTGCTTGCCAGACGAAATCAGTCAATGTCTTGGAGTTGATGGCGCGAGTACACGCGACACGAGTTGACTGCGACGAATCAACTCGAACTCGAACTCGTACTCGCATTCGCATTCGCATTCGCATTCGATATCGAAACCGAAATCGAACCGTTACGTGAGTGTGACGCCGTCGCTAGCAGAGTGAAGCCAACAACAACAATTGCATTGCATTTTATTACAACTTTTTTTTGTGTGTGAAATTGCAAGAAGAAGCAGAGTGTGCGAAACAGTTCCTAAACAAACGAAGTTCACATAGTATATTACTACTAGCATAGCATACTAAATATTAGATAAGTGAAACGAATTGGTATCGATATCGATATCGATTATCGATTACCCGACTATATCACACGTGGTGTGGCGCATCACATTGTCACAACGTCGTCGCAGGGGTCAATGATGCTGGTGCCGTCGGACATGATCGCGGCACAGTCCAAGATGGTCTACCAGATGAACAAATACTGTGCGGATCGGGTGCAGGTGCGGAAGGCGCAGATCCACAAACAGATCCAGGAGGTCTGCCGCATTGTGCAGGACGTGCTCAAGGAGGTGGAGGTGCAGGAGCCGCGCTTCATATCCTCCCTCAACGACTACAACGGCCGCTTCGAGGGCCTCGAAGTGATCTCACCCACGGAGTTCGAAATCATCATCTACCTCAATCAGATGGGCGTCCTCAACTTCGTCGACGATGGCACCCTCCCCGGCTGTGCAGTCCTCAAACTGAGCGACGGACGCAAGCGTTCCATGTCCCTCTGGGTGGAGTTCATCACAGCCTCCGGCTATCTGTCGGCGCGCAAGATACGCTCCAGATTTCAAACACTCGTGGCCCAGGCATGCGATAAGTGCGCCTATCGCGACATCGTCAAAATGATTGCCGACACCACCGAGGTGAAGCTGCGCATCCGCGAACGCATCATTGTCCAAATAACGCCCGCATTCAAATGCGCCGGACTCTGGCCACGCTCAGCCTCCCACTGGCCGCTGCCCGGCATACCGTGGCCACATCCCAATATTGTTGCAGAGGTTAAGACTGAGGGCTTCGACATGCTCTCCAAGGAGTGCATTGCGCTCCAGGGCAAGAACTCCGCCATGGAGGGCGATGCCTGGGTGCTCAGCTTTACGGATGCCGAGAATCGGCTCTTGCAAGGTGAGTTTCCATCACCTTACGCGGCATCAAGTGCCGTCGGCAAATCACGATACACGATAGTCTTGAGATTTGATACTCATACTATAAACCCAATCCGTAATAGTTTCGATTCTTCCCCCTATAGTATCCTTTAATACGGCTGCGTTAGTGTTTCTTTGTATTTTGCCGTTAGCATTGTTAGGAGCTACAGCACTATCGATATCTATTTGGACTATCGCAAGTTTTTCAGCAGCTTTTAATTAGTTTCTATTCTCTTGAAAGTCATCCCTGAATTCTCCTGTTCAATTTGAAGTGGAAGATTTACTAATCTTTAATACAATTTCTATGTTTTTTGTTCTATTAAATTCTTTAAATTTGAAGACCCTGTACTTTTCCTTGCCTAGTACGGAAACTTTAATCTTGAATATCTCCGGTGTTTGTTTTCCGATTGAGCCACAATTCACAGCACTGATGAAGATTACCATAAGATCACAATTTTGTGTCTTTGTGGCTGTGGTTGGTTTTCGCGGTTTATGTGGGAGGAGGAGGAGATTTCAAAGATCTAACACAAACTTGATATGCTTCACTATAGGGGCGTCTAACTGCCAAATATGATGTCTCTAGCTCTTACAGTTTACGAGACCTAGGTGTTCGTACGGACGGACAGACGGACATGGCTATATCGACTCAGCTCGTCGTCCTGATCAAGAATATATATATATACGTTATGGGGTCTGTCACGCCTCCTTCTGTCTGTTTCATTCATTTCTGAGTTCCACAAACTTAATAGACCCTTTTGTACTTTTTTAAAGTACAGGGTCTAAAAACATACTCTTACTCTCCTACAGACCCGACTTTTCTTGGATTAGGTTCTGATTGAGAGCAACCAGAGATAAGTATGGAACCATAAAGCACACAGGAGAGATTCAAGAGTGTGAATCAACATGATGCAATATGAAAGGTTTCCACAAGTGTAGTATACCCTAAAGGAACCTTAAGTTCAGTACCTTTCATAGCCGAGAACCTGCTGCTGACTTTGCAATTCTTTGTATCTAAGGTAGAAGCCAAAGTGGTCTAATCTGAAGCTATTTTTGGTCACACAATTTAAAGCAAAACCCCCAAAAAAGTACGCATCGAATGAGTAGGCGTAAAGGCTGTAAATTAATCTAGAAATTGGTATTACCTGGCACCAGGCAGCTGTCAACGGTGGTCGATAGACTCGTCGATTCGTAGATTCGTAGGGTGCAGTGACACACTTAACGGAAATTGATTTATTCCCACAGATCAGCGAGTGCAGAGAGTGCAGAGAGTCTCGATATAATTGCTTGTAAATTACGCATATGATCAGGCAAGCGAGATCTATCGATAGTGCTAGTTGGTCGTACCGAAAATAATTGATGACAGGCGATTCATAATCATTTAAGCAGCTGATCGCACAGTTTAGTTGGAGTTGCTTACGGTCCGAGAGTTTATCGGGCGTAGAGATAAGAAATGAGATATGGCCCGTATGTGGCTGGCCAAACGATCGTAAATCTGTTCCAGGGCGACGATTGCTGCACTGACTGAACAAACTTCAGACTCGCAGCCTAAACTATGTCTATGGATTGGTAATACCCACTCTCCCCCTCCCCACTCCCCACGCTCACAAATCCACGCTGATCTTTGGGCAGATAAACAGAGTCGCAGCAGTCGCTATATGGTAGCCTGTTAGTCGGTAGAAACGGGTTTCCGAGATATCAACAATGCCAATGCCTGAGCCATAAATAAATTTCTAAACGATTTTATAAATATTTTAAATCTCGGCGATTAGATAAAGTCAACAAATAAATAAAACAACGGTGCCCCAACAACAACAACAACAAAGCCCAAAACAATAACCCAAAAAACACAGCAACCGCAGCAGAACCACCAGAGGAGACAAACTGAATACAGAATATGCGTATATACGTATATATGTATGTGTAGTATAAAAAAAAAAACAGAAATAATATTCAACCCGAAGTCAAAGTCAAAACCCAATAACCAGAGACCCAAATTGAAACCGAAATCGAAATCAAATCCCAGAGCCCTCACGGTCCACCTATTATGGCTTGTTGTCATCCGCGTCTTGCTTCCCTCCTCCTCCTCCTCCTCCTCTTTCTCTTACTCTCTTACTCTCTCCTACTCCTTCTACAGCCTCTGTAGTCGAACGAGTTGACATTTAATTTAATGCCCTGGCGCATAATAATTTAACTGCGATCTGTTCCATCGATCGATCGATCGATCGATCGTTTGTCTGTGCATCCCAGTGTATCCATTACAGTGTCGTTGTCTTCAAATCAATAGCTGTACTATAGTACACTCCCTGCATACCAATAATTCTCCAGTATTACATTAGTACTACATACAAAGTTATAGTCTAATGCATTCAATATTTATGTGGGTTGTGGACATCGATAATGAACCGCAACTATAGTTGCAGTTGGAATTTTCAAAAACCCACTCTTACTGCATATTATAGACATATTATCTAGATTGTGTCCAAATTCTAGCCCTATAGCTCTATTTCTTTGGGCTAGGTGTGCTTAGTCAGTCGGTCAGTCGGTCAGTCAGGATAAATAGTATTATATACATTCAAATCGTTCGCTTGCAGTAGTTCTGTTTAGGTTTTCGAATTTGCAATGCATTAGAAGTTGAATGTATAATACCTAAATGTATAATACTATAATTGGATCAAGAATTATTTCAATCCTTGATATATCATATGAAAATACTTGATTTTTCAGTTACTTTATACTCCTAGTACAACTTTACTACTAGTACTTGTATTTCTTTAGTACAGTTTAACAGTTGCCTCCTATATTCGCAAGCACTTACACTCCGTAACAGCTGAGCACACTCGACTGGCGCATGTCCAAGTGTTTATCATCTAATTATGAGTTGTGTGACTCTCTTTACTGTTTATGGCCTATTGTAGCAACCAATATCAAGATAATCGGAGCAGGTACCAGATTAGCACAGTGACACTCCATGTCCATGATTTATATGCTCGCTGACGTTGGTGTGTGTGTGTGTGCGTGTGTGTGTGTGTGCGTGTGTGTGTACTTAGACTGATCAATCAAACCGGTTGCAGGCCTACTTGACGATTTGACTGCTCAATATTAGCACCTTTTACTCCCTGTAAACAATGTCTATTAGCCGCAAATTAAAGACAAAACAATTGATTAATCATTACACACATATCGCTTACCCCCTCCCCTCCCCCTGCCTCCCACTTATCACATTTCACAAGGTGTTACTCAACCGCAGACACTTGAGTGCCATTTAAATGAGTAATCGCGTCTAATTCGAATTAATCAATGTCTAAAATAATAATGGAGAGCTTTGAGATTTGTTTTTCAACCTACAAATAGTTGAAGGAGGTTTTGAAGCAGTATAAAGCAACGATAATACTATAGAAAATGGAGGTGATTATTTGGATTTCAATTTCTTTAGGCAGGAACTGCAGTCGTACTTAAATCAAGCTCGAGCTATGCTACACCTAAGAATGTTTTGTCCTTAAAAGATTGGTACTGAATACTTTAAAGTAGAATGATGATCTATAAGTAAATGAAAATACCGCTTATCAGTTTATCTTTAGCTCCATTTAAGGTTCAATTACACTTCTTTATACTTATTATAGATTAATTGCTTTGCACTTTTGTAAAGAGCAGGCAACTGTCGATGGTATCGATGGTCGATATTGAAGATCTTCTATGTTACGCCAGCTCTACTTCTGAAACTTTTAGAATACTCTTATAGATTAATAATGCACCTGTACGTAGAATTTCGTACTGCTCACTTTAAAACTGTGCCAGTTATTCACTTTCAACTGTTTGTAGTATGTCCCAGTATCTAGAACCCTCTATATGGTATAATGCATAACTAAAAGAACCTTTGCCTCTTGTCTCTTGCAGGTGCCAGTCGCCGTCGTTGCCTTAGCATACTGAAGACTCTACGCGATCGTCATCTGGATCTGCCAGGGAATCCGGTCACGTCGTACCATCTGAAGACGCTGCTGCTGTACGAGTGCGAGAAGCATCCGAGGGAGATGGAGTGGGAGGAGAACTGCATTGCGGATCGCATCAATGGAATATTTCTGCAGTTGATCTCGTGCCTGCAGTGTCGACGTTGTCCGCACTACTTCCTGCCCAATATGGATCTCTTCAAGGGCAAGTCGCCGGGTGCTCTGGAGAATGCCGCCAAGCAGGTCTGGCGCCTCACACGCATCATGCTGACCAATGTGCGCTGCCTCGAGGAGTTGTAGAATGCCCCTCCCCCTCCGCCTCCCCCCAAGAGCTGATGTATTTTTTTTACTAGTTTACATTTAAATTGATGTTTTCTTCATGCTGTGGGAAATGAGCTAGAAACAAAAGTCGCATAATGTGGCACAAAATACAAATACAAATAGCTTAGACAGAAAGAACGAACGAACAGAGCAGAGAGTAACGAGAGTAACAGAGAGTATGAGGTAATTCGGAAATTTTAACCCAAATACTATTTGATATTTCACTAGATTGTAATTTAGTTCTTAGGTGCTTTCGAAAAGTATACGCCGCTTCAAGAGTTTCCTATATCCTACTATAGTATACCCCATACCCTATACCCTAGCTATTGTACTTAACAGTTTTACGCACAAACAAACTACTTATACATACAAACATACGTACGTACGATAAACCATATAAACAGCGCCCCAGTTAAGTATAGAGATTATGTATACGTATATATATAGGAGTAACTATATATTTTTTTTTGTGTATTTAATAGTTTTGCAAGCATTTTTGCCGGGCGGCAAATAAAATTAGCTAAAGTATTTAGTTTAAGCTAAAGCATCGATTAATCGAGTTGAGAGTTCATCCTCATGATATACAATATATATAAATTATGTATAATTATTGTTTTAATTATTTATTTGTGTTTTTTGCCTTTCTTGTGAGTTTAGTCAATAAAAAACCCAAGTTTTTTTCTTCAATAAATCTCGAATTGAATTTTCATTGTACGAACATGAATATGCTCACACTCTGTTAAGCAGTCCATATTAACAGCGGCTTTACATACTCTACCACAGGGTTAAGATAGCTTAACAGAGTGCAGAGTGTTAAGGGTGTGAATAACAGTCTGCCCAATACATGACTCTTAGTTAACAGGACACAACGTATTCATAGTGTTAGGCTCGACGCTTTTACAGCTGCTTAACATGTTGCTTACATACTACTAACAGCAATTTTTACATTCAGCAGAGCTAAAGCTGCTTCAAATCTGACTGAATTTAACATGAAACAATGTTCTCATAATGTTAAGTACGTTGCTGCCAGCATAGGCTAAAAGTTAACTACTTAACATACGACTGTTAGTTAACACAGCACAACGTACTCATTATGTTAAGTACGTTGCTGCCAGCATAGGCCAATGATAAGCTGCTCATACTTAACATACGGCTGTGAGTTAACATAGCACAAGGTTTTCGCAATGTTAAGCACGTTGCTGCTAGCATAGGCACTCCACATGAGCAGTTACTTAACATATGACTGTGAGTTAACATAGCACAAGGTTTTCGTAATGTTAAGCACGTTGCTGCTAGCAAAGGCTAATGTTGAGCACTCCACATGAGCAGTTACTTAACATGCGACTGTTAGTTAACACAGCACTACGTACTCATTATGTTAAGTACGTTGCTGCCAGCATAGGCCAATGATAAGCTGCTCGTACTTAACATACGGCTGTGAGTTAACATAGCACAAGGTTTTCGTAATGTTAAGCACGTTGCTGCTAGCAAAGGCTAATGTTGAGCACTCCACTTGAGCAGTTACTTAACATACGACTGTTAGTTAGCACAGCACAAAGTATTCACTCAATGTTAAGTGCGTTTGGCACCTTAATACAGAAATTAATTGCACGCTTAACAGCCAAGAGAGTGGGCAAAACTGTCAACTGTCGATTAACAAGTTAACAAGTTAACATATTGCATATTCAGCCAGAGAGTTCTGAATAATAATCGGGCTTCAGAGCAGTCTGAATCCGGGTCGAAGCCACCTTTGATGTTGATCGGCAAACGTGTGCCAATTTGAGGCGAACAATAGGAATATGAGGTCGATACGATGATACGCGATACTCGATACGGTTTATTGGACACTCGATACTATGGACAGACGATTCGGAGAGCTATTCAATATGTCAGCGAGTGACAGGGGGGCCAGGCATAGGCGACACGTTGCGCATTTTAAATGGCGGAGACGACGGACATTAAACAAATCCCAGAGACAGCTAACAAAGCTAATAAAATTTACAACAAATTGTCGCAAAAATTATTGGCAATTCTTTAGTCGTCTGTCGGACGAGGCGGAACGCTTTGAGACTAACAGACTAAAGCCAAATGATTGACCATGCACAATGGATTGATTGACTGACCGACTGATACAGCATTTGGATCACGTTCGAGTTTCAGTTGCACGCAAACAGACATAACAGTCAAATTAAATTTTATGCCACTCATAAATAAAGTCATCAAGTCAGTCGCATACCCTGTAAATGTGCAATGCCATCCACACTCGTGCAGGGTATCCGTCAGTCGTCTCTGTTACACGCACCGTGTGTCATACGAGTATTTATTGCACTGGTTACTCTGCATTTATAGTACGTGTTTATATGCTATAGTACTTGGCATTATTTACCTGTTTCTCTCATATTGATATATGTCTGTGGTACGTTTTCATTTTAGCCTTATTTATATGCCATTTCTGACTGGAATTCCGATTAAGTACCGTTAGGGTTAACAGCTCAATACATATTAGACGAATGCGATATAATGATGTATCAAAGTCGACAGTTCAGACATTTAAATTTGTGAGATTACATTCCCTAATGGAGCTGATTTAAGATCTGTAATACAGAGTTTCCCTTTCTGTAATATTTATGGAATAAATGCCGAGGTCTAACAGAGATCTAAACTGTTGAAGCCAGGCAGGATAAACTCCTTTTTCGGCGTCACATAGAAAAGATGCGTCTACTTCTTAAGCTCTGAAATCTAAAGTATATGTCCAAAATGAGATCGGTTTGATGTTCTGCATAGCTGTTGAATATATCTACAAGTTTGCTCTATAATATTGTCCACTGAGATTAATATATGAAAAGTTCTTAATACCTTTAACTTGTAGTTGCTATAATATCCATTCTGAGCATTGTCTAAAAAAGAGACCTCCAGTTCTTAAGCTCTAAAATCTAAAGTATATGTCCAAAATGAGATCGGTTTGATGTTCTGCATAGCTGTTGAATATACCTAAAAGTTTGCTTTACCATATTGTCCACAGAGATTCATATATAAAAAGTTGTTAATACCTTTAACTTGTAGTTGCTATAATATCCATTCTAAGCGTTGCCTAAAAAAGGCACCTCCAGTTCTTAAGCTCTAAAATCTAAAATATTCATCCGAAAAGAGATCGGTTTGCTGTTCTGCATAGCTGATGAATATACCTAAAAGTTTGTCTCTCAAAACTATGCTCTGCCTCTTACATATAAAAAGTTCTTAATACCTGTAAGCCACAGTTGCGATGAGCCCCAATCTCAACATCATATCAATACCTCTAGTTTCTTAGCTCTACAATCTAAGGTATTTACCCAAAAGCATATAGATATGGCATAATGAACATATAGATGTGTTCAATTGGAATAATTTGGCCATTTCTCCAATTTGTTTCACAGGGCGTATGTGGGCGCTAGACTAGGCGTATGACCAATTAGGCCTCAGGTCGTTTTCCGCACGGAATACGGGTCATTAGCCGGTTAGTTGCGCTTTTAATGAGTTGTTGTTTATTGGATTCGATTTGCATTTTAATACGAACAGAAACAAGGCAAAAAACAGCAACGAAATCAGAAGATAAATAAATAAAACAAAGTATTTAATATTTGTTGCTGTTTGCGGTTGCTTTTCGAATTTGTTAAGGTTTCTTCTCTTTGTAAATTTTTAATTTGATGTCGTCGCTTTTAATATAAAAATAAAATCTGTTGCTTTTGGTATGGCGTATGGCGTATGGCTTTGCTTCCCACACAAATTAAAGAATAATTAATAAATGATAATTTACCCCCAACTCCCTCTGGGCTCCCCCGCCTCTCGGTTGGCGATTTATATGAGTTGTCACCTGTCCATTGGCAGCGTCTTGAGACAGTTGTCTGCTGGGGCCAATTTGTTAGAAGAGTCAACTCTTCTGATCTCTGCTGCCATCTGTTTTGGCAGCTTAATGAATTTCCTGCAATTTATATTCATTTAATGGCCGGCAGCAAATCTTTATGAGCATCTCATAATCGCGTTTTGAACACACAATTTGTTATCACCACTTTTGGTATTGCAATTAGCTGCAGCTTGGCATAACTGTGAGAGACTGTAGCCAAGTGTTTGGAGAGTGAATCTACGAATTTTCATAATTGCACACTTTATACTTGCAGAGATTTCCGGTTTCCAAATCGACAGTCTGCTCTCTGTTGCACTGACAACTAGATATAGATATAGGTATGGAACCATTAACACGGCTCAGACTGTTGTTGAGCTGAGCAGAGTTTTAAGTACAAGTAAATGCTGAAATTAAAATTCCCAAAGTGAAACACATGATTATGCAGAGCTACCAGTCGAGACAGAGAGCGACCTGTCAACCGGCATCAGCTGCCCAAAGAGCAGTCTCTTTCTATATGTTTTTTCTTTAAGCGAAATCAAAACAAATGTTTTATTTAAATGGTTAATTTGATCAGGAACCGGACTGCGAGTTGGGATCACGATTTGCAGCGCTTTTAATCCCTGGTTGCAGATGATGCCCCAAATGAACAGCTTACATGCTGATGATGCAACACAAATGAAGAACAAATGACGCGGGTCTCTGCCAAGTCGTGAGAATTCATCCGACGCTGCCCGACTGACTGACTGCCTTTCAGTTCTGGCCAGTTTAATTTGCGGGCTTCAATCAAACTGCAGTTGGCTGGAGAGCAGAGGAGGGGAACGGAAGGGAAGCCGCTGCGTCGGCGCTTGCCACTTAGCATAAACGGAGTGAGGCAACAGCGTTCGCAACTCCAACTACAACTCCAACTACAACATTCAACTACAACCAGTTGCAGCAGCAGCAGATCGCAGCGAAAAACGCGAGCCAAGTGAGGCACAACCTGTGTGGCCAGCGCATCAGGGTAACAAGCTGTAATTAGAGCCTCTTAGCCTGTCATCGCCATGCTGCTTGATTATAGGCTTTTGACAAAAAGCAAATATTAATTTAATACGCTCAAGCCACAAGCGCCGCAGGCAACAGCAACAGCAACAGCTGAAGCAACAACAGCTCTTATCACATCTTCCGCTACAGAGGAAATCAGACCAATGTCTAGGCTATAGAAATAAGCGAATATCAAAAATCTAAACTAAAGTGCATCAGCTTGCCCTAAAGCAGAAGCCAAGTGTCAAATATGGTTGCTCTATCTTTTATAGTTTGCGAGATCGAGGTGTTCAACCGGACAGACGGACAGACGGACTTGGCTATAGCGACTCAGCTCGTCGTCCTGCTCAGGATATGCTTGATACAGACTTTGTGGGGTCGCCTATTCTGCCTCCGTTTACCTCTTCTCAGCTGCACAAACTCAATAAACCCTTCTGTAACTTTTCAAGTAGAGTGTCCAATAGAGTGAACACATGTAGATTTCAAATCTCTTGAAGGCACTTTTCAAAGGACTATAAAATAAATGAAATACTGTAAGAGTATATAAATGTAGGCGGCTTTTTATTAAAACGTTCTTTATTTTCTTATTGCGACTTTTCTCTCTTACGGTTCTCACAAGAATGACGCGCTCCTCATTTCAGTGTGACCGTCTTCTATGTTTCCTAAAAATACTTAATACTATCATATGCTATCGAAAATACTTAATACTATCATATGTATATCACTATCCTTCTACAATACTGTATAAATTAATGACTAGCACTATCGAATATGGGGATTGTCTATGCCAAATCTACTATAGCTACGTTTAGTTCACTCTATCGAACAACTGTGTAGCAGAGTACTTAATCCAGTGATATCAATTAAGTCGTCCTGATCAGGATATCCTTGATACAGACTCTGTAGGGTCGCCTATTCTGCCTCCGTTTACCTCTTCTCAGTTGCACAAACTTAATAAACCCTTCTGTAACTTTTCAAATAGCAATTCCAATAGAGTGAACACATGTAGATTTCAAATCTCTTGAAGGCACTTTTCAAAGAGCTATAAAATAAATGAAATACTGTAAGAGTATATAAATTTAGGCGGCTTTTTATTAAAACGTTCTTTATTTTCTTATTGCGACTTTTCTCTCTTACGGTTCTCACAAGAATGACGCGCTCCTCATTTCAGTGTGACCGTCTTCTATGTGTCCTAAAAATACTTAATACTATCATATGCTATCGAAAATACTTAATACTATCATATGTATACCACTATCCTTCTACAATTCTGTATAAATTAATGACTAGCACTATCGAATATGGGGATTGTCTATGCCAAATCTACTATAGCTGCGTTTAGTTCACTCTATCGAACAACTGTGTAGCAGAGTGCTTAATCCAGTGATATCAATTAAGTCGTCCTGATCAGGATATCCTTGATACAGACTTTGTAGGGTCGCCTATTCTGCCCCGTTTACCTCTTGCATACACTTCTCAGTTGCACAAACTTAATAAATAGAATGTCCAAAAGAGTGAACACATGTAGATTTCAAATCTCTTTAAGGCACTTTTCAAATAGATATATGAAATACTATATTAACCAATCCATGATGAGCACTGTCGAATATGGAGATTGTCTATTCCAAATCTACTATAGCTATGTTTTATTTTTGCAGTTAGTTCACTCTATCGAACAACTGTGTAGCAGAGTACTTAATCCAGTGATATCAATTAAGTGGAAATCATATCACAAATCTGAGCTCAATTGCAAAGCCTAAACCAAAAGCCGACGTACAATTGTTGTTGCTGTTGTTGTTGTCGTTTCTCTTTGTGACAATCGTACGCCCATTTTTGGTTAAAAACAATGGGTTCAAACGGCTGCGCTTCAGCGTAAAACAAAAAGCAGCCAACGAGCCCTAAATCAATCACAAGCAGCGACATGTCAACAGCCTCGGTACCAGTCACAGCACCAGCTATAGTCCCAGGCCCAGACCCAAACCCAAACCCAAACCCAACCCCAAGCGGAACCCCTTGCGCTCCTACAACCGCTCCAATCAACAAGCGAAATGTCAACGTGATCATCGCAGCTTGAAAAGGGCCGCCAGCCTGGTCAGCTCAGAGTATATATTGGCCATATAAAGGGGATTGGGCAGGGGTAGGGGATGGGGTAGGGTACATGGCATGTATATGGGCACGGCTGTGCCACTGATACCGGACTACTAGCATGTGGAACGTGGCCAAAGGGTCTCTGCTCTCTGTGCGCGTGATATCTGAACTACGAAATTGAGATCGATATTCGAGTACGTGCCTGAACTGAGAATGAGAGCACTGCGAGAGAGAGAGAGAGCAGAGAGAGGGAGAGAGTGAGAGAGAACAGCAAGAGAAACGCTGTAACGATAAATTATGATATTATTGGGAAATTAACAATAAGCAGAATGACAGACCCTGGGTAAGTGAGTCGATGGCGTGATTAGCGTGCACTTGTCGTTGTCGTAAAAGCGTAATGTCGCTGACCAAACGGTTAGACGGTTTGCCGGACAGTACACTGACAGAAAAGATGAGTTACTGTTTAAGAGTAAACTATTTTCATGAAACAAGAATCTGTATACGTCTTGGAAGAACCCTATGACAAACTGAAGACTTTGACTACAGAATAATGTCCTTTAGAAGTGGCGAAGTATTCCTCAGGAACCAGAGGTAATTTGTAATGAAGTAATTGACTCTAGAGAGGCAACGTTTGCTCTGAGAGCACAGGCGTGCCTGCCCATCGTTTCTTAGCTCTATGAATGTGAGAGAAAGCGAAGATAACTGACTCTAGAGAACGAGCAACGTTTGCTCTGAGAGCACAGGCATGCCTGCCCATCGTTACTTAGCTCTATGAGAGTTTTACATAACGGAAAGAGCAACGTTTGCTCTGAGAGCACAGGCGTGCCTGCTCATCGTTTCTTAGCTCTTTGAATGTGAAGAAAGCGAAGATAATTGACTCTAGAGAACGAGCAACGTTTGCTCTGAGAGCACAGGAGTGCCTCCCATCGTTCCTTAGCTCTATGAATGTGAGGGAAACGAAGATAATTGACTCTAGAGAACGAGCAACGTTTGCTCTGAGAGCACAGGCGTGCCTACCCATCGTTCCTTAGCTCTATGAATGTGAAGAAAGCGAAGATAACTGACTCTAGAGAACGAGCAACGTTTGCTCTGAGAGCACAGGCGTGCATGCTCATCGTTTCTTAGCTCTATGAATGTGAGGGAAACGAAGATAATTGACTCTAGAGAGGCAACGTTTGCTCTGAGAGCACAGGCGTGTCTGCTCATCGTTACTTAGCTCTATGAATGTGAGGGAAACGAAGGTAATTGACTCTAGAGAGGCAACGTTTGCTCTGAGAGCACAGGCGTGCCTGCCCATCGTTTCTTAGCTCAATGAATGTGAGGGAAACGAAGATAACTGACTCTAGCGAACGAGCAACGTTTGCTCTGAGAGCACAGGCGTGCCTGCCCATCGTCACTTAGCTCTTTGAATATCTGCGAAACGAAGATACTTTTTCAAACCGAAATATACATTTCTACATCTTTTGCAGTACTTCTGCTATTATTTCAAGATTCTTATTGGCAACTGCTCGAAAATCCTTATTCAATTTTCATTCAACTTCAATGCTTTTTATCAGTGTACTTCTCGTAGTCGTAATTAGTATGCCAAGCAGAGCATCGCGAAACACATGTACGTTCAGTTCATAGTAAGATCCCTCCTCCAGTTCAGGTTCAGGTTCAGGTTTCGGCTTCACTCACTCCGAATCCCCGAGCGCAGTGCGGCGCATGCGTAATGAGCAGAGCAAAAACAATGCTGATCCACAAAGGATGTGAGCAGGAGGAGTGGGTATTGGGAGATGGGGGAAAGGGGAATGGGGAATGGGGAATGGGAACTGTGGCTTCGTGTCGCTGATTTGTTCGCTGTCATAATTCAATAAAGTAGTCAAATGTCAGCTGTACTTAAGCAAAAAGCGCACGGCTTACGGATGTTAGTGGTGCCATTGTGATGCGAGTGAGTGAGCTGCACCACCAAGGAACCAGCACCACAGTGGCCAGGCCAGAACGGGTTTCCAGGGGGGAGGGGGGGATTCTTAAGATATAAATGCAAATCCGCTTAGCGCTTGCAGTTGACAGTTTCCGCTCCAAGAGGGATGCCAAAACGATCATCATACAGTGGCACAAACTCAATAGACCCCTTGCGAGTTGATGAGGTGTAGGAACAGCTTCACTCAAACACATTTCTATACACTGCTATCGACAGCTAGCAAGTTTAGCTGAGACTTGAGATTCGCAAATTATTCTCTATGGCTTCAGATACTTATCAGAGTTGGACTGTGGCGATTCGGCATGAATAATACGCATGTGAAATGCTGTTAGTATTGTTCTTTTCCATAGAAACAGTTCGGGACCAGGTTGAGGCAACGGCTCTCAGCTGGACAGGCTGGAGATGTATCTAGAAGATAAACGACTGCGTTGATGGTCAAATGGTCTACGGAGCGACGAATGAGAAGAACAAGACCGAGAAGCAAATGACAAAAGAGACGAAGGAGCAGAGCTGGAGGAGCAGGCGAAAAGACAAACGTTGCGGCGACAACGCAGCAAGTGACAAACGTTTAGATGGATGGATCGTTCTTCATACTGGGGAACCGAAGCGGGACCGGGACTGCGACCGGACCGCACTCTCCGACCGGTAACATGTAGAGAGTCAGCCGGGTTAGGGGCTGTGGCAGGGGCAGGGCAGGGGCAGCGAGCAAATAAACCAACCGAAAAACGCGACGATTGCACATAAATTATATTCAAATTTCTTCAAGATCTAAAAGATATATAAATACGGGAAAAACACACACACACACATGTTCAGATACAAATTTATAGTACATGCTCGTTTCCACTTTTTTCTTCTTTAACATTTGGTACTCTTTGTGTCTGTCTGTCCGTCCGTCTGTCCGTCTGTGTCTCCCTTTGTTTCAAATTTATGCAGATATGCGCCTATCTGAAAACATCTCTCCATAGTCCGCAGTCGAAGTGAAAATCCCGCGCTAAAAACCCGACCAAATGCCGCCCCAAAAGCACAGAGAGAATAGGAGAACAACCATCACTTCCACCTGGCTGCGATCCTTCATTGATTCATACGATTCCATACGGAGATCTCTCGGTTTCCCCCAACACAACTCGATACTGAGTATCAGCTGACATCGTTGATAATACTTATGCCTTGATAGAGCTCATCGCTTTGACTAACAAATTCAACTCTAATAGTTAACCATTTAGTTCCATGATAATCATTGGAGTATTCTGTTTCCCCTCAGAGATTAAGTTCAGTTTGATATGCGGGAAATTTATAGCTAAATGCCCAACAGATTACAGTTGTTATTTAGTATATTAATCTTGTCTATAAGTCAATGATTTGATAGCGTATATCGATCAACTCATTAACTACATCAATGATTTCATTGTTTCATTTATCATTGAAGAATTTATTCTTGAATTTATTGAAAAATGTTTCAAGACGTTCTATTGTAGAGAAGAAGATTTCAACGTAGTAATCAATAATAAAATGAAGCGAAACAATGCATTGCTGATTTCATTAGTAATGAAATTAAAGCAATTTAATTGCATATTTCATTCATTTATCAGCGAATTCACATCATTCCAATTATCAGTTTCATTATTTAGTTATCTTGTCTATAAGTCAATGGTTGTATTGCCTATATCGATCAACTCATTAACTACATCAATGATTTCATTGTTTCATTTATCATTGAAGAATTTATTCTTGATTTTATTGAAAAATGTTTCAAGACGTTCTATTGTAGAGAAGAAGATTTCAACGTAGTAATCAATAATAAAATGAAGCGAAACAATGCATTGCTGATTTCATTAGTAATGAAATTAAAGCAATTTAATTACATATTTCATTCATTTATCAGCGAATTCACATCATTCCAATTATCAGTTTCATTATTTAGTTATCTTGTCTATAAGTCAATGATTGTATTGCCCATATCGATCAATTCATTTACTACATCAATGATTTCATTGTTTCATTTATCATTAGAGAATTTATTCTTGAATTTATTGAAAAATGTTTCAAGACGTTCTATTGTAGAGAAGAAGATTTCAACGTGGTAATCAATAATAAAATGAAGCGAAACAATGAATTGCTGATTTCATTAGTAATGAAATTAAAGCAATTTAATTGCATATTTCATTCATTTATCAAGAAGAAGATTTCAACGTAGTAATCAATAATAAAATGTAGCGAAACAATGCATTGCTGATTTCATTAGTAATGAAATTAAAGCAATTTAATTGCATATTTCATTCATTTATCAGTGAATTCCCATTATGAATTTCAAGATTTAGTTTATGCATTCATTTCATCAATATTATCTTTTATTACTGATGATTTAGCAATGAGTTTCATCGTATAGTTTCCTATTGTGAATCAATGCATTTATCAATAAATGAATCAACTTCAATTCAACTCGTTGGATGTCTCTAATTATAACTATAACTAACTCGTTTCAAATCGATTCACATAATATGGGTTTATTTGAATGATAGATCTATAGATCTATACTATATCACTTTAATGACATCGCATAAGTTTTAGCTGTTCTTTTATCTGCGTACACTTTCATCTGCCTTTGTTGTCTAGTTATGTTTCATTTCATTTGGTGTTTTATGCGCGATGCCGTTTATGTTTGCATCGTTTTGAATTAGTGGATTTGAAAGATACAAAGGCTAATTTGACGAGTGCTTTGATCTGCTCCTACACAGATGTCAGCTGTTCCCAGCGCTGACAATGCGGAACACTTGTCTTTAATCTCGAACGCATCTTTAACTCTGGCCACAATCACAACTTGTAGTTTGCTTCTAAAGTATGTCTAGAGATTATTTATGATAATGATATTATACTACCTTTTGCATATATGATATGCCAGTGTCTCTCTCTCTGTGTGTGTGTGTGTGTGTGGGGCTGGGGGAGTGAAGGAAACGCTGTCAAAAATTGCCAACTGGCACATTAATCCAGGCGACATATTTATGAATGTATCTGTAGCTGTATCTGTATCTTTTCACTGTCCGTGTGTGTGTGAGAGATATAAAGATATCGTTTGCGCTCATGTTGCTGTTGTCTCTGCAGCACAGTGCTGCCAGTTTAGCGTATTTAAAGCTAGATTTAGCATATTTAAAAGGGGAAATGCTTATCACATTCCTAACACAAGATTTTTATAATGTGAGCGTTTATTGTACCTTAATCGGTTACTTTTACGAGCTTTGAGTCAAGGAGTAACTAGCGTTATCTGGTAATAGTAATAGTAAAACCTCCCTTAGCGGACAGCTCTATAGTCCCCAAGCCGTCTTTTAACGAATTCTTTTTCTACTAAGTTTGAAAACTTTTTCACTCCTCTTTTGCGAACACTCCCTTCAGCGAACAAAAGTTATCCGACGCTGGGTGTCCGCTGAAGAGAGTTTTTACTGTATCGAGCTACAATTATAGAGTTGTGGGTTCTATTTACTTTCGGAAATGGCTTATTCATTCTTTGTTTTCAGCTATTTTTAGCGTTTTTAGTGTTTTTTATAGCTATTTGAACTAATTTCTTAGATATATTTAGCTGCATTATAGCTATTTTAGCTAGTATCCGTCGGTGGGTGTCCGCTGAAGAGAGTTTTTACTCTTTTTTAGTTAATAAATGTAAAACAAATATAAAATTGTTAGTTTCAATTAATTTCCGACTCAAATGTATGAAATACTTCGCCCACTTTTCTATGAAACTCTTTAATTCTAGCTTATTTGGCTGCGGGAAACGTGGCAACACTGGCGCACGAGGGTTGCTCACTGCTCGTTGCTAAATGAGTGCACATTTCAGATAAATTATTGCACACAGTTCGTGTACGACGGCGTCTGGCACAAAATGTATTTAACAAATTAAATTTACACACACACACAGCTGTAGTGTGCCATGTGTGAGTGTGTGTGTGTGTGTGTGTGAGCAGCAGCACATCAAAGAGCGCACCGCGGCATAACAGCGCCTGTCCGACGGCTCAAACAGCCCCACAGTCAGTGCTCTGAGTGTGTGTGCGAGTGTGTGTGTGTGTGTCGACTGGGCGGTGCCTAAACTCAGCCAATGCCAGCGCGCGCTCACATAGATACACACAAGCACACGCACACGCACACACAGCAGATACACAGCAAAAGATACACACACACTCACACTCCAGATACACAGTCGCAGATACTTGGTGTGATTTTACTTTTCAACTGCAGCAGAGCATGCTGCGCTGTTGTTCTGTTGTATTTGCTTTGTATCTTAAAGATACTTACGGCGAGAGTACACTGTTCAAAAGCTTAGCTAAAATATGATATTTATAAACATGAACGTGGGAAGTAAACTCTGACTTTTTCATTGCAAATATATTCATATATTTTATATTTATTTATCTTTTTTTATCTTGCATCTTTTTTTATAATTTTTATAAATTTTTGGAAATTGTTTTTTATTTTATTTAAATGTTTTTCCATGCAACACATATTTTATTTTAAGTAGCTATTCTGTCATCATAAGGTAATTTATTTATTTTTTGTTTAACTTGTATCTTTTATTTATAATTTTTATATATTTTTTATTTTTTTTTTAATATTTTATATTTTTTTTAAATTTTTTCATTTCCACGACACATACTTTACTTTTAGCCTCTATTCTGTTATCATAAGGTAATTTATTTATTTTTTTGTTTATCTTGTATCTTTTTTTTTATTATTTTTATATATTTTTTTTAATTTTTTTTATTTTTTTTTTTTTAAATGTTTTTCTACAACACATACTATACTTTTAGCCTCTATTCTGTCATTATGTCAGGTAATTCCATTGTATTTTCGGCTTAAACTCTGAGAATCTAAAACTGATTGAGCAGATAGTAGCTAAGTCTCTCTCTCCCAGTTTCCACTATATCAAATTTTGATTTCATAATCGCAAATACTGACTTCCATATCTTGTTTTCATTATTTTCTCGGTTCTTTTCAAGTTTACTCAAATCAATTAAAATTTGACATTGTTTTTCTCAGTGTATCTTATCGATTTATATTTGGCACGAGACTGTGACTCTGACTGTGACTGTGCACTGTGACTGTGACTGCTGTCACGTGACACAGGCCGAAAGCATTTGCAGTAGTTGAGTGTAGCTAAAGTTGTATCTGTATCTGTATCTGTATCTTTAGCTCTGCTTGTATCTTTATATAGTATTTATTTATCTTTATTTGCAGCTGCAGTCGTAGCTCTCGTTGGCTGCATTTGCATCTGTATGGCTGCTGCATTAGTGGGTGTTCATTCATGACATGGCGTACACACTCACACACACGCAGACACACACACTCACACACACTCACACACACACAGATTGCACTTGGTTTTTGCACGCTCTCAGTCACTCTCTGTGTAGCTGCTGCTCTCACTTCCACTTCCACTTCCACTCAGTCTCTCGCTTTGTTGTGAGCGCTTTATCTGCCAAAGCTGTAAATATCCGCGAGATTTACAACGCTAACGACGACGCCGGACAGACGGACGGAGGGACGGACGGACGGACGAGCGGACAGCAGCATCGACAAGCAGAGCGTGTGGCGTATCTCTGCCGCTCACATGTATCGGCATCGGTATAGCCATAGGTATAGGTATCGGTATCGGGCATCGGGCAACGGGCAACGGACTCATCGACTCATGGGCAAACATTTTGGCAGGCATTCGACAAGCACGACAAGAAGACAACACGACTCCAGCTCGACTCGACTCGACTCGCATATCGCATAACGCATAACGCGCGGCTAATCTCAAACGAAGCGAAAGATACAGTATCTTTGAGTAAATTGTGCTCCAGTTTGTGCCCCATTGTTGTCAACGTAACTCACAATTGAATTGTTCCTTTGTGCTGTTGCTGCTGCTCTTGCTGCTCCCCCTTCCCCTCATCCCTCATCCCTGCCACAACAACAACAACAATAACTACTCCATAATTGGCAGACTGACTCCATGTGATGGTCGTCGGCATTTAGCGATCAGCGACCAGATCAAAGCACGGCAATCCCAATCCCAATCCCAATCAGTGTCCCAGTCCCATCCCAACTCAACGATCCCGAGATGCTGGTGCCGCCGGACATGCTGGCCGCCCAGACGCGCATCATCTACCAAATGAATCGATTCTGCGCCGAGCGGGTGCAGGCGCGCATGTTCAAAACAGCGACGGCCATACGCGAGATCTGCAAGATCGTACAGGACATACTCAAGGAGGTGGAGCTGCAGGAGCCGCGCTTCATCTCCAGCCTGGTCGAGTGCAATGGCAGGTGAGTCTGAACTCCAGTCAAAGGGGCATATACTATGTAGTTGGGGTAACAATGTAGAGTACTCTCTTTCGATAGTGTCAATCAGTCAGTCAGCTGATAGTTTGAATATACAGTGCGTTTCATAATCATAAGACACTTATACATATATACATATATTATATCTGGTGATTAAAGCTTAATCATCATCAACCATTTGATGAAACATTTTTTTGAATTATTTTTTATATATTGTATATCGTCCTTGACTTTTGAGAACCTCAACCAATCGGTTTTGCATGAATCCTATTAATCTTCTTTTAACTAATTCTAAAGTGTCTTATGATTATGAAACGCACTGTATAGTATAGCACATAAACACGGATATAGCCGAAGGCCACGTAGCTAAGTTTCTCAACTACTCTAATCTTAATTGTAAATAGATAAATATGTAAGAACTCGGACAGCTACAGTCGGATGCCAACCAACCAACAGTAGAAGACCCTCTACTTTCCCTTATAGCAGCTAATGCTAACAACACACACACACACATGTATATTCATTAAGTGCATGCTCGGTGCTTCGCCTTGCCTAGAACGTAAACTTTAATCTCGAATATCTCCGGTGTTTATTATCCGATTGAGCCACAATTCACAGCACTGATGAAGGTTACCATAATATCTTTGTTTGTGTCTTCATACTTGTGGCTGTGGTGGTTTATGGAGGGGAGTTATCAAAACTCTAACATAAACTTTATCTGCTTGTTCTATAGAGGCATCTAACTGCCAAATATGATGTCTCTAGCTCTTACAGTTTACGAGATCTAGGTGTTCATCCAGACGGACAGACAGACGGACATGGCTATATCGACTCAGCTCGCCGTCCTGATCAAGAATGTGTATACTTTGTGGGGTTTGCCACGCCTGCTTCTGCCTGGTACACACATTTCTGAGTTGCACAAACCTAATAGACCCTTTTGTACTTTTTAAAAGTACAGGCTCTAAAAACTGTAGCCAATGATTCGCGTCGAACTGTTTCAACTGTTGTCTTGACGCAATGACATTGCATGTTTCATGCCGGCCCGTTCTGCCTGTCATCTCTGGCCACACAGTGCACAGTGCACAGTGGTGCGATGATGTTGACAGGCATCAGCCGCCGGAGTTACGCAGATGCGATCGATAGGCCCTTGAGCTCGGTTTAATGCTATCGATAATGTCATTATTATGACTTATAGTTTCATTAGCGATTCGATTCATCTATATTCACATATTCCTCCATCTATGTTCACCTACTCCTCCCGCAGATTCGAGGGCGTGGAGGTGGTCTCTCCGAACGAGTTCGAGATCGTGCTCTACCTCAACCAGATGGGCGTCTTTAACTTCGTGGACGATGGCAGTCTGCCAGGCTGTGCGGTGCTCAAGCTAAGCGACGGACGCAAGCGTTCCATGTCCCTCTGGGTGGAGTTCATCACGGCGTCGGGCTATCTGTCGTCGCGTAAGATCAGGGCCAGATTCCAGACACTGGTGGCACAGGCATGTGACAAGAGCATCTATCGGGACATGGTGAAGATGATCGGGGACACGACAGAGGTGAAGCTGCGGATCAGGGAGCGGTTCGTGGTGCAGATCACGCCGGCATTCAAGTGCTCCGGCATCTGGCCGAGATCGGCGGCTCACTGGCCCATGCCACACATACCCTGGCCGCATCCGAATATTGTGGCCGAGGTGAAGACGGAGGGATTCGATCTGTTGTCCAAGGAGAGCATCATACTGCAGAACAAGAACAACAATGCGGCCAGCATGGAGGGCGACGCCTGGGTGTTGAGTTTCTTTGAGGCCGAGAACCGACTGCTCCAAGGTAAGTGAAGAGGGAAGGGGAAGAGGATGTATCCACTGATGTATGTATGTATGATGTAACTTCAAAGGTGGCTGCCGGCGTCGCTGCCTGAGCATACTGAAGACACTGCGGGATCGTCACCTGGAGCTGCCAGGGAACCCGATCAGCGCGTATCATCTGAAGAATCTCCTGCTCTACGAGTGCGAGAAGCATCCGCGTGACTTCGAGTGGGACGAGAGCTGCATTGCGGATCGGCTCAATGGCATATTCCTGCAGCTAATCTCCTGCCTCCAGTACCGCCGCTGTCCCCACTACTTCCTGCCCAGCCTCGACCTGTTCAAGGGCAAGTCCCCCACTGCCCTGGAGCAGGCCGCCAAGCAGGTCTGGCGTCTCACGCGCGAGATGCTGACCAATGCCAATGCCTTTGAGAAGTTGTAAATGGGTGTGTGTGTGTGTGTGTGTGCGTGTGTGAGTGTGTGACTGACTCAAGGTGCTAAATTTTCATTGTCACAGCGCGACGTTTGCGCTGATCTGATAAGCGAGAGCACACACTCAGTAGCTGCCATTTTGTGTGTGCCATGCCCAAGTGTGTGTGTGCGTGTGTGTGTGCGTGTGTGTGTGTGTGTCGCTTAGCAACGACAATAGCTGTGTGTGTGCGAAAGCCGAAGTGTTAATGCTGAGATGCCAGATAAGCCCACTTCCCGAATCTAAAAGAAAACAAGGCATAAATACTGCTCTGCCTTGGAGTACAGCTAACCGAATGGCGCATACCCTAACAACAGGGTGTTCGAGTGGCTAGTTTTCCTTCTTTCATCTGCAGTGAAAACTCTCTTAGCCAACACCCCACCAATCGGGACACCATTGTTTAAAGAATACTTTTCCTACGACGTTCGCTCACCTCTCTTTTGGGCACACCTCCCTTCAGCGGACGCATGTACCTCGCTGCTAAGTTTCCCCTGTAGAGAGTTTTCGCTGTATACAGAGTTCTCATAACTCTTTAAGACAGAGAGTAATCATACTTCATGCATACTTCGTGCTTACTTCATGCATACTTTTCCTACGACGTGCGCTTACTTCTCTTCAGCGGACGCAGGTAGGTCGCTGCTACGTTTCCCCTGTAGAGAGTTTTCACTGTATACAGAATTTTTATGATTCTACAACAGAGAGAACAACCATACTTCACGCATACTTCACGCATACTTCATGCATACTTCATGCATACTTCATGCATACTTCCTGCATACTTCATGCTTACTTCCTGCATACTTCACGCATTCTTCACGCATACTTCATGCATACTTCATACATACTTCAAAGATTGTTTTAGAAGCGCTCTAAGTTCTGCTTCGACTCTCTTGTTAATCTCCCATTCCAGTTATGTCTTTCTGCCTTGATTTCGTCAATATAATGATTAGAATATATGAAATTAAACGGATAATCCAAGCCGTTAGACAGCTGAGCCTCATTTGCGATTTACTCTCAAATTAGTCCTTTTTTCACTCATCTATATACACTTGATATATCGGCAATACACTCCAGATCACATATCGTACTGCCAGCTACCATCTCTATGACTATGGCATACCCTGTAGAGAGTGTAGACGATTCGTTGTGGCTGGGTCTAGTCGAGTCTTAATGCTGGCATTACCTTTGCCATACGCCTGACTGCTTATCCAGCGAATATTGTTTTTAATAACTCTCCGCTTTCGACAACAATGGGAGGACAGCAACAAAGACAAGCGAAACAAAAAAAACAAAACAAAAGCGGAGAACGGCATAAAAAAAACCTAAAAAAAAGAGCATTTGGCGGCCTTCCTTTTGCATGTCTAAGTGAGCGACATAGAGAGAGTGTGTGAGTGAGTGTGTGTGTGTGTGTGTGTGTGATAGATAACGAGATAATTGTGCAGCATACTTTGAGTATTTTACCCATAGTACTTTACAGTATCATTAATGCAGTAGAACTTACCCTCCATACTTGTATTCACAACTGATAACCTTTCCTTCTTTCACTCACTTCTCACTTTCATCGTTTTTCTCTTATTACTACTATTTGCATCGGCTTATCTCAGCTCTATATTAAGTTGTCACACTGTACATTTCAACTCTCTTTAACCGTATTGTCTAAATTTAAGCCTTAGATTGTTTAAGTGACAGTTGAATGCAATAATAAATTTGAAATTAGCCCAAGGCAAAGCAATTACAATTCTCATTTCCCACTAATACTAGAGCAGTTCTTTTGCTAAAAGCGGGTAAAGTTTAAGGCATAGTCCACTACTATAACCTTTAGCTATTCAGAGTGCCAAACCAATCTCATTTCGGATGAATACTTAAGCTTTAAGAGCAAAATATCTAGAGGTACCTGTAAGTCGATATAATGCCGAGTATGGATTTTTTCGCAACTGCAGCTGTAGGGTATGCCCAACTTTTTATATATCAAACGCAGAGCATAAATTTGTATGACATTTTAGATATATTTATTAACTATGCAGCACATTAAACCGATCTCATTTCGAATAAAGACTTTAGATTTTAGAGCAAAAAGTCTACAGGTATATTTTGATACTATGCTGAGTGTGCGTTTTATCACAACTAAAATTATAGGGTATTCCCAACTTTTTATATATCAAACGCAGAGCATAAATTTGTATGACAAATTTTTAGATATATTTATTAACTATGCAGAACATCAAACCGATCTTATTTTGGACAAATATTTTAGATTTTAGAGCTAAAAAGCTGGAGGCATCTTTTTTCTGAGATGCCAAGATGGAAGTGTTCCCATATAAGACTAAAAATTGTAGAAATAACCGAAATTACGACTATGATATATAGTAGGGGAGGTGTGTAGCAATACTTGTGATATTATTTCAATAAATTAAATTAAATTAAATTAAGTTCAACCTAAAGGAAAGAGCTGAGAATCCCAGGGATCCGCAGTCTGCAATGGACGTCATTAAGGAGTTGGAATGGTGAGTTAATGTTATGAGTATTGGCAGCGATGTTGCCCCGCCGAAATTCAATTTATGTATAGTCCTAAGAAGCAGAAGAAGAAGAAGACAATGATGAAGAAGAAGCAGAGACAGAGAGTGCTGACTGAAAGAAGAAGCAGCGAAAAAGCCAAGCAGCTGCAGCGACAACTGAGCATCAATTTTATTACCCTTATTTATGGTTATGTTTATTCTGCTTTACGCTGTTTCTCCTCCGCTGCTGCTGCTGCTTCTTCTTCCTCCTCATCCTCTTCTTCTTCTTCTTTTACTTCTACACAGACAAACGCCAAGTTTCAGCGAATGTAATCGATATTTTCGCTTTATTTATATTTATATTTATTTTCTTTAGTTTGGTTTTTTCTTCTTCTTTTCGCTGACAAAAGGTGTAGCACAAAGGGGTGGGGGGAAGAGGGGGAAGGGGGGGTGTAATGAGTGGGAGTGCAGTGCGTAGCAAGCAAACATAATGCGATAGCCAAAATAACAAATTATGCTGTGGCACGCAGGATCGTATTACATGCAGTCAGAGCAGAAGAAGTACTACCTACCCCTTCCCCTTCCCCTTCCCCTTCCCACAAGACTCACGCATTATACATTATGAACGCCGCCCCCCGACTCATCCCTCTCTTCGGTACGCCCCAGTCATTCGGTAGTTGGTGGGCGTGGCCGCATGGGAAAGGCAGCATCAGGTGACTGCGGTTGCGGCAAAGTGCGCAACGTGCAACCAGTAACTGCGGCACGTGTCCATCCGTCCATCCGTCTAACCATGTGAAATGCCGCAGGCTGCGCTACCCTATGCGCTGATAAGGCACGTTTAACAGCTGAAGCTGAAGCTGAAGTGCTCTGGGATGCTGGCTAGATGTTGGCAAGGGGTGGGGGAAGGGGTGGAGGAAGGGGAAGGGCAAGGGGTCCAAGGTTTCAGCAGCTTCGTTCTTTTGACAAATTACATATGAAACACGGCAGCAGAAACTAAACTACTCAGCGCTGCAACTACACAAGCCTTGTATACCCTGCACGTGTTTTAAATTAGGGCATATTCAATTATTTAAATAAGACATTGATAGTTTCATTGCTAATGTTATCGATGATTTCATGACGGACAATATTGAACTATGAACTATGAACTATTGAACTATGTTATGGCATGTATTGCAATATATCTATATCGATGAAATTAACAATGAAATCAACAATGAATGCACTTACACTGCACTTACCAGAGTACTATCATAACATACTACTGTTAACCATACATGAGAACCCCGCGTCTATCATATTAAGAGTCTTCATGTAATGATCAATGAAATCAACAATGCATACTCCAATGAATACATTTACCCCGCACTTACCAGACTACTAACATAACATACTACTGTTACTGTTAACCATACATGAAAACCTTTTGTATATCATATGAAGGGTCTCCTTGTAATACAAAGTCGATGAAATCAACAATGCATACTCCAATGAATACCGTTACACAGCACTTAAGGCACTGTAACATAACACTACTGTGTTACTTCATAATACTATCTGTTAAACATACATGAGAACCCCGCGTCTATCATATTAAGGGTCTTTATGTAATGATCAATAAAATCAACAATGCATACTCCAATGAATACATTTACACCGCACTTAAGGCACTGTAACATAACACTACTGTGTTACTTACCACTCGTCTATCATATTAGGGGTCTTCATGTAATGATCAATGAAATCAACAATGCATACTCCAATGAATACATTTCCACCGCATTTACCAGACCACTAACATAACATACTACTGTTACTGTTAACCATACATGAAAACCTTTTGTATATCATATTAAGGGTGTCCTTGTAATCGTCTTGTAGTACTTAGTCAATGAAATCAACAATGCATTCTTCAATAAGTACAGTTACACTGCACTTAACAGTGCCCCAACATAACATACTACTGAAAACCCCTCGTCTATCATATTAAGAGTCTTCATGTAATACTTAGTCAATGAAATCAACAATGCATACTCCAATGAATGCATTTACACCGCTCTTACCAGAGCTACTGTTACTGTTAGTGCATGAATACCCCTCGGCTACCCTGTCAAGGATCCTGTTGTAATACCAACTAGGGCGGGGGGGCGTGTCAGACGCAGGAGATGAATTGCCAAAGGATTTTACAGAGTAAATAACACAAAGAAACCGCTTGAGGGCATATCGAGCACACTAATTTAAATATCATTAGGAAACAATTAAAACAAAAGGAACCCAAACAGAGGGAAAGGGTTAGCATTAACAATGCCAACTGTCAACTTGCGCCACGCCCACTCTCTTTCAACTGAAGTGAACAAAGCCTAAGGGGGGAGGGGGAGGAGGAGGCGAGACAAATGCGAAAGGGGGAGGAAATGTCACAAAAGCAGAAAAGAACTGAGAAATGCGAACAAAAGAAATCAAAGCACAAAAACCCATGTGACAAACTTATTCGGGTTTTGGCTTTAGGAAAAGTTGTGACAGGTCAAAAGGGATTGCAACGCGGTGAGTGAACGCCAGTCGAGTGCGCTCGACGCAATACATAATTTACAGTTGTAGAGTAGTTTTGTTTAATGATTCGCTGATGAACTTATCAATGAAGCAGATGAAAGAGGACTTGGAAATGAGTCTATGTTAAACTAACTATAAAATAGAGATAACATTGAGAAGGCTTTAATGTTAGATGTACTAGGGTATTAGTCAATGAGGAAGAATTTGGAACTGGCCTTATTTCAGTAAACTCCTCAGTTGAAGTTACAGCAATCATTAATGATGTAATTATAGTATTGATCTGGCATCAGCTACATTTGTATTCACAAATATATATTAAAAGTATTTATTAATTGCATAAAATCATTGCTTGATTCATTGCTGAAATCATTACTAAATTTATTGCTGAAATCATTGCTTGTTTCATTGCTGAAATCATTGCTTAATTCAATGCTTAATTCATTGCTTAATTCAATGCTTAATTCATTGCTGAAATCATTGCTTAATTCATTGCTTAATTCATTGTTAAAATCATTGTGTATTGTATTGCTGAAATCATTGTTTATTGAATTGCTCAAATCATTACTAAATTCATTGCTGAAATCATTGCTTGATTCATTGCTGAAATCATTGTTTATTTTATCGCTGAAATCATAGTTTATTTTATTGCTTAATTTTGCTGAAATCATTGTTTATTGTATTGCTGAAATCATTGCTGAATTTATTGCTGAAATCATTGTTTATTGTATTGCTGAAATCATTGCTATATTCTATAATTCTGTATTCATTTCATCAATGAAATCGAAGCTAAGAAGCACTGCACTCTGTTGTATAGTTCATCCACATATTCCTGGATGGATTGCTGAATTCACCGATGAAGTATTGCAGCCATAGTAGTAGTAGTAGTAGTAGTAGTAGGGTAGTAGGGGTATCTGCAGTCAGTTGGGATCGTGGATCGTGGATCGTGGAAGATCTGGCGTAATTATGTCGTCATTATCAGAAACACGTGGTGCAATTTAACAGTCTGACACATGAAGTGCTTTCTGTAGCACACGCCACAAATTATGAATATCAAGATAAACGACACAGGAAGAGCCGTGGAGGGATTCGGGACTCGGGATTGGGTTGGGTTCCGTTCGGTTGGATTTGACAACGCATTGCACTAAGATTGGAAAATTAGTTTTCCACGCATCGCCAGCAAACACAATGGAGCATCGCTGGCCGGAGAGGGGGAGGGGGAGGGGAGAGCACACTACACACACACACACAGAGTGGGAACAGTTCGAGGAGGGGCAGAGCCTGGCACCTACACATGATAATTTACAGCAGATTGTCGCCTTTTCGACCCTGCCTGATAAGGGGAGTGCTGCAGGTAAGTGTGCAAGGGGCAGGGAGAGCGCGGGGGGGGGGGAGCTCTACGTATTTTTGGATGCGCATTTGCATTCAATTACGGCAGCTGTGAGCCGGACAGATTTATTTTTATATCCGTTGCCATAAAGTAAGCGCAGCAGGCCAGAGGGAAGGGGGAAGGGGGGAGCCAAGAGTAATGTGTAAGAGCCAAAGAGTTGCAGCTGCAAGGGGTGAAGAGGTGGGTGGTGGGTGGTGGGGGGCAAAGCGTTGGCTGCGCTCAATCATAATTATGTGATTTGTTTGCGACGCCGCAAGACCTAGGCAAGAGGCGTAGTCGGGGGGAGGGGCGGCAGGAGGAGGCGCGGCTAACTAATTAAGCATACGAAAGCGCTACGCTGAGTGGGTGAGTGGGTGGCAGGGGAAGGGGTAAGGGGGTGGGGGGGAGGTAGGGGTATTCATGTTGACGTATTGTCGCTTGTGTCTCGTCTGGAGCGAGTTATGACATTTTGATTTGAGTTTCATTTGATGTCGCTCAGCCGGCGCTTGGCGCTGATTTATGCACATGGAAACTAAGAGAGGGGTGGGGAGGGGGGTGGCAGGGGGCACAACTAATTAAGTTGCAGCTCAGAGAGGTCGTTGCATGCCACAGCTGCAGGCAATTTCAAAAAGTGAAGGCAAAAAGTAAAACAGTAAAAAACGAGCGCAAAAATAGAAATGAATAAAAAGTAAATACAATAATATGTGTGTGTTGGTGTGTGTGTGTGTGTGTGTGTGTGTGTGTGCCAGCCGATCGATACTTATCGTTATCGATAAGCGTTATTAATGCATGCATATGACTGAGTCAGGTGGGCATAGGGGCAACCCCATTGTTTGCTCTGCTGGGTTGGGGAGGGGAGGGGAGGGGAGGGGCAGGGCATGGCAACATGCCACATGCAACACGAAAAGGTTCTCAAACGTTGTCGATTCTCAGAAATTCCCCACAAAAAACCAAAACAAAACAAAAAACAAGCCAAGTCCAGAAGATTGTCAACATGATCATCAACTGGATACCCGACTATACCCTGCCCCGCCCCCTGCCCCACACTCCACACTCTGCCCGTATTTATGGACGGACTGAGAAATATCTCCGCGAGTGGCAACCTGTGGAATGTTTGAGCCGAAAACAAAGAGCAAAACAGAAATGAAGAATGGAAAACAAAAGCGAGTCGAATCAAATGCAGATAATATCAATTATATGTAAAAGATACACACGCATGCGATAGATACATTCGCCGCGATAAGCATTTAAATTATTAACAAGAGCCAACAGAAGGATGCCTGACATACATACATATTTATAAGTATGTGTGTGTGTGTGTGTGTGTGTGTGCTTGTATAATTCATTAGAAAGCAGTTAGCGAGCGCTGCAGTCGAGTGCGCTTGAACAAAATATCATAATGTAATTAATTCACTTAATATTTCTATTTATTTTCTCATAAATAAACAAAAAAAAAAGAATAATTACAGGCAACATTATAAATAACAATCTTAATATTCACATACATATTACAAAAAAAAATTGCATTTTCTAATTAATAATCGAATACTATAATAAAATACAAAATGCTTGTGCTGCTATAAATGTGGCTTGGCAACTGTTCTCACCGTCAACAGTGGTGACACGCACCAATTGCACAGCGTTAACAGTTTCTCTAGCAACTGTTCTCACCGTCAACAGTGGTGACATGCACCAATTAGTTTGCCATTTGGTTTTGATCTAGGCTAACCGCAAAGGAAAGCAACTTTTTGCTGTTGGGTTTGAACTAGGCTAAGCGCGGCAGTTAGAAATTTGTTGCCGTCTTTTAGGCTGGGCGGGGCAGGTCACAGCAGAGCTTTTTCTTCCTTCTCTCGTTTCATTGACTTAACTTAGTCTTTGCAGTAGTGCGTGTGTAATAGATTCTCCGTGCCGGAGAGTATGGCGCCCTCATGCAGTGGACAAAGCTTTAGATATGTCTCACTCGACTCCATGGACTCGATGAGTATATACTCCAGATAGATGCGCGGCGAGGAGAGTATGCGCCATGTGAGCGGATTGAGTATGTTTGTCTGGTACTCCCAAAAGACGGTGGCATGACCTGGGTCCGTCAGATCCTTGCCCGGCACCAAGGCCGTGTACTCGTAGCCCGGCTCAAAGTACATGGCTTTGGGTGAGAATTTCATGCGTTCCGTTGTCTGCTTGCTCTGCTCCCCGTGCAGCCGTATGGACAGCGTGCCAATCTCACCGCCATGCAGTGTGCTCTCATCGTGGCTGGAGACCCTCACGGTAATCCTGTAGTGTAGCCGGCAGAACGGTTCTCGATCTCCAGTCATCAGGTATAAAACTGGTGGCGGCTCCTGTGGCTTAATCAGACCATTGGCCTGGTGTTCCAGGTAATCCTCATGGCTGTGGAAGCCCATGCGCATGCACAGATGCCCCGAAGTCTCGTAGTCACAGCTGCTGCACTTGGCATCCTTGAAGCTCTACGGGGAGAAGAGAAAGAAGACTTTAGTCTGGGTTGTCAGGGGAGTTAAGGGGTGGGAACACTTACATCGAAGGAGTCACAGGTGATGCCCTGGAAGGGGCACTTGCCGATAATGCTCTCCGTGTAGTACTGCTGGCTGCGTATGTGATTGCAGCCAAGGAACTCCTGCATGGTGAGGAACAGTGTGGCCTTGCGACTGTTCTTCATCACGTCCTGCAGCTTCTTATCGCAACCGGGATTGTCGAAGCCACCATTCGGATAGAAGTCCACATGACCCACACGCTGTATGATGCCCAGGCCGCCCTTCATCAGTGGATTCGCATCCGTGTGCACAACATCCACAAAGTGCGCATCGGAACGATCTAGTCGCACAATTGGATCCGTATCCGTGAACAGTGGCGCCGCCGGATCCAGGCCAGAGATACGGCCCAATTTCAGTCCAAAGTCACGCTGCAAATGCGAGCCAGCGTAGCCGGAGAGATGTGCACCCAGCGAGTGTCCAATGATGTGCACCTTATCCAGATTGGGCAGATGCAGCTCCTCGTACAGCATGTGCACCACATGTGCCGTTATCGCGCCCACCAGTCGTATATTGGCCACCGCCTGGACATATGGCGGACTAGCACCGCCGCCCCAATCAATCAGTATAACGGCACACTCATGCTCCGGGCAGTTCTTCAGCAGCGCCTTGGCCATATCGAGCATCCAGGGTATCTCGCCCGACTCCAAATATCCGTGAACCAGCAAATAGATTCTTCCCCGTCCATTGATGCCCATGTTATGCAGGCTGTCCGGATCATTGAGATCTATGTACTTGGGGTGATCCAATGCGGCTCGCGTATGAAGCGTGAAATGCGGCTCAATCTCCGATGGCTTTTGCGGATGCACACTGATCGTTCGTGTCACGGTATTCCAAGGTCCGTTGATGGGAAAACAGCCGTAGACGCCAAAGCATTTCACCTCGTTAATATCTGCAAGAGAAATTTAACAAATTGCAAAATTAGTAAATAAACACACTTAACGCTTGTTGTAGTACTACAGAATTGTCCCTAGCTGGCGCCACTAGCAAAATCGATGTTCGCAGGAACATTCGCGATGTTCTATGTTCCACGCATTTGCTCTCGAACTCCCATAAGTTCGAGAGCCGAAGTAAACTCCAAAAGGTAAGCAAAGCAATGCACCAACAAACTGAGCGATTGTTGTAGTACTACAGAATTGTCGCTAGTTGGCGCCACTAGCAACTTCGATGTGCGAAGGGACATTCGCGATGTTCTATGTTCCAGGCATTCGCCGAAGTAAACTCAAAAAGGTAAGCAAAGCAAGTTGCATTGAACGAAAGTTTTGAATTGAAGCGCGAAACTGATTGAATTTGAAATGTGAGCCCAACAGAAGAAAATATCTTTAATTAATCACAGATTGCTGCATAAAAGAGTCAATTTCAAGAGGAAAACGCTGTGATTGCCGCAACACAAAGACAACAAGTGTGACAACTGTGTGTTAAGCGCCATCAAGCTGCCCGTTATTAGAGCAGACTCTAAAGAGTTGACAAAGCCGCAGTGTTAAGGTGGTGTAGGGAGTGTGTAGTATGCAGTGTATAGGTATCCATAGCCTTCGCTATAAAGACGCAATGTAGCGTGACAAAACGATTCAGTGAAGTCTTCAGTCTTCGCTCTTCGGTCTTCGGTCTTTGGTCTACGGTCTTCTTCCGCTCGGCTGATCAATGTCGTCATTGTTGGTGCTATTATTGTCGTTATGCCATTTTCTTATCGATAGATAACTGCATATCGGAAGTTCTCTATTAGATAGGCGTGTATTGTGCTCTAGGCAATCGAACGATTCGAAAATAGAAATTAATTGCAAATTGACCCTCAGACGATAATACATATTGTACATTTTTCTTTTGTTTTTCCCTCTTTTGATCTATGACTACACTCGTACTACTACACTTTCCCTTTAACCCAGTCCGAGCTGCAGGTTGAATGAACCATTGAAACCAGAATGTGTGTTTGCACAATCGACCACTTGAAGATGCTCTGAGACTGAAACTGAAACTAAAACTGAGACACAGAGTCAGAGTCAGACTCAGGTGCAGACTGATCAAAGTCTTTTCATGTCACGGAAAACTTTCAATTTGTCCCACTAACTAAGACACATACTTTCAGCGTTTTAAATTCAATCTTTGTCAAACGGTTGCTAACGGTACCTGCCAACCTCCACATACTAGTAGGTATGACTAAGCTCAGCTATTAGTATAGTATACAACAATAGACTTAATTGCTTTTCTAAAATTGTGTGGAATTGAGAAAGGGGTGCTGACCGTACTAGACTGGGCACTTAGACATGCAAATCCATTCGAAAATATTGTGGTACTAAATTACTAAAGTGCAAATACTAATTTATAGTACAAACTTTACTTAATAACTGCTAGAGTCTCTCACTCTCAATAAGCTTAGATTCTAAACGACTTCCTCTCAATAAGTGTTGAAGCTTGTTCTAAAAATAAATATTTCATTCATGTCAGTACAACACGTTGCAGTTTTAGAGGGTGCTGGCAGTACCGAGTTAAAATGCATGTAAGAATAAATTATTATAGATATAAATTATACAGAATTATAATAACAATAGACTAGAGTAAACTTTGTACTTCTGCATTTCGAAATGATACTTTTTAAGACGGTGCTGAAAGCTGAGGGGAGGGCAGTACCGATTAAAAATGTGAACAACTCTAAACAGTTATTAATAAATACTTTGCCCCTTAGCAAAATATAATTGTAGTAAACTAAAGTACACTTTGCACTTATGCATATCTAACAGATTCTGTGTTTAAGAGGGTCCTCTGACAGTTCCAAAGGGTGCTGCAGTATGGAATATGAGAATAAGGAATATGTAATATGGAATATGGAGTAATACGTTTCTCTACTCATACAATTCTCGCTTGTGTAACAACTGCTATTAGTGATTCTGTTCTAAAAACTCGTAGCACTACCGGATTCAGGTGTTGCCCAAGCCAAGTGGGACTGGTACTAGTGGCTTACATACTAGAGCACTTACCACTTTTGGGTGCCGGTGGCAGATCGATTAGCGTGTTGACTGCCGCGCGGCTGGTGTGGTTGGCCAAGTAGAGCATGGTCTGCAGCATGAGGCCGCCGGTGGTGTTGGCCACATACATCTTGCGCGGCACAATATGATGATTATGGTCTCTCCTTGAGGTACTTGTTCTTACAGTTGGTTAATGTTCTGCGATTGATTCGATGATCAATACATTTTAGGCAGGAACTGAGGGCAGTTATATATTATGTATTATTGATTTATATTTGTTGATTTGTAGTTGTTGTTGTTGTGGGTTTTAATTAAGTTAAGTTTGCCGTTAATCTTATCGCACAGCTGCCTCTACTCGTATCTGTGCACTCGACTCGTCCACTCGAGTTGTCTGTTCTTTCGATTTTAGTGTCTCTATGAAGTACGTGTGCTTAAGCTTTGCACGCTTCTCGCTTTCCGTCTATCAATCCGTTACTCCTTCACTCACTCTTCCTCGCACTCTTTACACTCTTTACACTCTTTCGCTGTCGTCTGTCACGTTCGACGCTCGTCGCAGCACTGAGCCGATCAGCTGCGACTCACGCAATTTTTATGCCCATCGATCGATCGATTCGTCGGCTAAGCTTCGGTCCCAGCCCCATGGGCGTCGCTGCTCACTGTTCACACTGTTCACACAGGGGCGCCACTAGCGGCCCTGATAGATAAGCATCCAGCACACACACACACACTCATACACACACACACCCCGTGTGTTTTCTCTCAGTGTACAAGCCAGTGCTCGGCTCGGATGCAAAGTACAAGCGTGAACTCTCCTCCATGATGCACTTCCACATATGTGGATGATAAGGCCAGTCGAAGATCAAAGTCGCGGGACCGACATAAGACACAAACAGATCTCGATATGTTTCTTCCAACTTGCACTTTGTGTGTACCCTAACTAAGTGGGTATATGCGGTTTGTGCGAATGCGCTTTGATCCAAGTGAAATTGTGTTAGGAATAAGGAATATTCGATATACTTAGTCTTATCTAGGTATCATTAGAGCCAACTGTCTGTCACGCACACACGACTGCAGCCTACGCTACATGTGCCTCGAGCTGAGAGAAAACAGAGCCAAAGAGCACTATGCTTCGCACTCAGTGGAAGGCGAAGACAAAGCGCAGCATAGCAAAGCATTTCACCTCGTTAATATCTGGAAATTTAACAAATTGCAAATTTGCTTGCTGTAGTACTACTGAATTGTCGCTAGTTGGCGCCACTAGCAACTTCGATGTTCGCAGGAACATTTGCGATGTTCGATGTTCCAGGCATTCGCTCTCGAACTCCCATAAGTTCGAGAGCCGAAGTGTACTCAAAAAGGTAAGTTACATCGAACGAAAGTTTTGAATTGAAGCGCGAAACTGATTGAATTTGAAATGTAAGCCCAACAGAAGAAAATATCTTTGATTAATCGCAGATATCAAATTAGAGATGCAAAAAGTCCAGCTTTGTGTGTGTGTGTGTACAGGGGGTCTAAATTGTACTGGGTAGGGGGGCTTATCAACTTGGCAATCGGCAGCTGGAAGTGTGTCAAGCTCCCAATTGCTGGGGGTGCATCTCTGATGTCAATGTCTGGGCGCGGGGCGAGGCTCTTATCAGTCCATAGAGTCTGGTTCCGTTACGAGCACACGTACTACGTTTTCTATATGTATGTGAGTCGGACTCGGATTCGGTACGATCCGAATGGCGGTGCAAAGTCCATAGGCATAGGTGTTTACCGGTTTGCTCTATGTGTAGTTGCTTGACTTTTCCACCAGGATTTCATTGCGCCATTGACGTCAATGGGGGAATCGAGCAGATTGCCCCGATCGACCAGAGTGTACCAGCATCTCTCTTATCACTACGCGCAGTTCATCAGTTGCTGCTGCCGTCTGTCTACTATGTATCAACAAGTTGTTGTTGTTTGCACTCTCTCCTCAGCTCTCCTCCTCCTTCTCCTGCTCTTCATCTAATCAACTCACTCTTTAGCTCATTATGTCTCAGCTTGCACAAACAATCTGTCAATCTGTCGATCTGTCGATCTGCCAATCTGCCAATCCTGTAAGGGCTTCAGTAGTATGCAAGTAAATAGAATTGAAAATAGATTTGGCCTTTGGGACTTACCCACAGTCATGCGCAACTGATGGACTGCTAGATACGCTGTACTTTATTCTAAACTGATGTTGCTAATATATATTATTATATTAATAAAAATAATAGTAATAAATATTCTTTACTTGCCTCAACATCATTTAAGATATATTTAGTTTTTCCTTTTCAACTCGTTTAATTTATAATTATTTCTAGTATTTTTATTATTTTTGGTATTATTATTTATACAAATTACTTTGTTAATTTACTATTTTATTTCATTTAATTTATTTATACTTTTATTTTCGTTCGTATTATAAGCTTTGTGCTTATCATCGCATCTGCCTTATCCGCACGCGCCCGATGCTTGACTTTGTGAATAGTAAATTGTGAATAGTTCTAAAAATAACACTGCATTTTATTTTTAGTCAAACCGAATGAAACTTCAACTAAGCTGAAAGGGAGAGCTAGACATATCCAACTATATATAGACCCGATACGATATAAATACAAGTAAACCCCAAAACA